>CACTHL010000682.1:0-224792 GCA_902712375.1 Dioscorea dumetorum
AAGCAAATGCTGGCAAGAAAAGCAAGGTAAGCAACCTAACATTCCAACAGTCAAAATTGAAAATAACAGTGACTCTCAAACTTATATGTTAGCACCTGACTGTAATCGCAGGGGCGAAAAAGAAGCAGCTTCATGTTGGCAAACCAGATGAGGATATTGATGTTCGTGGCACTTATGATGATCTTGGAGATGACTATGACTTCATGTGAGATTATTAAGCACTACCATTATTCTCCATTATGTGAGAAGATAAGATGGCTTTGAATACGCAAATTATGGACTTACAAGAAGATTAGGTTTCTGTGTCTGGACCTTTCTCCAGCTGTGCGAGAAGCAAAATAAGCAGGTGTTCATATATGGAAAACGCTGCCCAAGAGGCCTTTTTTGTATCAGTTAGATTTATTTTGGGTGCCCTTGTGTGTCCTCATGAGTACGGATTCTGATACTTGTATTGAATATTATTTGAATTTCGACAGCTCCTTTGTACACTTTTGTTATCAAATGTACCTGTCTGTTTTGTTTTGAAACTTTCTTTAGTTAGACACACTGCATAATTTCTGAACTTAGTGAGGCTCAGGCTCCTGAATAGAATCTCTACACTTCTCTGTGAATTCAATTTCAGTGTGTAGAGGTTGTTGTCAATTAGTTTGCATGCTTGAAGTGTAACATAGAATTTGATTTGCTTGTTGCTTAAAGGTTTAAGAATGACAGTCACCATTAGTATTGTGCTAAAAGTATGCACCTTAACTGGTATGTACCAAACGACTGAATACATCAATACAAAACAAATAAGATGAAGAAAGAATCAATGTCTTGCATGCTTGCTACTTAGGTTCAACTGTTGCTGGTAATGTGTATACACCACTGTATGCAAAAGCATTGCTGCTCAGCTCCTTCTTTGGCAGTGGATCATCATATGGATGGAGAGGAGCATCATCACCCACTTTTCGAAATCAGTAGCTGATGGTTGTACAGAATTAAGAATATTTGAGCTGATTCCGCCACTCTGCAATATCATCTCTATTGTATTCACCACTTCATTCATCTTAGGGCGTTCTGCAGCTGATTCCTCCACACATTGCATGGCCAACTCTAAATACCTTCTGAAGCTAAACAGGTTTCCAGAGTTCCTAATAACCGGGTCTATCATGTTTCTCATACCGCAATATTCATCGTCGTATTTATCCATTACTATTCTCACTTCTCGGACGATGTACTTACCCTTCTCTATGGGTTGTCTTGCAGTTATAAGTTCTAGCATTACCACTCCAAAGCTATAAACATCACTCTTGTCAGTCAGCTGCTGACTCATGTAATACTCTGGATCCAGATAGCCCTGCAGGAGTTATATCCAGTGAATAAGTAATCACTGTTTGTTTTGCTAATTCTTGAATTCTTGTTGTTAAATCAATACAAACCAGTGTGCCTTTGACTTGAGTGGAAACATGTCCCTTTTCAATGTCTGATACTAGTTTTGAGAGGCCAAAATCTGCAACTTTTGCATCCAGGTTCTCATCCAAAAGGATGTTGGTGGACTTGATATCTCTGTGGATTATTGGAGGATTAGCCAGTTCATGAAGGTAAGCCAATCCTTTGGCTGAGCCTAGAGCAACCTTCAACCTTCTTATCCAGTCAAGCTGGATGCAACTCCTTCCTGAAAGTTATTTTATATATATATGTAATATTTTGTTAGATACCATGTTAAATGCAAAACTGAATACATACTTGACCAGAACCATGATTCACCAGATAAGCTCTCTCTTAGTGTTCCATTGGGGATGAACTCATAGACAAGCATTTGTTCTCCATGCTCAAAGCAAAAACCCTCAAGCCCCACAAGATTCTTGTGATGAACTCTAGAGAGTAACTCAATCTCAGTCTTGAACTCAAGGCCACCTTGCATTGATCCTTGTTGTGCTCTTTTGATTGCTACTAACTGCCCATTTGGTAGCATTCCTTTATAGACCTGAAAATGGAAGAGAAATTCAGTTAACTAATCATGATTTCAAAAGCACATTCATGTGTATTTCCCAAAGTGATTCACCTTCCCATATCCTCCAGATCCAATTTCATTGATTTCTGAAAAGTTATTGGAACTCTTCTTCAGCTCATCAAAAGAAAACCATCTCGCGCCTTTCAGTTGCGGTATTCCATCAGAATCTTTACCTCCAGTTTTCCATGAAGCTGAATTCACAAAAGAGACATTAGCTTCATACCAGAGAAGATATATGTACTAATAGCACCACATCGGTTAATTAGGCAGAGTTATGTTATTACCGAAAGGTTTGCTCAATTCCGCTGCTCTTTCTGCTCTGTTCCTTTGTTGCAATGCATAGAATCCCACCGCAACAAGGCCGATGACAAGCACAATGCAACTGACTACTATTCCAGCAACTGCTCCTTTACTCATTGTTGACCGTTTTTGGCTAACACCTAAAGCAACATAGTTTAGAAACAGGCAAATTCTTCGTAGCCGAGTAAGAATTGTAGCAATGTACCTTGGAAAGAATAAGGAGATGCAATGAAATAGTATGGTCCAAATATGTTTGGAGGTTTGTATGTCTGGTTGCTGAGATCAAATCCAATCCTTAGCACTTCTGATCGGCTGAAGTATATTCCCGGAGATGGGAAGAGCTTCACCTGCACCTCAAGATACTCGTCGCTGTTGAAGAACGGGTTTTCGAGGTAGACTGAACCCGGAGAGAGGCCTAGTTTGGTATAGAGACTGGTCTCTAATTGTTGGAACAATGTGCTGTTTGTCACATCTCTAAAATTTGGTGCTCTAAAGACCATAACACCAGTGTATGGATAAGCACAGCTGCAGCTTTGAGGATTTAGACTTTGATCTAGGGGACATGAATTTGATCCACAGTTTGCAAGGCTTGTGGAGTATGATGACAATTGATTCTGATCAAGGCGGCAATATATTGTATTCTCAATCTGTGTGCTGCACACAGGATTCCCAACAAGTCTGCAATGCGACAAATCTCGTTAAAAAGACAAATTTAATATCAAAATGAACTGCATGACAACTTGTTGTTACTTACATCAATGTGCTATTGTAGTTGGAATTCATATTGTATGATATGATCTCATTGTTTTGGAAATTCACAATCTGTAACTGAGGACTGATGTTGTTGCCCATGTCTAGTGTTCCATTGAATGCATTGTTGTTAAGAATCCTGTTCAAATAAAGACCAAAAGGTTTATAACAATTGGTGCTTCTTTTCCATATCAATTAGAAATGGTTTGTGTTTGAGAAACTTACACTTGTTGGAGTTGAGGAAAACTGAAGAGGTTTTTAGGCACCTTTCCTCTGAGTCCTCCTGATGATATCACTCTGAATGGATAATGTTCCACAATAAGAATGTCTTGGATGAGAATTCCTGATAAATTAAAAGCAATCAAGCTTAAAATTTATATCAAAACTATCTAGAGAACATACAATGCAATGAGAGATTGCATCGTCGAGAACCAGACTGGAGCTTCTGAAGGAGTGAATGTGTTGTTGCTTAAATCTCTGTAGCAATGTAAATATGTCTTCAATTAAATCAATAAATGATAGAAGGGAGCAGACAGAAATAACATCTATATGAGTTCTTTCTTACACATAATTGAGGTTGTTCATTCCAGTGAGATTAGGCAAAGCCCCACTTAGTTTATTGTTTGCCAAGTTCCTGAGTCAAAATGAAAACAAAGGAGAGTCAAATCATCCAAGTGCCTATGGTGCTTGTATTCATTGAATCCTTGAATTGGTTGTAATTTTTTACAGTTCAGTGAGGCTTGTGAGATTTCTGATGCTTGAGGGAACTCTTCCATTAAAACCATTCTTATCGAGCCGGCTGTTCAAGAATGCACATTGTATCAACAGAGATTTTTTAGATTATGAATGGTTTCATAATATGATAAGAACTCACAGAGCTTCAAGGGATTGAACCAATCCTATAGTTGATGGTATTCTACCAGTGAAAATATTCCCATCTAGAAGTCTGCCCCAGTTGTATCAAATTAGTTAGATAAAAGCCAAAATGAAAGCAGAAGTCATGGAACAAGTAACAACTTACAAGTGTATCAGTGTCATTTCTGAGCTGAAAAGGCTCGCCGGAAGGGTCCCTGACAACTGGTTTTTGTTGAAATGGCTGTAAAAAAAACACAAAATAGAGAAAAAGAATCATATCATTTATCAGTAATGACGATGAAACAGATTCGAAACACTCACAAGTGCTTTGTGTTGACAAGGAGATCTAAACCAGGAGAGGTTCCTAATGAGATTGGGAGATTCCCAGTCAACTGATTGTCAGCCAAGTCCAACCAGTAGAGATTGGAAAGACTACCTAAAGAAGCGGGTATCGTGCCGGTGAACTTGTTCGAGTTCAGAGCTCTGTGAAAAATCATTGCAGGCCAGAGAAAAGCCGATGAATTTCATGTTTCAAATTATTTATTTATTTATTTGTTTATTTTTTCCCAATCATATGAAACTCACAAGAATGAGAGCTGTGGTAAAGTGCCTAATTCCTGTGGAATGTTACCAGTGAAGCTGCATCCAGCCAGTATCCTACAGAGCTCATAAAAATGTTTAACTAATTAATAAGATTGATAATGAATGCTCACAGGTTAATAAATCCAGTTTATGCTTACAATGTAGAAAGATTCTTTAGTTTGCCAATATTCGGATTAAGAGTACCGCCAAGTTCGTTGTTAAATGACAAATCCCTGCAGATAATATGGTTAATTAAATATAATATATATAAATTCTTGAGTAGTCTCAAAGAAGTGAAATTTGATTTAAACTTACAGAGACTGTAATTCTGAGAGTTGGCTCAAATCACCACTCAATGTACCTTGGATGCCCATGGTTGACAATTTCCTGATAGGATGATAAAATTGAGATAAAAACAGCAGGAATTTTGAATCTGAATTAATGAATAGAATGAACAAGAAGAAGACTAACAGTGCAACAACTCTTGAATCACTGCAAACAACTCCTTCCCATGGTGTACCACAGGGATCATCTGACTGCCCCCAAGTTGGTGGTGTGTTCTTCCATTGATTCATCAAGGACCTAAGAGCATTGACTGCAAGTGTTTTTTAAAAGCAAAACACTGGAATTAATTGAAATCAATCAACATAAAAATTTAATTTATTTCATAAGTAACAGAGAGACCTTACCATCTTGTTGATCAGTGTCAGCAAAACCAACTCTGAGAGCTTCAAAGGATAAGAAGAAAAAGAGAAGGCAGTTGCTTGTCATCGGTACGCCGATATGATGACAATTAGCAGTGGATTAGATTAGAAGATTGTTAAAGTTAAGATGTTGGCACAGGACAGACTAAGAATTATTATGCATGGAAATCATCATGATTGGCAGGGAAGGGGATCCAACAATGTATCATTTGATACTATAAGCACAGCCTTTTCTTTGAAGCTAACCAACATTTTTTTTTATCAACTGAAATTGACCAATTAAATGGATGGATGGATTTCATCAACAAGAAACAAAGGAGAAAACAAAGAGTTTTATGATGCAATGCAAACAAGGTTGAGGAGTTGTTGTGGCATTGCTATTATTTTAGCTTCATGTTGAGCATGTGTTGTGTTGTAGCGGTTGTTTGCATGGACCATTTGGCAGGCCTTGCTTTGCTTCTTTGTTTTTTTTTACTTAATTAATTCTTTCATGCATCTCTCCAATCAATACCATATGATGAAATGAACTGCTTATAATTTTCTCTCTCTTTCTCTCTCGCTCTCTCTCCCTTTTTTTTTTTTTTTTTTTCGTTATTTAGATGGCCTTGCATCCTGATGCTTTTATTGAAGAGATTTTTGTTTCTTTTTTTTTTTTTTTATGTGTTAAGCTACGCATGTTAAAATATCAATAATAATGATAATTTAAAATCAGGTTTGTAATCGAGTAATGTTGTTTCTAGAAACAAAAATTCTTTCATCGTACTTACAACTAAATTATAACATGATTTTTTTTCTTTAAAATGTATAATACCATATCTCAAAAATTTTAACAGACTAATACCATTTTGATCCCAATTTATTTAAAATTACCATAATGCAAATTTATTTATTTTTGTTCTTTGTTCTGATTCTTTGTACTTGCTGTCTTTTCTCATATATTTTATGTGATTTATATGCAACTTTATTCATATATATATATATATATATATATATATATATATATAATCAACTAAATACGCCATTAATAATAAGATTTAATATATCCCCTGAGAAATTGCAATACCTCACCCTTGTTTCGGAATTTGGATTTCAAGCGTGTTGTATATGCATAAATAAAAGTTAATAATTATATCTAAGAGAAAACTATGTAGATATTAAATTAGAGAAATATAATTTAAACCTAAAAATAATACGAACCGTATAGAATACCACCAATATCCAACCGGATTGATTGCTTTGTGAACATCATAATAAATTATATAATTTTCACAAACCACATGTACCTCATTTGGTGCACATATTAAACAAACTAATAACAGTGAAGTCTCAAAAAGGTTATTACATCTTCTTAAACATTAAAAAAATTATTCATAGCTATGCCTGCATTGATATATTTATTATGACCCAATATGCTTAAAATTAAAAAACCACCTATTTCAATATTATAATAAAATTCCCCCTTATTTAAGAAAGAGAAGGAGCAGCCGGCCACTAGCCAACAAGTCTTGCCTTGCAGATGAAGAGTGGATGTCAAACAAGAGTGATAAGGGAGCAATGTTTATAAATAGATTGTTTAATCACTGATCAATTAAGAAAATATTAATTAATTAATTAATTAGTCATACACACAGCTCAAGGCCACCGTACACTTGAGAAGTCATTCTAAAGTCCATAAAATTTCAAACAAAACATTCTCTCCAATGACTAACGCGTCTCCCACTTTTTCATCTTGCTTTATTCAGAGGATTTTTTTTAAAGTTTATTATTCAATGGATGCTGCAGGAGATTCATTCGGCGCAATGCTCCAGCTCATGGAACCAGTTTACATATTTTTGAATATCTCTGATATATATATATATATATATATATATATTATAGGATTCAGGAGTCTTCATTAAGATAACCAAGTTAATTAATTTATTTTGTAATGAGAGATATGTTTGGAGAGGTGGATGGCTGATTCAGTTCGGAAAGCTAAAACTAACAGCCATAAACTTCACTAGGATGCCTTATATATATATATATATATATATATAATAAAGAACTTGTTTGACTGGTAAAACGAGTTAATTGTTACACAGAGATATCTAAACTATACATGTTGATAATAATAAATAAACTAGCAAAACATGGGCAAAGGGTACAAGGTTGGGTTTGGATGCAAGAGCCGGCAACAGAGCGCTGGAGATGATGTTGAGGTTTTGTTGGAACTTGAAGAGCAGCTTCTTTCTTCTTAATTTTATTTTTAATAAAGTAATTTGTGAAAGAAATATTCCAAGAGTTAACAAATGTATCTAGATTGACAGCTAGAACTTGAGAGAAAACATAACTCTAGCCAGCATTGCTTGTCATTATCATCTTTATAATGGAATTTGTCAAAGGGCTCTTGTGCTTAGATATTTTACGCTCCCTAATACTTGCCTTGCACCCTTGAAAAGTACTTCATCAGGGACTCCACTTAAACAATAATAAATTAAAACAAATTCATTTTCTCGACATAATAAGGAAGCCCCAAGGAGGCAAGCACACTCATTTAAACTCTGTTTAGATAAAGATATTTTTGTCCAGAATCTGAGATCAACTATATATACAAAAACAGAATCTCAAAACCTACTTACATCACAATAGAGGAAACAATGGTTATCATGTTTTTTCAAGGAGCTAAGCAAGAAAAAAAAAGAGAGATACAAAACATAGTAGACAAACTATACACTACCAGAACAAAACTACTAGAACAAAAGGCCCCAAGTGGTTATGTTGGTTTTGGTTTCCTAGAAAACAAAGAAGATGCTGCAGGTACCTGGGGCAAAAGCCTGAGCTTTCACTTTAAGACCATGCTCAAGATGGCGCCATATATCCTTCTTTGCTTACTTCAATACAATGGCCGCGTTCCTCAAGGATAGATATCTCTGAACATATTCATTAGGAAGCAATCTGATGCACTTAAGAACATCTGGGCTTGCATAACGAAGGCTGGTTCTTGGGTCAACATATGGTGCCTGCATTGACAAATTACTTCCTGTCACGATAAGACTAAACCATGCAAATTCAACACATATGAGTGGAAAATCAGATATGTGTTAGGAGCCCGAGGATAATTGCACACAACTGGTTGGGAGAAAAAGAGTACATTGGTGCAAATGAACTGTTTGACCATATATATAGGTTGAAAATTTTTAGAAAGTGAAACAACAACTTTAGTCTTAATTCACATTAGACAATAGTTGAAAAGCATCCATAATAGTTAGGGCAAAGGAGTTTGTCAACATAATCACTTTCATTAAGTTGTTAATTATATAGACTCATGTTTAAATTTAATCTACTAATATTTTAACCTTGCATCTTATTGTACACTTAAAAAAATGTAATCATGGAATTAAGCTTATATTGTTGGAAGTCAAGATGCAAATTTCGGCATATAATGAATACTCACTTTAAGTTTATTTTTCAAAATAGGCTAGGCCAGTCTAGTCCATCATTGACAACCTTATATGATTAGGTTAGGGCCTATTGAATATCACCAATACTGTTTAAATAGGATAGTAATGTGGTACAACTACAATCTAATCTACCGCGAAGATCCTCCTAGTTCTATTTTGTCTCCTTATTAGAAATCAGGTAAAGGAACAAACATGGAATTCACAGGCAACATGAAAGATAACTTCTCATGGGAGCATTCAAGACACCAAAATAAAGAAGAGGAACACATGACCAATTTTGTTCCAAGACTATTAATGAAGGGGGCCTGCAAAGGCTCAAAAGCCATTTGAGGTTGTTTCCTTTTTCTTGAGCTTTCTTCATATTGCTTTATTCTCTCCTTCACATTTTCATATGATAATAGAACAAGATCATCACTTTTATATAATCTGTTTTCTTCTTAGTTGTGTCTAATGAATGTTCCTTTTGTATTAATTACCCTTTACTATGTGTTGGTTGATGTCATTGATTCGTAGCATCCAATGCAACTTTTTACTCAAAACAAATCTTATGACTTGCATGCATGAATTGCATGAGAGCATATATTAATAATTAGTGCATATATGTATACACATTTATATATAGCTAGAGATAAATGAGCCATAGGAGTTTTGAGATTCAATAAACTTTGCACCAAACTTACGCTATGGGTATTGTGGTCAGTTTATAACTTTAGGTTAAAACCAGAAAGCAGTTAACTATGAAGTTCTAACTAAAGTGCTTTTATAATAATAGTGAAGGTTTCAAGGAATTGTATACATTTAATTATGAATAAAAAGGGGAGTTTACTGCAAAAGCAGAAAATTTCAGGGCCATCAAAAATGGTTTTTGATGAAACATCATCTACTGGGCAGCGGCATTTAACATGTGCCTTGATCTGTTGTTATATGATTATCCTCATTAAATAATATAAAAAATCTGCCTAGCAAAAAATCTGTGTGATAGTGGAAGCATGGTAACAGTAAACATGCCAAGATGAGCTGAAGATGGAAAAGTAAAATAAGCATTTGTAAAGAAAATACACCCCGCTGATATGACAGCTGTATACCTTGAATCCAGTGACATCACAAAATTTCTTTGATGGGTACATAGACGGTGGCGCCTCTATACTTAAATCTGAAAACAAAAGTCGAGTTATGTTAGAGGATACTTTGGTATAATCCCAATATGATAGGTAAGAGGAAACCATGAATCAAGACTATAACAACAATATATCCAATTGCAGAGTTATCAAGATTGAAAAAAAATAATGTGCTAAAAGAAAAGGTAATGCACTGTGTTAAATCCGAAGTTGTTCACTTTTCATATGGGTAATTCAAGCTGGTCAGGCTACACAAAAAATTCAAACACGTAAGCCAAATTAAGGCTATTTCAATCGAACTTCAACCTAAACCAAATCAATTACCATAAACTAAAACATATAAAAGCAAAAAGAAGGGATACTAATAGATTGGGTTAGGCATATCTCTGAGCAAGCATATAAACCTGGCTACCATTTAATGTTATTACAAATAATTCTATAATGTAGGTTTATGCTTGTATAATCAATAGGATAACCATGCTCCAATCCAAAGTTCTCCACCTACACATGACTCCCACAAGTACATTTAGCAAGTACTAAATCCTTCCTCATTTGGATCAGTCAAAGTCTTCTTGATCAACAAGAGTGGAAAAACAGTACTCTTAGCTTTATCTCTTTCCATCATCTTCATCCATGTGTAGTATAAGATTCTATGCACCAAGCCCTCACCTGAGGTTTCTTTTTCCTCAAGGCTGCATCTTAAATCAAAGCTATTCATTTTTCTTAAGCACTCCTTAATTTTTTTCCTCCATCACAAACCAATCCCAAGGATAAACCGACAACTTCTCTCCGTACATTGTCACTTTCAATTACCCCACAAGGCAACAACTAAGCATTTCTTTTTTATCCAAAAGCCACAACAACAAATGACAGAACTTAAGGTGCAAGATAACTATAACAAGAGGCACAGAAAGACCTAAAGGCCTCTGCATTAACAACATACTACAGCACATGCTTTGTGGAGAAAGATCCTTTAAAGGAACAATAATTAGTGAATCAAGCTACAGACTTCACCAAAGCAAGGAAATAATTTATCAGAGGAACACTACAAGTTCGAATGTGCTAGGTTTCATCTAAGCAGGCTTGACTCATGCGCATGTGTGGACATAGTCAAACTAAGTGCCTGGCTTCATAGCTGAAATCATCACAGTAATTTAATGATGAGGCAAACTGTTCCATTATCCCCCCACACCCGCCAGCCCACAAAAAAGATCAGCAGTTTGCATTGATACTGTTAGAAACTGAAAGAAAATCTGCAATGAGGCTAATCATTGAAACGCTTTTATATTTAACCATGTAAACAGAAACAACAAACTTTCCGTGTTCTCAATCTTAACTTCGTATGAATTCCTAGTTTTAGGGCAAAACATTGGTAAAGTTAGCCATGCAATAGAAGAGGAATATGAGAAACATGGAGCAGCGAACCCTTTCTAGAGTCTTATAGCCACCATAAACAATATTTCTATATGATAAGGAGTGTGTGTGTGTGTGTGTGAGAGAGAGAGAGAGAGAGAGAGAGAGAGAGATCACAGTTGGGTTCATTTTCCGAGAAGTTCTCAGCCTGCAGGATCTGCTTCAGATGCTTCCAATGCCGACCACGCGATTGACCCTTAGGGTACTTGTCGGACATCTGGATCCTCTTGAAAGGCAGAAGGACGGGCAACGCCATCTCCGAGTTCACCACCTCCGGTTCCATAACGCTTCCTTCCAATAAACATGAGAAAAACCAGTCATGGCCTTCAGTTCTCTACAAAGAAAAACTAACAAGGAAGCAGACGGAGAAGAGGATCAAGGGAAGGGAACCCTAGAACCACAGTGAGAGAGCGAGAGAGGGCGTTACCGATCGGGATGGCCGGGATCGAAAACGGCGCAAAGAAAGAGGAGAGGAGAGGATGCAGCGCTTGTAGATGACGCCTTTTCAAGAGAATTTTTAGGAAACTCGAAACTTGGAAAGCTCGAAACTGTTTTCAATTTCTGTTTTCTGGGAACATCGTTGTGATTATTAGCCGGGAATAAACTGGATTTCTTATTATTAACCAATGGTTGTAATTGGGTTGTATTTTTACTATTTTATAAACAGCGTGTTTTTAAATTTGAATTTTCTGAAATCGGTGAAAATTTTCATTACTTTATTGTTTTGAAAATATTTTCTAAATTCAAACTATATTTACAATTTTTTTCTTTCTTGACTCTAAAAGCGCATGTGTCAAACTTCTCTCCAGTAATCGCGTAGAATAGTCAAAACACTCAGGTGGGTTTGGTTTTAACTAAAATCTATTTATTTATACTTTATTTAAATTATAATTTCCCATTTTTAAAAAATGTATTATTAAGGGTAAATTAATATAAATATTTGCACAGTTTTCTCGCCAGTTTTTATCAACCAACATAGATGCTGCTATCATTAAAGTTAAATTAATACTAATGTCAAGTGCTATTAGTCTATTTTAAATCAAAATCCACTATTTATTCATGTTTTCTTAGAGATAGAGACAACCTGTGGGCTCATTCTTTATTTATTTTTTCATAGACAAAGTGAGAAAAGCATGTTAGAAACAAAGACGTTGAATTAATACGATAATATTTATATGTTATTATTATGCGTGAATTGAGATTCAAAGTAGTCAGTTTTATTTATAAAAATATCATGACGGTATATATTTTTTGAATTATTTTCTACCTATTGTTTAATGCTCCAATTTTATACCATATTGTTGCTTTTCAGGTGGGTTAGGGTTAATTAAAAATGTTGAAGTTAGATTTTTGTTATAAAATCTATTGTTTGTATTGTAAATAATAAATAAATAAATAAATAAATAAAATAAAATAAAATAAAATAAAATAAAACAATAAAAATGGTTAATTAAAACCAAAGTACAATAATGTACCTGGTCAAGTTATCTGGATCCTGATCCTGGTCCTTTGTCCTCGGTAAGAAGGATCAATGCAATTTATTGGGGTTGATTACTAAAACATCATTAATTTCTATGAAAAACATAGAATACGAATTGGAAAATACTGATGTTAATTTACATCTTATTTATATTTAATTTTGAGATAAAACGGATTCAAATTTAGATCTAAATCAACTCGTAGTATATGAAAAAAATATTAAATAGATTTCAGACAATCAAAGTATTTAAATAACGAATAGTACGAACAGCAAGCGTCGGTGCGACCGCGCCCCAGTAACACTAGTAGTTGCTCAATCCTATTCATCATCATCATCATCCTATTTTAAAAAAAATAAAAATAAAAAAAAATAAAAAAAAAAATAAAAACTCACCAACGTCCCACCCGTTAATCACCTTCAAAAACCGCCCGCATTTGGCAACAAGCAAAGCTCCCCCTCTCCAACAATTCAAATAATTTCAAAAGCGTTCTCAAGCACCCGGACAAAGCCCCCCCCGAATTCAATTTCCCATTTCCCCCATCCTCGCACGCTCGCACTCGACCCTCAACCTACCCTTCTCGCACGTGCCACCCCTAAAACAAATCCATCCCTCTCCTCTTGCGTCCCAGACAACTCCCTTTTCTCTTCCTCTCCTCTACCCCAACTTTTATTTTCTTTTATTTTCTTTTTTTTTTCTTTTCCTTTTTTTATCGCTACGCTTTCGTTCCCACTCGCTGGCTTGCTGCCCGCGCTGCCGGATCCGATCTCCGGTTCCGATCCATTGTTGGTTGCCCTAAGGGCTGGCATTTTTGGGAGGAAGGGAGGGCTGGAGTTATGTCGACGGAGGATGAGAAGCTGCTGAAAGAGGCGAAGAAGCTCCCTTGGGATGAACGGCTCACGCATAAGAACTGGAAGGTGAGGAACGACGCCAACATCGATCTTGCCGCCGTCTGCGACTCCATCACCGATCCCAAAGACCTTCGCCTCCGTGACTTTGGTAAGCATGATACCGCCTTTTCTAGGTTTGATTTCGTGTTGATCCGTAGATCTGTGCCGTTGTTTTTGAATTACCTTTTGAAATGGTGTCGGTTCGGAGCTCACTTGGTGGTCTGGTTGTTGTTTAGATCCGGATAGTTGCTGTTTTGAGGGTTTGGATTTATCCATTTGTTTTGTGATTTAGGGCCTTTGTTCAGGAAGACGGTCGCGGATTCGAATGCACCTGTGCAGGAGAAGGCGCTCGACGCGCTGATTGCGTTTCTAAGAGCGGCGGATGCTGATGCTGGGAGGTACAAATGGCTGATAAGGATCAGCATTGACTGTTGGGATTGCTTGCCTGTGTGCCGCTTGGTGTTGCGTTTTGCCGACTTAATTTTATTTTTTCTTTTTTTTTTTTAATTTGGGTCAAGGTACGCAAAGGAAATTTGTGATGCCATTGTCGCGAAGTGTCTCACAGGACGGCCTAAGACGGTGGAGAAATCTCAGGCTGTATTTATGCTATGGGTGGAGTTGGAGGCGGTTGACGTTTTCTTGGTATGATTTTTGTTTGTTTTTGAAATCTAGTCTCTCTGTATTGTTTAGCATGTCATTGTCTAATTTAACACGAAGATCATATTTCATGTGGCTAATCGAGGCAGCAATTCAAAATGTGATGCCATGGTTGAAAATGTTATATGTGTGAGATGTTGATTGGCTTTAGATTTTGAGTGTATCTTCTGTTAACCTAGGTTTAAATGAATGTTTGATTGCAATTTGACCTTTCTGTGTATGCTCTGCCACACTGATTTCAATTGGTTTGCTAATGGTGATATGGTGCCTTCTTAGTATATGTTGTTTTATGATTCAGGGCCATTGTGTGATTATTATCATTCTACAGCAGCTGGCTTTATTGATTTCACTTGTTCAAAATTGATATTTCAGGAAGCTATGGAGAAGGCAATTAAAAATAAAGTAGCGAAAGCAGTCGTTCCAGCTATAGATGTCATGTTTCAAGCTCTTAGGTTCCATAATTTTATTCTTTGGATTTTCAAATTTGGACTGATTTCAGTAATGACAAGTTTGTAACAATTATCTGGTGTACAGTGAATTTGGAGCGAAGGTCATCCCTCCCAAGAAGATTTTGAAAATGTTACCTGAACTTTTTGATCACCAAGACCAGAATGTCCGTGCATCTTCTAAGGGACTTACACTTGAATTATGTCGCTGGATAGGGAAGGATCCAGTAAAATCTATTCTGTTTGAGAAAATGCGGGATACTATGGTGAGGATAGTCATTTTTTTTCCCCACATATTGATGTTATAAGGTATTGGTGTAATAACTATTTCTGTTTCACTTGAAGAAAAAAGAGCTTGAGGCTGAGCTTGCTAACGTTACCGGAACCGCAAGGCCAACTCGCAAAATAAGGTTTGATCTTTCTTTCTGAACTATCCTTTAATCTACATATGGTGCCTTTATGTTTCCCATTTTGTGAAATTGAACATCATTATGAAGCCAGTTATGATAACAATATAAACTTTGTCAAATTGGAAACTTTTTAGCAGAACAGGAGAGGTAAATGTCTTCAGTATATGACACCCAAGATCAACCTGCTTGGCTGTTTAGGAGCATATTTCAAAAGATCTCCATGAGGAACTTATTTTTGTACGACATAATCAGAATTCTGATAGTTTTAATCATGTTTTTTTAATTTGGCTTGCATTTGATGTGCTTTGAAGATTAAGAAGCTAACCATCGTTGGTTTTGTCATGGCATTAGTTAGATGGTGCACAAGAAATTTAACAGTCGCATTTTTTCCTGTACACAGATGTGCTTGTAGTGAATGAATGCGTGTCTATATGTATTTGTCAATTATGTGTTGGTGGGAATATTTTGTTTATCATATTAGTAATCATATGATGTGTGCAATTTCCTAATAGTGTTTTACCGAAAATGGCAATTTTCTTTCTAACCCAGAGATGTGTCTTATAGATTGAGTATAATTCATGATATGGACTTTCTTTCGCTCATGATTGATGTGCAGCATTAAAATTTTTAGTTTTTGAGTATGTGATTGGTTCTTACATCTAGGACTGATGAATTAAACAGCGGCAGTTTCTTTGATATTTGGCATGGAGAAGATGTAGTTTCTTTCTACATAAAATTATCTGCATTTTTCTTATGGTCACTACTGATGGATTTGTCTATGCCATGATACGTAAGCATGCCAGACATATCCAAGCCACATTAGAAGTTGTTATACTGTATATTATCATACTAACCTTGTACAGATCTTAACAGTTTCAGAAGATGTTCATTATGACAACTGCTAATTTGAGTTGTCTGTGCATTCGGAAAATATGATATGATCTTTTGACCTACATTTAAGTAAATTGTCAACAAAATAATTTAGCCGGTTGGTGGCATTTGAATTCCCATTTTCTTTATGAGTCAACTGTTTTTGTTAAGAAGCTCAAACACAATTATCAGCAAACAATCTGTGTTTCTATCGGGAACTAAAAGGATATATCATTAGGCAAACTCTTTGAAATTTTATCATGGATTAGGATATATCACTTATTGTTGTTATGGGTGTGTATCCTCTTTCCAGAATAAGTTGGAATATGGTCAGATTGAATATTGGATTGGTTCTCTTACTTTCAATGTTGAGTATGTATTTAGTTGGCAAAAATATTTTAAATTTCATCTAATGCCAGGTCTGAACAAGACAAGGAGCCGGAACAAGAAGTCATCACTGAAACTGCAGGTACCGGTGCTTCTGAAGATTTTGTACTTGAAGGTAAGGAATTAGTTCATGTGTGTAATTGCAGTTGCTTTTTTTTTTAATAGTCTTACTCAAGCCCTTGTTCTTATGATGTTGATTTGAAGTTATTATTGTATGTTATGGATAACCCTTTTTTTTTTTAAACAACAATTTCAGCTCCTCAGGAAATAGATGAATTTGAGCTTGTGGATCCAGTTGACATACTAACTCCTTTGGATAAGTCAGGATTTTGGGATGGAGTGGTTTGTTTTGTCTTATCCTTATTGCTTATATTGTTGCTTTAATATTTGGTTGTGAAGTTCCAATTATCAGTTTAGTTAGAGCCTACTATCTGTGCCTCCAGAAAGCTACCAAATGGTCTGAAAGGAGGGATGCAGTTGCAGAGCTCACTAAGCTTGCTTCAACTAAAAGAATTGCTCCTGGTGATTTTACTGAAATCTGCCGTACTCTTAAGAAGGTAATGTTATTTGTTTTCCTCCATTTTATTGGCCTTTGTGTATCTATCTTACCAGAAGGTAATATTATTTTGTTTGTCACCATTTTGTCAATCCCTATCTTACCCTGATTGACTGGATTGCATGTAGCTAGTGGATATAAAGATTAAAGTCACTTGGGTATTTGTAGGACTGTCATCAGTGTCACAACATTTTCTACTGCTCAATTTGGATCCTTGGTCACTACCAAGTGTATCCTTGCTGTTGAGCAGACCATTTTGATGGATGGATCTTTCTTGTTGTGGTTACACTATGACATCAATATAATTCTTTCCATGAGGTTTTAATTTAATATCTTTTGTATTTCAGCTTGTTACAGATGTAAACCTTGCTGTTTCTGTGGAAGCCATTCAAGCAATTGGAAATTTAGCCAGGGGCCTAAGAAATCATTTTTCGGGAAGCTCACGTTTTTTATTATCTATACTTCTTGTAAGTATATTTTGCTTTTGGACTATGCTATTTATAATGGGATATTGATCAATTGCTGACATACTGTATGCTTTTGTGCTGTTCGTATGAGCATATACTGTTGGGATATTTCTGAATTTTCATTTAGTGAGTTATGTAAATTACTTTATTTACATTGTTGATATGTTAGTTTCCTTTTTATCGCTTCTTATGCGGTGTTTGTGGGTTTTGTCTTCTGAATTCGTTTTGGAGGAAAAAAATTCAATTGGACCAAAGTTTGACTTAATGAACAATAATTTTATGATCGGGAAAAATTCAATAATTTTGTCTTCTTATGCAATTCAGGATTAACTTATCTTTTCTAACTAATGAGATGTGTTTGTTAATATTAATGATTTTTTTAATATTAATAAATAAACACATCTGTTTGATTAATTAACATTTTGAGTAAAAATTCCAAAACCTGCAGTGGCGTATGGTGGAGGGCTTGATGTTAAATGGGAAACTTCTCAAAAATGAATACCACCTAAATGATATCTCATCAATATACTACTAATTTCAATATTATTGTGAGTTGGATGACCTTTTTTCTTTAAATTGTTTTCCTTTTCAATAGGAAAAGTTGAAGGAGAAAAAGCCAATGGTGACTGAGGCTCTTATGCAGACTCTTCAAGCATTGCACAAGGCTGGATGCTTTTCTCTTGTTGATGTTATTGAAGGTTATCATTTTTTTCATTTATTGATCCTTGAATTTTTGCTTTGGTTTGTTTTCATTGAATATTTTATATGCCTCAGCCGCAATTTTTATTTAGCTTAACCACCTCAATTAATGTGATTACCAATTAGGTTGGTCATTTGTTGAATATATAGTTATCCTTTTTGTCTTGCTATTTGTTAAGTCTTGAGAGGATCTTACATTTTGTTTTTGGTGTGTGTGGTTGTATGCGTCGGGATCTGAATTAGGATTAAAAGTGTGGTTTATATGGCACTTGCCCCTTTTTGCGAGTCGGAGGCCTTGAATCACCTCTTTCATCTTTTTCTTCAGTCTATGAAAATGTTTGAACCATCTCACTTATTGTTTTATGTTTTTAGCTGATTTAACTTTGAAATGTCCTGGTCTAAATTCACGTTAGAAATCTGCTACATGGTCAGTTATAAGGGTTGAAAAAAGTGGCATGTATAAAGTACATGCAGACTACTTGTTTTAAACTTAATTTAGATTCTGAAAGTGAATTTATGGAATGATTGTGAAAGAGTATCTAGAAAAGGTTTGGAAAATCTTTTGATGATATTTTTCCCAATATTTGAGATCAATATATCAAGGACTACTATATTTGCATCCTTTGTGAAGCTGGCAGTATTTACTGCATTTGTCCCTTAGAAAATAGAACAGGAAGCATACCCCTACAGTAAATCTTAATGCAGAACTACTAACAGATCAGACATTTGCGCAGAACTACTAACAGATCAGACATTTGCGATCATTTGTTGATTGGCTGCTATATCATTAAGCTGGCATTGTCATTTCTAAACATTTATTTATAATCTCCGCAGATATTAAGGTGGCTGTGAAAAACAAGGTTCCGCTCGTGCGCTCATTAACCTTAAATTGGGTCACTTTTTGTATAGAGACCAGTAATAGAGCAGCTGTTCTTAAGTTGCATAAGGATTATGTTCCTATTTGCATGGAGGTTAGTGCATGTTGCTTCCTTTTTACATCTTTTTCCTGCACCCAGTTATCTTAAGTGGTTCAAGTGATAAGTGATGCTTTCTAAATGACATGCTGGGATTACTTAGTGTCTGAATGATGGCACCCCAGAAGTAAGAGATGCAGCTTTTGCTGCTTTAGCCGCCATAGCTAAGGTAACTGCAGGAAGTTCCTATTTCGTGTTTTTTACTGTTCATTTTCATATTCTTGTAAGGTTCTCTTCTAGTGTATGACCTTTGCTTCTGCTTTATTTTTCTAGATGGTTGGTATGAAACCGTTAGAAAGGTCATTAGAAAAACTTGATGATGTGAGAAAGAAGAAACTGTCAGAAATGATTGGGAATTCAACTGGTGCCATGGTGTCTGGGGCGGGATCAGGTTAAACTTCCCCTTCCATTGTTTTGACACTCATGATTGTGCGATATAGTTTTCCTTGTCCTCATGTTAACTTGTTCCATTCCATCACCAGTTTCAACATCAAGTGGAGGTGTTTCTGGACATGAGGTGAGATTTTGCATGGTATTTTTCAGTAGAGATCTTTCTCTATTATTGATTGTATTTAGTGTGCTTCTCTATTATTTGTTGTGCTTCTATTATTTGTTGTATTTAGTAACTTCTGATTGGTGAGGTGACCAGGGTTCTAGGAATTTCTTATTGGATTACATCGCATAAGATTGTTGCAATAGAAATTTTTTTTGCCAACTTGTTCAATTGGAATATTAAATGTATTTATAATGTTGCATAAATTGTACTCGCGTCATATTAGAAGATTCAAGTCTTGAATATTTTTTTCCATGAATCTAACAACAGATGATGCACCTTAGGTGTAGCTTAGATCTTATATTGAAGCTTTACTCAGATGAGGCCCTGGTAGTTATTTTTTAGAAAGGACATTGTAAATTTAATGCACTATGAGAAGTGCTTCTCTTGATCATAAACTAAACTTCCTTCTGTAGATTACATTCATTTTATGTATTTAACCTTAGAGGTCGAGATACCTGTTTTTATTGCTGTAGTTTCATGTAGAATTTACTTTTATTTATCAAATATGTTTTGGAACCAAATGCATGGTATATGTCAGATCACAAGCGTTCATATGAAAAGGGACACATGAAGTTTGAATTTGGATGGTGTTTCAGTGGTGCTATTTGGTAATGGAAAGGAATTTTAACTTGTGAGCTCTTTAGATGAAAGTCAAGATCCCAACTTTTAAGCCAACTTTGTAGCTTTGAAAATGCATTATATATCTTCGTCAATGTGACCAAATATTAGACTAGAGTTGAGCTCTTGGTTGGAAAATTGGGAACTCCAAATGTCTCTGGCCAAAATGCACCCATGGTGATGAATATATATTTTTAACACTCATCCTTTGTTGAAGCTGGATCTTCCCAATTTGATCACATCCAAGAGAAACCATGACCCTGGAAAGAAGATCTTTTTCCTCTCTTTCTACATATTTCACTGAGGCCACACTAGATCAGAGACCTTTGCATTATTGGGCTTTCTTTCTGCTTGTCAAAGGTTTGTTTACCCCAGCCATTGCACTGGTGATGTTGGCCGTCATTTTTCGATTCTTATGTGTCATACCTTTCAGATAAATTTTATTCCTCAGAAAATTGAAAACAATTTCTTATAATTTTTCAACCTTTCTAAAATGTAATCTATCCTTTTGAAGGTTGCTGATAGTGCCTTTGTTCGAAGATCTGCAGCTAGTATGCTTAGTGGGAAGAAGCCTGTTCAGTCTGCTGTAAGTCATAATAGAAAACTCATTTGACTATATGGCATCTTCTTACATAATAGCATCTTACTGATTCAAGTAGTTTGTTGACTTTGTATCAGCCGACTGCCAAAAAGAGTGGCTCTGCCAAACCTAGTGTTGTAAAGAAAGCTGAAGTTCAACCGAAGACATCTGTCTCTGTTGAGAGTGAAAATGTTGAGGTATTACTTTCCTAAATTCAAAATTCACTCCTCATTATCCATCGAGATTATATTTTGATTAGAAATACAACATTAGCAAAGCTACTACTGAATAGTAGCAAAAGGTTGAAATCTAACTGATGCTTGCTTGGAGATTCTCTATTTCACTCGTTTGGAAATGCTAGTTTAGTTGATGGCATTTTCATTTTCCTTGATTGCACAGCCGGGGGAGATGAGTCTGGAAGAAATTGAAGGGAAATTAGGTTCCATTATATCAGGTGATATAATTGCACAGTTGAAAAGCAGCATTTGGAAAGAGCGGCTTGAAGGTTTAGTAAAATCCTTTATTATCAGTGCTTTTTTTCTGCATCTTTACTGTAGTCTTAATTTCTTTGGGAACTCGATCTATCATTTTACTCTTTTCTTGTTTGGTTTCATATCTTAATTCTGCTCATGCTAGCACAGAAGCATTTATCAGCAGTAGAAAGTTTTAAATTTGTCTTGAATTTACAGCTTTTATGGTTTATTTTTAGAGAATGTTTATCTGATGAAATCGCTTGTTTTTCGTTAGAGCTCATTTATCAGCTGTAATGCCAACAATTAAACAGCATTGTTCTTATATAAGGAAATTATAATTTCTGAGAAAAATTGTAGACTAGGATGCTAAGATACTGAGTGATCATATGCTATTTCTAAAGACAAGATCTGCCTATATCTTTATGGGTTTAAATCTAAATGTGGCAGTAGATATCCTCATTTCAGTTATTATATTATGACAATTAGTCTTTGATGTTCTCTATTGCGTAAAGTTTCCTACAAAAAGTGTAAAGTTTGAGGTAATTACCTAGCAGTTCTTAAGTGTGAATTTAATGTGTTTATATTCAATTGTTACGTCCTGTTATCTTTTCTATTTCTACTATAGACAGATGCTTGTGCACACACACATACATATACTATTGCAATTCTACCTTCATGCATCACTTTGCTTTTCTTGGTTAACCATTTTTGGTTTTATTTGTTCTGCTTAAGTTTTATGCATGTTTCACTCTTTGGCAGCGATTGGATCACTTAAACAGGAAGTCGAAAACCTTGCTGACCTTGATCAGTCTGCTGAGATTATGGTTCGCTTATTATGTGCTCTTCCCGGATGGGGTGAGAAGAATGTCCAGGTATTGGATATATTCAATTGTAACCAGGAGGACATGTTTGTAGGGACAAAACTAAAAGAATTGGAGAGGACTGATGGCAATTGGGTTAGAAGAAAGAATAAGTAGTTCACATTCCATCTCCTTCTTTGGGAGAATGAGCGACAAACTTATAGCTTACAAGGGCATTTGCCTGCCTTGAGGATAAGGTTTCTTGTTCTGATTGGATAGGGAGTAATTATTCTTTTGGCTCATTCAGGAGAAGAAACTAATACCTATTGTTAGCTTATCTCGAGAATAAAGCCTCTTGTTCTGCAAGAGGGATTAAAATTGCTTATTCAGCTTAAATTTTTGGGCCTTTGGGATTTGGAGTGTTGTTTAGGAAATTAGTTTGCTTGCCTCCTTAACCCACATTCCAAATTTAGGCTTAGTGATGAATTTTCTTTTGTTTCTGCTCCATGACCAAAGTTTACTTCTATTGATGCAGGTCCAGCAACAGGTCATTGAGGTCATCACATATATAGCCTCAATGGTGAAACGATTTCCAAAACGATGTGTTGTGCTTTGTCTTCAAGGTGTGTGCTATGCCGTGTTCTGTTGTGATAGGTGCTCTTGGTATCCCTGAAACAATAATTAGCCTGATTCTTTGGCATTTAGCTTATGTTTAACTTTGCATGTCTTCTTATATTTGAAGTTAATTTTATTGAGTTATTTTTGTTGTTTAAAATGAATATTTGTGCCTTACAATGTTATCTGTGCAAATTGCATTATTTTTAAAAAGTTAATGCTACATGAGTTCTATTTTATTCTGACTCAAAGTTGACTTCTTGTCAGTCAGAGTTGAACTTGTGCTTGTGTTAATACCCGAGTAGGGCATTCTTCTTTTCCACAGGCATCAGTGAGAGGGTAGCTGATATTAAAACACGTGCCCATGCAATGAAGTGCCTTACTGCATTCTCTGAGGCAGTTGGTCCTGGTTTTATCTTTGATAGAGTGAGTGGAATATTATCTATTCATACCCATTTTGTTATTGACTACTGTTACTCGGTCTGTTGCAAAATCTGTTGTTGAGTAATTTCCTGGGTTTTTGCATTTATCACTTTTCTTATTTTTTATAATAAAACAGGAAATCTGGCCACCTTCGAAGTTAATCTGCCCCCCATTTTGAGTGACGGAGAATGCAGATTTGCTTATTTAGAATATGTTCAAATTAACCTAGGAATTGACTCTTGTTTGTCAAATAGATCATGCAGCGTAATAGGAGTCAGCAATAGTTTGGATCTTTTTTTTTTAACCTTTTTTGAGTGTAAAATTTAATGATACTGATGGATTATCTTTTTAAATTATAGCTCTACAAAATTATGAAAGAACACAAAAATCCCAAGGTTCTCAGTGAGGGTATTCTGTGGATGGTCTCTGCAGTCGAAGATTTTAGTGTTTCCCACATCAAGTTGAAGGTGCCTCTAGTTTTCTTTTTAATTATGTACTTTTCTTTTTGTGTTTGTCACATTTTATGATTCTTGGTTAGCTGAAAATTTGAGGCTAATTTTACAGGACTTAATTGATTTTTGTAAAGATATTGGTTTACAATCTAGTGTTGCTGCCACTAGAAACTCAACTATTAAGCTTATCGGAGTGTTACATAAATTTGTCGGTCCAGGTAATTTTCCTTCGTAATAGAGTGATGCTATGGTTGCCTTTCCTTTTCTTATAGTATTTAACTTGATAATTTTGCAGATATTAAAGGTTTCCTTACTGATGTCAAGCCTGCACTTCTTAGTGCACTTGATGCAGAATACGAAAAGAACCCGTTCGAGGTATGCAATTTAGTATTAAAGCAGATCTTTGGGGGGCTTAAATAGGTTGAACTAATTATTTTTTTAATTTTTTGGATAGGGTGCTGCTGCAGCTCCAAAGAAAACTGTAAGAGCTTCAGATTCTGCGTCCTCTATAGGTGCTGGTGGAGCTGATGGTCTGCCTCGGGAAGATATTAGTGCAAAGATCACACCTAATCTGCTAAAAAATCTGGGAAGCCCTGACTGGAAGGTATAGTTGCCAAAGATAAACTCTCTTGTTCTAATTAAGAAGTTTAAGAGTCATAGATCATATCATACACATACATTGGCTTTTCTTACAATGCAGGTACGGTTGGAGTCCATTGATATGGTTAATAAAATTCTTGAAGAAGCTCACAAGCGGATCCAACCTTCAGGCACAGGTGGGTAGCTAAGCTAGGTACTTTTTTGCTTGGCTAGTGTTTAAATTGGACCATAAAACTGGAATAATCCTTGTTTCCTTTTTTCTTTTTAACTGGCCAGGTGAATTATTTGTTGCCTTAAGAGGGCGTCTATGTGACAGCAATAAAAATTTAGTTATGGCAACGTTGGCCACTATTGGTGGTATTGCATCTGCAATGGGCTCCCCGGTTGAGAAGGCGAGCAAGGTTATTCAACTTGACACGACAATTAGGTTTTCTTGCTTCTGTAACTGGATCTTGATTAAGCAACTGCTGATGCTATATGTAATGTAGGGAATCCTGTCAGATGTATTAAAATGCCTTGGTGACAATAAGAAGCACATGAGAGAGTGCACTTTGAATACGTTAGATTCCTGGATTGCTGCTGTTCAACTTGATAAAATGGTACTTGTTGATCCGAGAAGTACATGAGAATTTGGCCATCTGTAACTTTGGTTGTTCTTAGTTTTTTGCTGTCAACTTTGCGGTAATTTGTAGGTTTTTTTGTTGGTTTACAGGTTCCATATGTCACTGTTGCTTTAGCTGAGCCTAAGATTGGGGCAGAAGGTCGTAAAGATCTATTTGATTGGTTATCTAGGCATCTTTCAAAGATAAATGATTTGCCTGATGCTATACACCTATTAAAGCCTACGGCTTCTGCTCTTACGGTAATTTGTTAATTTATTTATGTTAGTTTCTTTCTGAATAATAAATATTGAAGTGTTATCACTTTTCATTTTCTTTTTCTCTAGGATAAATCAGCAGAAGTTCGAAAGGCTGCTGAAGCTTTTATTGGAGAAATCTTCAGGGTCTGCAGCTCAGATGCTGTATGTGTTACAAGCTTGTTAAATCTCCTTATGGATTATCTGCATCAGCTGCCAATGATAGTTATGCCCTTTATCATTTTTTTTTAATTCATTCAGGTAAATAAGAGTCTGAGAGAGATACGTGGGCCAGCATTGGACCTTGTACTTGAACGGTTTAGACCTTCTGGTCTGGTGCATGGTACGATATGCTTCATATGCTTATTAGTTGCATGCGCACCATATCTTTGCAATGTGTATATGGACAGTGTTTAAGTGCGTTTACACATGAATACTCTTTGGTCAATATTCATCATATTTTTCTTGTGTCTTTTTAGAATCTTTAGATGGCACAAAAGTGATATCATCTAGTCTGGCATCTAAATCAATCTCAAAGGTTGGGAAGCCGGCGTTAAATGGTGGCATAGTTGCTAAGCAAGGAAATAGGGCACTATCTTCGGTCTGCTCATTTTCTTCATACTCTCACTTTTCCATTTAAAATGCAATGCTTATTTTTAAGTCTTTTGCACAGAGGGGTGCCCCTGTTAGAGCTTCGAAAGCCGACTCTGTTTTTTCTGTTCAAGATTTGGCAGTGCAGTCCCAGGCTTTATTTAATGTCAAGGACTCTAACAAAGTATTTTCTCATGCAAGGCCTTTCCTTTGCTTCCTATTGGATAATATGGTATTTCTGATGATTGATATGTTTGTTGCCTTGCAAACAGGAAGATAGGGAAAGACTTGTCATACGGAGGTTCAAATTTGAGGAAGTACGTCCTGAACAAGTTCAAGATTTGGAGGTTAGTGTACAATCTTGATGGTCTCTTCTGCTGGTAGTTTCACAAGTAATAAATTGTTTTTTTTAATCTATCAGATAGTGCTGAATTGCACCTCTTTAAGTCTGGAAGCATGTTCTTCCAGAGGTGCAGTACATGGTTTTCTTTCTGATTGGATTATGAAAACTGTGTTTTATCTATTGCTATTTTGTCTTCAAGTTATCCCTTCAATCATTAAAGGATGTCTGATAGCTTTTCAAATTTTCAGGCCGATCTTATGAAATATTTCAGAGAGGATCTGCATAGACGACTTCTTAGCACTGATTTTAAGAAGCAAGTAGATGGACTAGAGTTGCTACAAAAGGTTTCTTTATGTTACTATTCATTACCTAAAATTTAATAACGACTACTATTTGATTGTTTGCCACTTAAAAATGTTTCTTTCTTTGGCAGGCTCTGCCATCTAATATTAAGGAAATGATTGAGCTTCTTGATGTACTCTTGAGGTGGTTTGTGTTACGGTTCTGTGAATCGAACACAACATGCTTGCTGAAGGTGGAATTTCATTTTCTAGTTGTTCTCCATGTGCCATTCTGAATTGGGTGTATTGAAGTCTTGTTGAAATTCTTATTGGCTGTACATTGTATCGTTGTAAATGACTGCTAGGTGCTGGAATTTTTTCCTGAACTGGTTGATACTTTGAAAGATGAAGGTTATACTCTCACTGAGTCAGAAGCTGCAACTTTTCTGCCATGCCTTGTAGAAAAGGTAATTTCCTTCTATATTTGTTTTTTATGTGAAGTGAGATTTTCTGCCTCTCTTTTCTTGGTCATGGAAAATTCTGTTAACTTTTAATTTGATAGAAGAAATTTTCTATTGGTGGTTGTTAAATGTTATTTAATTAGCAATTATTTTTTTATTACGATGTTTTGTTAAAATATATTATGTTAATTTAAGCTCTATGTTTGTTGCATCAGCCCATTTTTTGGAACTTATTTAGTTTGCTGATCATCTTTTATTTTACTGCAGTCTGGGCATAACATTGAAAAAGTCCGGGAGAAAATGCGTGAACTTATGAAGCAAATTGTGCACATATATTCTGCATCAAAGCTCCTTCCATATGTTTTGGAGGGTTTACGTTCAAAGAATAATCGAAGTCGAATAGAATGTGTTGATCTTGTTGGGTACTTAATTGATTATTATGGAGCTGAGGTGGAGTATCTGTGTTTTGTTTTTGCTATATTTCAGTCTTTAGAGTCTTTAATAAGTCATGGAAATTATCTGTCCTACAGATCACAGGACAGTTGAAATCTTTGCAACTTGTTGCTGGTTTGACATCAGAACGTGATGGTGATTTAAGAAAAGCTGCTCTAAATACATTGGCTACTGCATACAAAAATCTTGGTATGTGTTTCTGGTGTTTTAGTTTTTAGAATGCAGCTGCGATAGTTAGTATCTATCTTCAATTGCTGTGTGGCTAATCTTCAATTGGATCTTATGTCGAGTGTTATGTTATATGCTCTTTCCAATCTGAAAGATTTAAGAAGGTGCTGACGTGCATAGGCATTGTAGTTTAAAAGTGCTTATGGGTACAGATACGAATTTGTGGCTCCAACCACACGGTTAAACATGCAGATTATCTGTTTTCTTTCTGGTATTGAATTGATTCTTCCTCATTACAGGAGAAGATATTTGGAGATTTGTTGGGAAGCTAACAGATGCTCAGAAAAGTATGCTTGATGATAGATTCAAATGGAAGGTTAGTGTCACCCAGCGTCTGCTGAAATTACACCCAAGTTGCGATAGTTTGCATATGATACTTCCATTTGCCTGACCTTTTATCAATTTTCAGGCACGGGAGATGGATAAAAGGAAAGAAGGGAAGCCTGGTGAAGGTAGAGCAGCTTTAAGGAGATCTGTCAGAGAAAATGGGTCAGCTCCTATATTCTCTTGCCTGATTGCTTTCTCTAACAATTCTGTTAATTTAGGGCATGCTAAATGTTGAATCTCCCAAAGATGTCTTTTTTAGCTTTTGAACTTCTTTGATGAAGCATTCTGGATTTGTTGGGAAATGTAAAAAGGATTTTTAAAATATTGGATACATCAGCGCTTAAGAAAAATGACATTTTCTGCTTTGGAGATATAGTTTTCGAATAAGTAATGAAATAGCATTGGCATGACATAAAAACTGTAACTGAAATAATTCGAATCATTTGTTCTGATCAATGATAATACTTGAACCAAGTTCAAATTTTATAGCTGTGATTCAAACATTAGGAATTTGATTGAGCTGTATATTGGCCAATAAATACATGTTATATGTGAGGATGGAATGCTGATGCATGTCCTCATCTGATATGTCTTCAACCCTGGTTGAATTCGTACATTTTCATAATGTTTGATATGAAGTTAAGTTTGGCATTACTTTGTTATTAGCTAATTAAATGTTTCTTATTTGGTACCAGAGGTATTTTTAATAGGTTAATATAAATTAAAATTTTGTATACTTATATATCTGGTTGAATTTTATTCCTTTGTGGTTAACTTCAGAATGGACGTAGCAGAACAGAGTGGAGAACTCCTATCACGTTCTCTAGCTGCTCCGATGGTTGTGAGGTATAATCTAGGAGTTGCATACTATCCTTTGTCATATTTGGCTGTGACCTTTCTATTAAGTACAGTTAGATTTCTTTGCCTTTTTTAGCCTGATAGAATTCAGAGTTCATTTGGGACTTGTTGATATGTATAGGAACAGGGTGAATCCTGGTTGTGGTGAATCTAATGTGGAAAGGCATGTCTTACTGCGAACATTGATTACTGCAAATGGACCAACAGATTGGCACGAAGCTCTTGATGTCATCTCAATGGGCTCGCCTGAGCAGGTTTTCCTGGACGTAGCTTGTTGAATATTTTTTGGATTTCTGACTTGTAGTTTTCCACTTTACTTTTTTTTATTTCATTTTTTTTCTTGTTATTAGGAATGTGCTTGTTACACAAGTTATTTTTTGTGGTAGCCTTTTCCTGTTTTTCATTCCTTCTAAGTTAGTGAAAATTTTTATTTTACTTCTTATGCCTTTTTTGTAAATAGCATGACTTACCTAAAGCAAGACTAAGGGATATGTTGTTTTTTGAAATGCACATTATCTTTTATGGATATGCCATCCATCAGAAGATCAACAGTGACAGATATTTCAATAGCTCTCTCTCAGTCTTATCCCATGCATTTCAACATATGAGTGATATATTTTGATGTCTTTTGTTTTTTATTTTGCAGCTCCCGAAATGCCTGTGTATGTTAAATGTCATATTAACACTTCTAGTAGCAATGTTGATGATTATATGTAATGCCCAATCTTTCTGATCCCCTTGAAACACTTCACCTGCCATTTGTGTGTGTTTGTTTTCTTTAAACCTTCATGATTTGATGAGCTTATGAACTTTGATACAGAGATATGGTTGGTTTTTTTTTAAAAAGAAAGGTTATCATCTGAAGTTGATTTTTTCTACATTCATGCTCACAAGTACTCATAATGCAGTCAGTTGAAGGTATGAAAGTGATCTGCCATGAGCTGACACAAGCCACAACTGATCCTGAGAACAGTGTGATTGAAGATCTTGCAAAAGAGGCTGACCGGCTTGTTGCATGCCTTGCAGCCATGGTATTAACCCTACTCTGTCTACATCAATGATGAGTTTACTATGTTGATACCTCAGGACAGTTACATTCTTGCAGGTGCCCAAGACCTTCAACTTTAGCCTTTCTGGAGCTTCTTCTCGATCTTGTAAATATGTTTTGAACACCCTTATGCAGGTATATTCCATTTGTCGTCCCATGCCTTGAATTGTGAACTTTAGTGACACAATTATGTTGAGGTTGGTATTGCTGCAGACGTTCCAGATCAAGCGATTGGGTCATGCTGTGAAGGAGAGTACTCTAGATAA
Organism: Dioscorea dumetorum; assembly: GCA_902712375.1. NCBI lineage: Eukaryota > Viridiplantae > Streptophyta > Magnoliopsida > Dioscoreales > Dioscoreaceae > Dioscorea > Dioscorea dumetorum. Next base: position 29,819 of record CACTHL010000682.1, read on the forward strand.
CTTGATAACTGAACTTCTACTATGGCTGCTAGATGAAAGAGTTCCTTTAATGGATGATGGGAGTCAACTTCTTAAAGCATTGAATGTTTTGATGCTTAAAATTCTGGTTAGTATTTTCTTGTCTAATATCTGTTTACTTATTCTTTTATTCATCATCATACTATGAATTTGAATAAGTATGTGCAGGACAATGCAGAAAGGACATCATCTTTTGTTGTATTGATAAACTTATTGCGGCCCTTGGACCCCTCAAGGTGGCCCTCACCTGCATCAAATGAGGCCTTCATCAGTAGGAATCAGAAGTTTTCAGATCTTGTTGTTAAATGTCTGATCAAACTCACCAAGGTAATTAAATAATCAGTGGAGTTCACTTTTCTTGTCAATATGGTATATGTATGTATATGTGCATGTATATGCGTATGCATATGTTGATTTGGGTATATACCTACTTTGATATTCTTCATATGTGATGTAACATCAGGTCCTCCAGAGCACAATTTATGATGTTGATCTTGATCGCATTCTTCAAAGTATACATGTATATTTGCAAGAGTTAGGGATGGAAGAGATTAGGAGACGGTATGGTTTGCCGTCCATGTTAATAGTGCACTATTGTTTGCGTGTATTATCATTTACATCTTGGTCTTGTTCTTATGATTACATTGGACAGGGCTGGGGCTGATGACAAACCACTGCGAATGGTAAAAACTGTTCTGCATGAACTTGTCAAGTTACGGGGGACTGCAATAAAGGGCCACCTGTCCATGGTCCCAATAGACATGGAACCTCAGCCTATTATTCTTGCCTACATCGACTTAAATCTTCAGGTGATTCCTTTCGGAGTTAGACTGTTCAATTTTGGCACATACACCAGAACTAATCATTAGTGGTGTTCTCTCAGACTCTTGCTGCTGCTCGAATGCTGACTCCTTCTGGTCCCATTGGACAAACTCACTGGGGGGATTCTGCTTCAAACAGCCCACATACTGCATCCCATTCAGCAGATGCTCAATTGAAGGTGTGTACTGAATTTTGCTAAACCAGTCTACTTCGTGTTTCTTTAATGTTTTGGATTTTTGGAAAGTTTTGGCCGTGTTTGATCTATGGGAAGTTCAATGAATCAAAGGAAAGGAAGATCACTCCTTTGATTGGATGCATGAAGAACATTAGTGAACTGAAAGAAATAGGATAGGTTATTATCTGCTTTTTGAATGTTCTGTCTTCTCTAGAGGTAGCAAAGAGTGAAACAAGGGAAATGAGGCCTGGGGTATGAAGGGCCATAGGCTTATATGGAGCTACATTTTGGTTGAAGGTCCAACTTGTTTGAGAGTGAATCCTACTTCATAAGTTACCTTTCATCCAAATTGTTGCTTAGGATTTATTTTCTCGTTCCCATTTGTGTTGAGACCATTTTACGATTTTAGGATAAAATGGCGTGAAACATCACTGTTCTTTTGACTTTTGAAGGAGCATGTAGCTGTTTTTCTTCATTTCTGTTTTCATCCTAGTTTGGTTTTCACTTTACAAAAACAGCAAGAGCTGGCTGCAGTATTCAAGAAAATTGGGGATAAACAGACATGCACAATTGGCTTGTATGAGCTATACCGTATCACCCAGTTATACCCTAAGGTGAGACTATATCTTTCTTTCTTCTGTCGCACCTTGTTTTATTTGATCTATTTTTATTTCGGTTATTTGATTTTTGTTTTTGGCTGGTATTTTATATATGATCGCAGGTCGATATCTTTGCTCAACTCCAGAATGCGAGTGAGGCATTCCGAACCTATATAAGGGATGGCCTAGCTCAGGTTATCTTGTCCTTGTATGTTTTTGAGTATTTTTATGATAATCATCTCTTTTTGCTTAGTTGGTTTCTGTATTGTTCATGCAGATGGAAAAGAATGCAGCAGCTGGGAGAACTCCTTCAAGCCTCCCGATGTCAACTCCTCCACCTCTAACTTTAACTACTAGTCCAAAATTTGCACCTCTTTCACCTGTACATACAAAGTCTCTGAATGTAAAACCTGAAAACGTCAGTACCAATTTCCTGGCATCCTATATGGAAGATGATGGAGCCGGTGGTATGGCTTGCAGAGGCCCAATTGATTCTTCTGATTTTAGGCAGTTGGGGGATGATCGACATGATAGATTTCCATCTGGAGGTTTTCTTTCTCCTCCCTCGCACACTTTCTTCAGATGCTTACTCTTTGTTACTGACAATTTGTTTGTTTTCAAACAGCTCCAGCAATTACACCCGGTACATTGGATGCTATTAGAGAACGGATGAAATCCATTCAAGCAGCAGCAGCTGCGGGGAATATGGATGCTGGTTCCCGATCATTAGCATTTGTTAATGGTAGTGTACCCCATGGAATGGTGGACCGCATGGATGGAGAGCCTCAGGTGCACACAAATGTTTTACCCATGGATGAGAAGGCGTTATCTGGATTGCAAGCTCGGATGGAAAGGCTAAAAAGCGGTTCACTTGAGCCGCTTTAGAATGAAGATATGAAGGGTTGCTGAAATTGATAACCTTACAAGATTATTGTATACGGAAAGTTAGCAAGAGCGATACAGAAAGAAGAGCGGAAGGTGTGCGTGGTAGCAAAGAGATAAATGGATTTTAGAACACCATTAAATTAGAGTTTTGAAAAAGCAGTCGTGCCTGCTATATTGATGTATCTCAATCAGTTTGCTTCAGGTGGGGCTTTGTTAAGGAATGATATTGAGCAGGCTGTGCTTGTCATATTATTTCCACCACTTATGTCTTATGATGTTACATGCGAATCCTAACACAATTCTTTTGCCAAAGATTATTTTTTTACCCGTCTATGTATCAATGAAGTCAAGAAAACATTTTGTTTTTCCAGGCTATCTGTTGTCCATAGAGATTTGATGATCTTTGTTTCTTTCCACAGGTAACAAAAGCTTGAAATTTATAGAGGAAGCTTCAGATTGCCTGTTTGTGCACTTGTTTCTTATTTATTTATTATTTATATTTTATATTTGTATTTTTTTTTTTTTCTCTTTTAGTTGAAACATAAGTTATTACCAAACGTACCGTCTCATGGCCTACCAAAACATTAATGCTTGTAACCAGGTTCATATTGTTTTACCAAAACGTAACACATATAGTAGGTGGCGAATGGACATACAGTCTCTGTATCCTGTTTAATTTTACAAGAAATTTATAAAAATCCATTTGAAATTAGACTTCATCGAGGAATGAGCTACCCCTTAGTGTTGAATTATACCCCATCCACAAGCCATAAATTTGTTTAAGATTATGTGAGCCTGTATTCCAACGGACCCGCATCAACCAATTCCAATGCACCCTCCAAACTTGTTCAAAATAAAAAAAAAATATATAACCACCTCGCCATACTACATCAAACTTTATATAAGTATAGATTTTATTGAATAACATTATATAATAAGACGCATGAGACAAATGCAACCTTGTTTTACAAACTTTTCTTTTCCTTTCTTTTATAAATCAACAAGGTGGGAGCCAATACATGTCTTGCCAGAAACCTATGATTTACATGTGAAGTATAGTATACTACCAAACACCTTGCAATAAACATTGGGCTTCTCCCCTTTATATTTATGAATATGTATTGTTTAATAATGTCTTGTAAAATGATGATACATAGCGTGGTGGGAAAGAAGGCATCCATGGAGTGTATAATAATAATACATAGGGTAGAGAAGGAAGCACATGAAGAGCACATGCAAGCAGGGCTTAGAAAGAGACAGTTGATTGGTTGGAATCTCTCTATTCTTTTTGCCTCTCTCTTCACTCCCCAACTTTCTTTTATTATTAGCCTGAATTCAACCACTATTTTCTACTTGCATGCTGTGTGGTAAAAAATCACAAGCAATAAAAACAACAAAGACAACAGCAAGAACAACGACTCTATTAATTTCATCTATTCTATGCGTCCCTGCCCCCTTATATATATATATATATATATATATATATATATAGGGAGGGGGAGGGGGAGGGGGAGGGGTGACCCATTTGGTTGGTAGGTGGAGAAGGAGGGTAGGTATATATCTCTCTCTTGGTTGGGAGAAATTTGACAACATACACATATATAAGTGTTTCAATATGATATGAAGCCTAAATAGGAGGGGAGGGGACCTCTTGATGTGGATTCCCATTGCATGGTCCATTGCAAACACTTGTGGATCGTCTTTATTGACAAAACAATCAATTATTATGCTTGATTATATCAAGGAACTCTATATTTGGGGGGAAACATTATATTTTTCTTTAGATTTTATCAAGTGTCATATATACAATGAAAGGTTAATAAAAAAAAAATCATCTAGAAACACATGAATAGAAAAGCAGAGTAGGAGAAGAGCATCCGTTACTCTTGGCTCTTGTCTGTCTAGCATTAAGGACTGAGGCAAGAGCAGTATAAAAGACGACAAGATGAAATTGAATACATCCATATCTTTTCATGTTCTTAGTGTTTATATATATATATATATATATATATATATATATATATATATTAAAGGACTCGGACACCTTCATATTCCCTGTTCTACGGAGGTTTCCTCTTTTAATCAATAAAATTTCCCTTATTAGCTATCGCATGTTTACATTCCCATTCATCCATCATTGATTGTCTGCTCTTCGAATACATGCATTTCCATTCATAATTTCTTAATTCATTTAGCCAGAAAATTGATAATATTTGTGAAATCAAAATTGATAAAGATGACCATTTTTCTCTAAACTGAATTTAAGGAGCTCAGTCACTTTTTATATTTCCCCCACTTATTTGGGTATAAAAAAAAAATATTAGAAGGGAAATTTTGGTTTAGTCTTAGTCTCCAACCACAAATAAATCCTTTTAACTCTTAAAGGATATGGATATCCCTCTTAATCCTGAAAAGGGAACTGAAATCTTATGACAAGATTCCACAAGTTCTAGTGGGTAGGAAAGAAAGAAAGAAAGAAAGAAAGAAAAGAAATGGTCTTTTAAAAGGATGATTGCTGGATTTATAAATACATAAACAAGAGGCACCAATCAGGATGGCATCATGGGTGGAAGTCACAGACCAAATCCCTTTCCAAATTGAGAAAAGAAGGGGAGCTGGCTGTGGACCTGCTGTTCCCTTCTCATGGAATTCAGCTCTCCATTATCACTCAAAACACAGACACAAAGGACCACCACATCCACTGTCACCTCCCAATCAATCCCCCCAAACCAATAACAGCCATGCCAAAACACACACACACACACACACACACAATCAATCCAACATTGGATACTTAAAAAAGGAGTTACTGCTGGAGAGAGTCAAAGTATGTAGTTTGAACAAAGCTTTTACTGTCCATTTCCTTTCAAACGACATGGACTCTCTCTCTCTCTGCTCTGCTCTGCTCTTCTTACATTGGACTCCTAAAGGTTAAAAGATACAACAGTTAAAGTGTCAATGTTGATGTTGGGATTCAATTCATGCTTTTCCAGATAGAAGATCCTTTTGAGCAAAGAGAGAATACTGCTAAAGATGCAGATGGCAAGTGAAGGGCATGCTGCTCCTCCCACCTGGGCGGAGATAACCTCTGCCATCAAGAAAAAGCCTGAGAATTCCCCGTTAGTAGAAGGCCCTATGCTTGCAAAACTTCGAGAATCTACTACAGACTTCGTGTACATGGATCTAGAATCCCGAACTCGAGCGAAGTTGCGGTTTCAACATGCTTTATACGGTAAGATTTTTGGTAAAGCCCCTCCTTTCGAACTGACGAAATCTATATTGCAGACAAAGTGGGAGGGAATAGGGGTGGTTCACATCTCAGACCTCCCAAATGGCTATTTGTTAATCAGATGTGAGACAAATGATACTATGCAACGCATCTTATTTGAGGGACCTTGGGCTGTTAATGGAGCAGTCCTGCAACTTGCACCTTGGCACCCTTATTTTGAACCAGCGTTTACAAAGTTATCTACAGCTGCTGTGTGGTTGCAGCTGCACAATCTCCCCGTTGATTTCTGGGATGGTGACTCGCTAGAAACAATTGCTACTGCCTTCGGCCGTCTCCTGAAAGTTGACGATCTTACTACGACCATGGCCCGTTCACGGTTCGCTCGAGTTTGTGTTGAGATCGATCTCGACAAACCTTTGAAGCGAGGAATCTGGGTCGGAGATGAAGACCGGAAGGTTTTTGTCGTAGCCTTATACGAAAAACTTCCTACTTTCTGCTATGTTTGCGGTCTTGTAGGTCATGGAGCGAACTCTTGCAGCCGACGTGAGATGGAGGGTCCGTGCAATCCTCCTTCGTCGCAAAATGGAGAGGGGATTCAGACTGAGACGGAGCTTGAGGGAGCACCTAAAACAGCCACAACAGACAAGGACGTACAACCAAATGAATTGAACGCCAAAAATAAGCATATCTTGGTGGATCCCGCCGATAACGAGTTTGGCCCGTGGATGTTGGTCTCACGGCGGCGTGGCCGTGCCGGAAGCCGTGGAGGTGCTCGGGGGATATCCTCACGAGCGCAGCACGTGCCTGACGACACGGCAGCCGTAGTGCAGACGAATGATCACGGGACACCACGTGGAGGTCACAGGGCTCGAGGCAGGGGAGGTCATAGGGGGATGCCACCCACCCAGCTTGATGCGCATATTTCCAAGAAGTTGAATAATAGAGAGGTTAGGCCAGACAAGGGCGGCCAGTCCTCAAATTCCAAGGTTTCGTATCCCGAACAATCCCTCGGGTATGGAGACGGAGGCGTCTTGGAGGGCCAGCCCTCTCACGTTCCAACGTCTCTTTCGCTCATCCCTAAAATCCATTCTGACAGAAAAGGAAAAGGAATTATTAATCCCTCTCCACCGCCTCTTCTCTTAACCTCAGTGGCTCAATATCCAATGCAAGAAACTGGAAACCCCCAAGATGATCATAGTATGCTTGTAGACAAAGTGGCTGAAGCTCTTCATGGTTCCCCAACCTCCCCCAATTCTAGTGATCTAGAGATGAGTGGATCGGACTTACAGGAAAATGAGGAACTTGAAGATATTGAAATCGATGATGACACAACCCTAAACCAAGCGCAACAAAATATCAGACGAGATGCTCTGATTAGAAAAAATAACCACAATATGTCAGCCCCCTTCAAGAAGGGGAGAGTAGAAAGAAGAGAGGGAGAGCTTTCCAACCCTCTTCACTGATTTTCGTCCTCCTTACAGGAAGTCTCCTCCGTCTTTCTTTCCTTCTTTTCTATGTTTATGGATTATATTTCTATAATTTGCTGGAATTGCAGAGGAATTTCAGGTCGAGACACTGCCTCCCGTGTTCATTCTCTTATTCGAAAGCATAAACCCCAGGTTGTTTGTTTGGTTGAAACCCGAGCAGATGACAACCGTTTAACACGTTTTTGTTCTAAATTAGGTAAGAATTGGGATTGGGCAGCAATAGTTGCGAATGGGTACTCAGGGGGAATCATCTCCATTTGGAAGAAAAGTTTGGGTAAGATTACCCCTCTCGCGGTCTCAACTAAGGCCCTCCACCTGGTCATCTCGGACCACACCAGTCAGGTTTGGCTTCTCTCAACTGTTTATAATGCTCAAAAATCTCCTGAGCAAAAATTGCTTTGGCAGGAGCTCTCCAAGCTTTCCACTCTTAATTTAGCTTGGATCATTATGGGTGACTTTAACACCATCCTTCATCCAAATGAGCATAAAGGAGGTAGATGTTATTATTACATTCTTAAAGCTAAGCTTTTCACTCAGTTTATCGCGTATAACAATCTTCTTGAAGTTCCATGTGTTGGCCCAGAGTTTACTTGGTGCAACAACCAAGTTGGGCTAGCTAGAAGATGGGCTCGATTAGATCGTTGTTTGATTAATCCTATGTGGACTTCCAACCATGGTAACAGCATTGTTACTCATCTCCCTCGTATTTTCTCTGACCACTCTCCCCTTCTTCTTAAAGCGTTCTCTAATACTGCTCCTAGAAACCGAATCTTTAAATTTGATAATTATTGGTTTGATTATCTTGGCTGTCATCACGCCGTTAGAGAAGCTTGGAAGTTACACCCTCGTACTAACCCTCTTCATGCTTTTTCTCATTTAACCGCTCGTACTAGATACAATTTGATCAGGTGGCGTTCCAAGGGCACAAATTCCCTGGAATGCACTCTTCAAAGTATTGAGCAAGACATCAAGAACCTGGAACTTGTGGAGGCTTATACTCCCCATTCGGTGTCTCCCAGTGATCACTTAACGCTGCTTTACAAAAGGTACACGGCTCCGCAAAGACAAATTTCCAACAAATGGGCTCAAAGAGCGAGGTTAGACCTGGGTTCGAGTGGTGACCGCACTCATCTGCGTTCTTCCAAAATTCGGTTCGTACTCGCAACCATAATAATCAAATTCCTTTTATAATTGATTCGGATGGTGCTTTGTCTATTCTAATAGAGAAAATATTGAGAGCATGTTTATGAATTTCTATTTCCATTTGTGGCATGATAATTCTCATGACAATATGGTTAATATTATTAATGCTCTTCCCGATGATTTAAATTATATTACTTCTAATGATGCTTGAGCTCCCTGGTCCATGAAGTTAGCAATCATGAGATTTTCAAGACTCTGCTTTCTCTCCCGGTGGCAAAAGTCCCGGCCCCGATGGCCTCAATGCTGAATTTTACCGTTTTTTTCGGAAAGAGGTTGGTCATCATTTATGTTTCGCTATCAAGTATTTCTTTTCTAATTCTGTTCTTCCTAAGTCTTGGGGTAAAACATACATTGTCCTAATTCCTAAGAAGGCTAACCCCAAGTTAGTTACTGATTATAGGCCGATTTCGCTTTGTAATGTTTGCTACAAAATTATTTCAAAAATTCTTGCGAATCGTCTTAAAAGTGTTCTTCCCCATATTATCGGCTTTGAGCAAAGTGGCTTTGTTGCTGGTCGTTGTCCTTTTGACAACATTATTGCTTTACAAGAGGTAGTTCATAGTGTGGAGAAGGATTATACCGCCCCCTAGGATGTTAGTTAAAATCGACATTGAGAAGGCTTATGATACTCTAAGTTGGACTGCAATCCTGGCTACTTTAACCAAAATGAAGTTCCCTGGTAAGTGGATTAACTGGATCAAGGCTTGCCTTACCTCTTCTTCTTTCTCCCTTATTATAAATGGCAAAGCTTCCCCTTGGTTCTCCTCCTCTAGAGGTGTTAGACAAGGTGACCCTCTTTCTTCCTACTTGTTTATCATGGTTTCTCAAAACCTTACCACCATGCTTAATACTGCTCTTAAAGCAGGGGTGATTCCTGGTTTTAACCCTAATCTATCTATTAATTTTAATCATCTTATGTACGCGGACGATTTAATTCTTATCACTCAAGCCTCTAGAAAAGCTGCTAGAGCTATCTTGAATTGCCTTCAAGCCTACAACAGCCTTACTGGCCAAGCTGCTAATAAGTCAAAATCTGAGATTATCTTTCCATTTTGGGTCAACAAGCATATGGCCATTAGAATTAGTCAGATTCTGTCTTGTAAAGTGGGGCATTTTCCTTTTAAATATCTTGGCATTTTAATCACCCCCAGAAAGCTGGCTATTAATCAATTCTCAGACATGGTGGCCAGGATTAATAATATTATCTCCTCTTGGCACAACTCTAAAATCACCCCTGCTGGTAAGATTACTTTGATAAACTCTTCCATCCTTTCTATTCCCCTCTACTACCTCTCAGTCTACCCTGTTCCTAATGGCATCCTTGACAAGATTTCTGCTGCTGCCAGGCAATTTCTTTGGTCTAAAAGTAAAAACAGTAGAGGCATCCACTTAGTAAATTCAATGGATACTGCACTTGACACTGCTGAGGGGGGCCTCTCCTTGAGGGACTTAAACATTTCCAAAATTTCTCTTATGGCAAAGCATGTTTTAAATTATCTGAACAGGCAGGATAATATTTGGGTTGGCATACTCCACCTCAAATATGGGTCCTTTCACATTTGGACTGATAGAATCCCCGCAAATTGTTCCTGGTTTTTTCGTAGTCTCTGCCGATCCGCTGCCCACATTAAGCAGTTCTTGTGGATTAAAAGTGTCAATCCAATGGATACTTCCTTTATGAATGACCCTTGGTGTTATGAAATTCCTATAGCTCTTAAACCTACTTATATTAACATGAATCTGGATCTTTATAACATCACTCTTTCTGATTTGCTTATGGATATCCATTGGAATATGAATCAAATAGTTGAGATTTTCGGAACCAACTTAAATTCTCACGCTATTAGATATGGAAGCATAAATCCCAATATGAACTCTGTTTGGGTCTGGTTTCCAAAGTCTCATACTAGCAGGATTTCAGCTACAGTCTATCACCACTTGAAATCTAATCATGCATTTGGTGAGAGCTGGAAGGGCTGGAAAATATTGTGGAAGCTCAAAATGATACCTAGGGCAAAATTTTTTATGTGGTTATTGCTTAAAGGTAAGGTCAAAACCTCTGATTTCCTTTACAATCTGAATATTGGTCCTCTTGAAGCCTGCGTGTTCTGTGGCCTGGGCAATGAATCTGCTGAGCATATCTTCAATCTATGTCCTAAGGTCACCAACATTTGGAGAAGTGTAAGTCAGTTGATAGGTGTTGATATCAAGTTCCCCCGTGGGATTACAAATGGGGACTGGCTTTGTGATGAGACAGGGTTCCATTCCAGTTTTGCTAAGTCTCTTATAATTGCTAATGTCTGGTATATTTGGAAGATGAGATGCAAAGTTATTTTTGATAAAGTGGAGCCTAACTTGAATCTCATTCCAAAGAAGGCCTTTGCCTTAACTTTGGAGGCTGGATCTGTTTCTAAACAAACTGCAGGAAGGTCCCTCATTCTGAATAATTTCAATTATGCTGAAGGCCCTTTCCTTTTTTCTGCATCTACTTTTTCAAATGACTTTTCTGCAGGGGGAGCTGGATTTCTTATTTCAGACTCCAGATATATGGTTCATATAGCTGGCTGCTGCCCAACTTGGATTAATTCAGTAGTTGATGCCGAAATTAAAGCTTTGACTTTCAGCCTGCAGCTCGCCATTTCAAACAATATTAGAGTTCAACATATATTCTCCAGCAGCTCTGAACTCTTGGAAGTCCTGCAAGCTAAAAATCATCATGCCTGGAGAGTTAACACAGCTATTCAGGTCCTTAAATACACACTTGATCAGGCAGCTCAACCTCAACTTCATCAAATTCCTAGCAATTGGAATGCTGTGGCCACTAGATTGGCAAGCCACTCTATCAAAACTCAAACACTTTCTTTATTTCATCAAGGCAGGAGTCGTCCGAATTGGCTAATGAGATTGCTTAAGAGCAATGGCTTTTTGATGTAATTTCCTGTTAGTTCTTCTTGTTTGTTGTTGTTTGAGCTTTTGTTTCCCTTAGGTTTGTGTTAAGACTCTTTTGCTTGTTAATAAATCCTTAGCCTTTGGCTCTTTTTTTCAAAAAAAAAAAAAAAAAAAAAAAAGATACAACAGTTACGGGGGGAAAACAAAAGAAGAGAAGATAAGGGGAGGAGTGATATGATGATTTCATTGGCTCCTTTATCATGCATGGGACCCTTTACTATCCTTTCCTGCCTGCTGCTGATGCTGTTCTGATGTCTTTTTCTCTCTAGTGTTTCAGTCTGGTGTCTGTACTCTCTGGATCCATTATACCATGTTGTAAGTATTTTTCTTTCATCTTTTTCTTTTTTAAAACTCTTAGGTGGTTGGTTGGTAGCCTGGTCCTACACTTCCCATATACTAAGGTACCATACAAAGCTAAGTAAAAGGCAGGTAGCACAACAAGTAAAATAGTATTATAATATAGTTGTTATACAGCCAGTGAGCAGAGAGATAGAGACTAAAGAGCTTTCGATTCTATTTAACTAGCTAGCTAATCAAACTCTAATCAAACTGAGATCTAAAAGACTAAAAAAAAACAAGGAAACCTATCACTTGTTCCTTATGTTTCTTTCTTCTTCTTTTTTTTTCTTTTCTTTTCTTTTCTTTTGTGCTTGTTGGTGTTGGTGTTGCTGTTGGTGTTGCTGTTGTTGTATATCTTCTCCTTTCCTATCTCCTGCTAAATGATAATAAGGACATAACCATCAGTAATACATCATCATCATCTTCATCAACATCACCACTAAATCCATTCTTGAATACTGGGCTAGAGGAATGAAAAGGATTGAGGAAAAGGACCGCACACTTACTGAGAGGACTTCTGTGTCTGCTCTTCCTCCACCTCCCTTCACATTCCTACAGCTCCATGGCCGGAAGAGAACCTGTTCAATCAATGAAAACATCAAAAAAACTTCGCTTGCGATCTCTGCAAATCAAAAGCAATAAATGTTTTGCTTGACTAGTACTAGTAAATAGTAATAGTACTACCTGGGAATTGGGAAGAAGCAGGACTTGAAGGAAGAGGTGTTCATCTGAGGGATGATATCTTCATGACCGGAGAAGGAAGTAGGAGTAAAAGCAGACTTGGTTGGGGATGCAAATGGGCTATCAGGCAGATTGTGCTCTGCACTGCTGCCGTCAGGGTGAAGTTAATCAAGTGGAGAGCAGGGATAGAAAACCAATAAAAAATAAATAGTAACAGTAATAATAATAATAATAACATGGTTATTGCTATTTTCCACTGTTTCACGCTTTCCTATGTGCCCTACAACAACAGTAGTGTACTAAAGTATAGATTTTTACTTAAGAAAAACAGAGCTTTACTTTGTTTGAAGCACTGGTTTTACCTTTCTGGGAAATCACTATCTTCATTGGGGCTTGCTTCACCACCAGATTCCTCTCTCTCGGCACCACCGCCGTTGACTGTCACCTCTTGCACCTGCTGCTGGTGCTCAGCAGCAGCAGCAGCAGCAGCAGCAGCAGCAGCAGCAGCAGCAGCAGTCTTATCTATTATAAACAGCAAACCCAAACACAAAGTTTAAAAATCACAACTTTTTTTCCTAGATCAGAATCTAGACTTAAATACATACCTTCAGTTATTGATGGTGGTGGTGGTGGTGGTGGTGGTGGTGGTGGTGGAGCTTCCTGTGCTGAAGTAATGGAGGGATTCATATGAGAAACCGGAGTTCTGGCCTTGAGATCAAGCAGATGGAGACCCATAAAACGTCTGCCTTGAAGCTCTATAGCCTGCTGAAGCTCAGCAGCTTGCTGTTGTTCTTCCAGCCTTCTTCGCAGAAGTGCTTCTTGAGCAACACTAGTACCACTGTACATCATCCTCCCTGCTCCTGGACTCACTGCAAAGTTCAAACAAGCTACACAATCACAGAGACAGAGATTCTCTTTAGCTGCATGCATATATTTACATACCAAGTTGCTGAAGATCATAAGGGTCTCTGGATTCCATCCCAGTGGGTGTTGTACAGAGAGAGAAGTCACCTCTTTCCCCCTGTTGCTGGGGCTGTTTCCTGGAGAAGCAACAAATAAAAGATGAGTGATAGCCAGCCCACAAGGAGAATGGAGAATAGAGAATGGAGAATGGAGAATGGAGAATGGTGAATGAGAAAACAGAAAGAGTGCCTGAACTTGTCTGGCACTTTGCCCTTCTCCTTGTAAGGCTTGACAAGAACTCTGGCATCACAAACAAAGTGAGGGTTCCCCTTGGCCAGGATGAGCTTCACAGTCTCCGGGTAGACGAAGGTGACGAAACCAAACATGCGCTTCTGCTGGTATGGAATCCTCACGTCCTGCACAGGCCCATAGATGCTTCGCAAAAACAAAACTAATAAGCTTAAAAGCTTCAAATGTCCTCTTCCACTCTTTCTTCTCTAATTCATCATCCAACACAAACCTGAAGTAATTGGAGACATCCTCCTCCCTGAACGTGCTGTCCGCCGGGAAAGTCAAGTAGATCTGCCGGGATCCCGGGTTGATTAACCCACCAAAGTCCCTGCTTTCCATCCTCGCTCGCCCCATGAACTTGTGCGCCTCCTCCCCTCCCAGCATCAACGCCGCCGCTGCCGCCGCCGCCGCCGCCCTGCAACCCAAATCCAGTGAGATAAAAAGCTTATAAGAAGAAGTAGAAGAAGACCAAGGAAAGGTCTCCTTTGGTATTTTTTATGGAAAGCTGGTACCTTTGGCTTTCCCCCTGTTGCTGCATCAAAAAGCTCATGCATTTGCTTGAAGATGAAGGAGATGCTGGCATCACTGACCCTGTTGGTGAGTAAGGGAACGCCGACGCCATCAGCTGTGAGGCTCGCTGGCTTTTTGAACGCATAAGAAACTCATGGCACTGCTGTTCGACCGCCGCCGCGGCGGTGGCGTCTATCTTCCCTCCCGGTGACGCGTCGTCAGGGATCCCGTGGAGAAACCTGCAGTTACTTCCATTCTTGCAGTAGCCTCTGGCGAAGTACAAGCACGGTTTCCAGCCAAACCCAGCGTCAGAACTGAGACAGAGGTCGGCGACCGAGCAGCTGCGGCGATGGTGTGCGCCGTTTGCGCCACCCCAGCCCGTGGAGTAAGGGAAAAGGAGACCGTCACTGCCCGCACCGGGGCTCCCGCACTCGGTGGCGACGTCTCCGAAGTAAAGCTCGCTGCCTTTCGCTCCCCCAAGCATCGCGTTCGCCGCGGGGCCTTGTTCGTTGAGGAATGAGAGCTGGTCTTGAAGTTGGAACTCATCCATGAGGTCCGCCACTGTTCCGGCGCCGTAAAACGGCGCCGGACTATGAATCTCCTCCGGGTTCTGCAGCTCGTCGGAACCAGCACCATTAGAGCGAGAGAAAGGCGAAGGAGGGGAAGCCCAAGACGGCGAGCTGACGGCGAGTGGCGGAGGCGCAGAGAGGAGTCTTGGAGCAGAGTTCTGACGAGACAGAGGAAGGAGACCGAGGTCCTTGCGAGCTTTAAGAACGACAGAGTGAAGCAAGGCCTCAGGGCCAAATGCGAGGCGGATCATCTCCTTCTCGCCATAATCCTGGATGAGGATCAACCCCATGATCTTGGCGGCGTTCTCCGGGTCCAAAGCCTGGATCCGCGAGAGCACCACCCTCGTCGCCTCATACGCATCCATCTCTCTCTCCGAGAGAGAGCTCTCAAAGCTCCCTCCTTTTTTCCTTTCTTCTCTTTCTCTCGCTCTCTTCCTCTCCACCAAGCTCTGGTCTTGTTGTTTATTAAAAACAAGGAAAGCACCAAAACGTCTGATCCTCAACTCCTCTCCTGTTTATATTGCCATAATTTTGAACACTGAGAGCCACAAGAGAGAGAGAGAGAGAGAGAGAGTGAGAAAAAAGCAACTTTTCCTCTTCTTTTCCGTTAATTTTCATTGGATTTATCGTAGCAGCGGCAGCACTCCTGCACACTCACTGGCCACTGCACTGCACTATTCCCAAGGCAGCACTGTCTTCTGTCTCTCTCTCCATACGAAATTTTTCTCTCTTTTATTCATTTTCTCTCTCTAAAAGAGGTCACCAGTTTGGCCGTCTCTGGTCGTAGATCTAGATCTCTGTTCCTAATTGGGTCCGATATGCAGCGAATTTTGGTTCTCCTTTTCTCCCAAACAAAAGAGTTGTTTTTCTTTATCATCGCTGTTATATATATATATATATATATATATATATATATATATATATGTTTAGGTATAAGAATATATATACACACTCTCACATAAGAGAGAAAGGCAGAGATAGAGTAAAGGGTTCAGGCTTTGAGGGTTTGTTAATAGTTTTATGTTGAGGAAGCAGTGGTGGTGGTGGCAGTGTGGTTGTTGGTGTTGCCATTCCACAATGACAAAGTGTGGTTGCATTTGTTTAATCCCATAATTAACATAAATGTATATATGTTGGTCATGGATTCATCATGCACATCAATACATCATGATCATCATCATATATATATATATATATATATACACACACACACATACACACACATAATAAATAAATAAATAAATAAATAAATAGACAGATATAATGTATTTCATGGAGATATTGATTTGAGAGATGATGAGATGATGTGTGTGATTTAGAGTTGGTGATGGTGTGGGAGGTGTCGTGGGCCCTGCGACAAAGCCGGACGGGGTCGTCTTTTAAAGTGGACTCTTTCAGAGCCCTCACATGCGTCCTCCTTGTGGTCACCACCACCACCACCACCCACTCACGTGCTCCCCCCACGTGCCAAACCTCTCTCTCTCTCTCCCTGTAAATTTTCATTTTTCTTCTTTTTTTTTAATAATTTTTTTTTTCTTGCAGAAAAATTTATTCCATTCTTTACATGCATATATTTACATCCACACCTACAATTTTGAAATTACATGTATAATATGCCATGCATTCCGCTGCTTCCTGTATGTATACATGGGATGACTTTTCTTTTATTTTAAGCTGTGTAAAAATATGGAAAAAATAAAAAAAAAAAATTGCTTGTGTGTGTGTGTTTTTTTAATAAAGTGGATGAACAGTGACTTTATTGAAGAAAAAGATCAGAATATCCCAAAAATTCGCTTTATTACAGGTATTATTTTTTTTCAATAAAATCAAATGCCATGTATACATCTTAAACGGGTAAAATAAAACCGTGTATATATATACCCCTAAAAATCTTTCATGGTCATTAAATTAATATTTTTTACATAAGAATTAAACTCATTCTATTTATTACATCTAAATCACAAAAATTTCTAATGAGTATTAAGTCAATATTTTTGCATCTAATTAAAAACCAATATTTATATCATTCATAAATATATATTAATAGTTTACTGGTGTAAGCGGGACATAAAATATTTAGAGATATATACATATTATTTGGTTTTATTGAGTGCTGTACACATAGTAATTTTCAGCTGTGCTGGGACCAGCTAAATGAAACCCAAAATAAAGTTGTATTTTAAAGTGTATTTATTCTTTTATTTTTCATATGGTTAAATGAAGGAAAGTTTTGAATTTTACAAGGGGGTGGGGGGGGGGTATCCATGTGAAGAGCCCTTTAATTCAGTTTTTTTTTTTTTTTTATAATCTCATAATTCATGAAATTATGAAGATTCCGGCTGATTCAACTTTTCCATAAGTGATACTCCATAATAAGAGCTTGCTACATATCTTCTTTGATTAATTAACATGATTAATTAGAGAATTATAATACAAATTATCCAGTCCATTGTGTCACTTGCTAATTGGCTAATCCATATTAAAAAATTATTTTAGGGCCAATCAAAGTCCAAAGTGGAATTGAGGTGCCCTCCATGGGCAGTCTTGGTCTTACTTTGAATGTGAGATATCATCAAGATGGGCAATGATTAGATTAATTAGGGTTTGGTTTGGTGAAGTGAAAATTTGGTAATAAAAAGCAGGGCACTAGGCAATGGACAAGTCTTGTCACTTGAATGTGCCCTAAATTCAATGGTTGGGAGGGTGACCTGACCCAATTAATTAAATCCCTGGACTGTGAGTTGGGTTGGAGTCTTAGGTTCATAATTTGACCATCCACCAACTTGGGTTAAAGAGTTTTAGGGTTCCATCTTGCCCCTTGTTGGACCATTTGGTTTCACATTCAATGCAATTCAATCCCTCTTATATTATTAGTGTCTTGAGTACACTACTGAGTCCATGTACTTGTTTTTACTTATTTGTGTTTGTTTTGCCCTTTTTTTATTTTATTTAAATATCCTTTTTAAAATGGTTTTTTAATAAAAATAAATAAAACTATCATCTTATTAATTTCAAAAACAACGGTAGAAACTACAAAGCATCACAAAATAATAATATATAATATAGATTAATCAGAGTGAATGATATCTACACAAACAACAAAATTAAACTAACATGAACAAATAAATAGATAAAGATTTTGGTGAGAACACTCTCGATAAGTCAAAAATCAGTGTCTCTCTTTGCTAACCAATAGTTTAAATCACTTTGTGAGATACATTGTTTTTTTTAGCTCGACTACGAGTATTCTTTTTAGTACTAAACGAATGTGCAAAGAAAGTTAAAAAAAACACTTAATAGTGTATATCATGATTTAGGTCGTACACCTATGAGAATCCTGGGTTACAGATAATAAATAAAAAAAATAACATATTATCAATTTTGATGATAATTGAAATAGGATGAGAAAGCCCTGGTTGAATGTAGCATTTTAACTTATGTATATCATATTAATTTATTTTAATGAATGTGATTTTTCTTTTTATTATTTAATAATGCCTACAAAGACAATGCGGCTGAACCTGTCACCTTGGTTGGAAACCTTGGCATTGCTTTCAAATGTTGAGACAAAAGCTCATCTCATTATCAAGGATGGTTCAAATTGACAATTTAATACATCAATCCAGCTAGCCATACATCTTCAATGCCCACCCTCTTCATCATCCAACAACTCATCCCAATCTAAACCATCTACCAAAATTACATGTCTTTTTGCTACCAATATATATATATATATATTCAATGAAGCTCAAACATTTTCCACAAATTGAGCTTTCAACTCTTCATTTTAAAACAACAAAAGATTCTGTTAATCTGTGAACATACTATTATTATATTACTCTTATCTCAATCATCGCAAGCTTCTACATATAAGTTCAGCTATGTCCAAAGTCCAAAGTCTAAATTCAATAATAAAATGAAGGATAATCTAATCAAGTAATCAGATATACACAATCCACTCAAGTAATTACCTGATGATGTATGTGACTATCCGAAAGCATTGTCTTTGTATAGGTAAGAAAGTGACCTTATTATATTTGAGTGAAATGAGAGTTTGAAATGACTTATTATTATTATTATTTTTAATTTTAATTAGTTTCAACTAGAACTGAGAAAAACAAAATTCCATGGCGTTTTTTCTTTTATCTGCTGTCTGAAAGTCAAATAGCAAATGATTTTTGTGGTTGAAAAATCTCATGATATCATGATTTTACTGCAGAATAAAACCACACTTTTGTTTCTTTATTACCTTTTCATCTACCTGGTTTTCTGTCAAAGGAGACATAGAAAGAATGAAGTGCAAACATAGTCCATGTTTATCTGCCAAGTTCATGCAAAGGAATCTCTCTCTTTTTTCTTTTCTTTTTTTTTTAATTTATAAAAAAGTGCACTTCATTTTTTTTCCCCCCCTTCAATAAACTGTAAGAAACAGTAAACAAAACAAGGCTGATGTTATCATTAAGCACTTGTTAATAAATAAGTTAATAATGAATTAAAAGCTTTGTTTGTGAGTGGAGCTCATCATCATCATCAGTGGTAGCATTCATTTGCCACTAGCTCAGACAGAGCACTGGTCATGGCAGAAGAGAAAAAGATTAGGCAAAGTTTGAGGTCCCACATAGCAGAGAGCACAATCAAATTTCCTCCATGATTGGCCTCTCTTTACTATGCACTTACTGTCTTACTGTTCTACTGCTCTTTCCATTACAAATTAAAAGAAGAAAGAAAAAGTAAAAAAACATAAATCAAACTGTTCAAAGACACAGAATTGTAGGCCAGTTTTGAGCAGACATGCAGAAAGATGATTCAAGAACTTGCAAAAACAATTGTGTGGGGCTGCCTTCCTGTCCAAAAATAAAAAAAAATAATAATAAAAAAAATCTTCAGATGTTCAGTTTTTTTTCTTTTCCATTTTTTTATAAAAAAAAAAAACCTTGAAAGACACTCCCTACTCCATGTGATCATCAACAGTAAAAAGCCATTTTTCTGTCATTCTCTCTTGTGAATGATCAAGTGGAGAAAGCTGCACTCTTTGGTGGCTTTCACCCAGATGTGACCAGCCTCTGCTACTTTTGTCTCCCAGTTTCGTTGAAATTTTTATTCAAAACTCTTGCATTAATAATTGAGTTATTTTATTAGCAGGATTTGATTAGGTCATATGATACCCACACTCAATTAAAAAAAAAAAACAAAAGAAAAAGAAAATAAGCAGAGCTCACATCCCAAGCACTCATGGCTTGAAAACACAATTAAACCACATTGGTGGGTGCTCATGAATGCTAAACAACAAATGATGGATGGCTAATGCTTGCTAATCATGTTATGTTATTCCATTTACGTGTATGCATCTTTCTTCTCTCTCTATATGTCTTTTTCTATCATGTCTAGCTTTTCATATATACATATATATATATATTTATATATTCAAGAGATGCTCATGAGTCCAGATCATCTTCATTTGAAGATTTGAAGACCTGTGCCATTGTTTCAAGGTTGAAAATGAGTGATGGTTATGATACAAAAATCCAAACCGGCCAATGGTTTGTAGGGTCACCAACCATCTTACTCACTCACATGCCCACATGAATGAGTTTGTTCTTCTGTCCTCTTTCTAATAGCTCCTTACATTGTTAAAACCTGAAGTAAATGTTGATTTTTTTTTTCATAGTAAAACCTTTTCTGTTGTATTTTTTTTTGTTTTTCTTTTGAAGTACATCATCAGTGTTGGTTAACAAGTCACTCTCGTCATGCAAGTAATGGAGTGTACCACCAAACCAAACTTTTTTTTTTTTTTTTTTTTTTGTTTTGATCTTTCTGCAAAGCAATAATCAAAGGTATCTGGTATTATTAGTAGCCATTAAGTATCTGTTTGAACAACAGATGAACAACACTTTGGCTTTACTGATGGCATTGAAGGTTCAATTATGTTTCCAAAAGAACACATTAAGATGCATGTCAGTATTAACTTTTTCTGATACTTAAACATTGCTTGAATATGATAGTGCATTCAAGGCTGCATTTTGGTGTTCATCCTTGCCACCAACCACAATTAAATCTCATGGAAATGGGTCCCCAGTGAACGCATGTATGCTGCTGAATTGAATTCATCACAAGATCATCAAAGATGTTCAGCTATATTAATTTGAACGCTGAAAACTGTCAGAAATCATCACCAATTAACCAATACTCTTGTCATACTTGAGCTGATCAAATAAACTCTGCTCTTTTTTATGCTCTGTGTTGGTATTATTGAATGGATAACTGCATAAATAATTAGATTTGACATGAAGGAAGGTTTTTTTTTTATTTTTTTTTATCAAACTAGCTAGTTTCCATTCACCAACTATTGCAATGAAACAATGTTGTCTTCAAGCTGGTCTTCTTTAATGCAAACAAAGGAAGAGATTATCAAAGATTATATATATACTTCTCCAGAGATGGGAAGATATTTCATGGTTTCATTAAATTCAGAAGATTAATAACACAGACAACCCTTTAAGGAAGCTAATTATAACTTCACCGCATTGAGTAGGAACTAGGAACTTGATATCTTATCCATCAATGGCCCAAGAAACCTCAAAACATTGTCCATTTTCCGGCATGCACAATAACACACACACATTAAAGAAGAAGAGTACAATCTGCAACATGAGATTACAATAGATGAAAAATACAGAAAAGTAGCAAAAACTATGAGTGTCACATGTTAATGTTGTGCTAAAATAGCTCATCATACCATGAATGAACAAATTTGATTTATTAATTGAATGGAATGTGTTTTTCTCTTAGTCTTAGTGCTGATTGATATGATGTAATAAAAGACTAGTGTGGAGAAGGCAAATCAATCAATCCTTCAGTGGGCACTGCTAACGTTATGGCCCATCCTTCTAATGCCTAATGATGTAACAAAATTTGTTTGTTGTTGTTATTGCTGTGCTAGTCTTCTCAGTGACAATGGATTCAATGTACCTTTTGTTTTCAACTCAAAATTTTATAGAACTACTCTAGTTTTTTGCTTCCTCTGATTTGAGGTTTTTTTTTTTTTTCTTGTTATGCAAAGTTAATTATAATATATATAGCTGGGAAGAATATTCTGAGAGTATATGATGATAATGTAGTTTAGAGAAACAATCCATCTTTATCATTATTGATTATATAGGAATATCTGATTACTGCTTGTAGTTACTTCATAATTTTGCTTCCATGTTTCTTTTTGTTTTACCTTTATGTATTTGCACCAATTTTCTCAGTTCAAATAAAGTTATTTCTTTTTTCTAAAAGATAACAATAAATTTAGATATGACAATTCTACAAATTGTTTGAACAATTTACACATATATGCATTTGCATGACAAAAGTAACTCATCCTTAATAAAAGTAACGGATTTAAGTAATTTTTGTTATGTCTTCATGTTAAATTTAAAGTATGTGGAAAATTATATAAAAATAAATTTAGATAATTCACTTTTCAAATATTGATTCATTTTCCAAAATTTAACCTGATCCTGTATTTCATCAGTGGAACGCTCTCCTACTTGTACTAAACAAAATACAAATTAAAAAAAAAAATTCTCAATCACATTCAAATCTTATTTTTGTTCATCGAATTTAAAAAAAAAAAAAAAAAAAAAAGCCCACCTTTGGGTCATACAAAAATATTCACCTTTTAATTTTAACCAAAAAGAAAAAACAATTTAATATAAATAATTAATAAATTATCCCTGAAAAATTTATCCTTGAAATCACTGATAATCCTCTCACGCAACGCTATTTGTTGGAATATGTTGTCAAGGATCTTCAGAAGGTCTTGCCGTCTCTTCCCCTCCATTCTCCTCCCTTCCCGCCTCCCTCCTTCTCTCCCAGCGCCGCCGCCGCTGCCGCTGCCGCCTCTACCCACCACCCACCTCTCCAATCGCCCTTCCATCAATCCCTTCTTCCCCTCCATTCCCATCTTCTTCTTCTCTTCCTTATCTGCCCACAATCCCACTACCAATCTCCATGACGATGCTGATCTTCAATCCGACACCGAAGGGGATGACAGTGGAGACGATATCGACCCACAGAGAATTGCCCATCATTTGGATGACGAAATGCTCCGAGACGTCACCACTATCATCACCTCACTTGCCGACTTCTCCACTGACGCTGCCGGCGCAAAGCGCCGGCTTGAGGACTGCGGCGTTGTTCCAGTACCGGAACTGGTGGCCGAGGTCCTCTCCCGGCTCCGCAATGACTGGGGCCCTGCCTTTACGTTCTTTCTATGGGCTGGCAATGGCAATCACCATGGTTACTCCCACTCCGTGCGCGAGTACCACTCCATGATCGCCATCCTAGCCAAGATGCGTCGGTTCGACACGGCGTGGACGCTTGTCAGCGAGATGAAGAGATCCTCTCTTGTCACTCCGCAGACTCTTTTGATTCTGATCCGGAGGTATGCCGCTATTCATGATGTCGCAAAGGCCATCAATACGTTCTATGCGCTCAAAAGGTTTGGGTTTTCGCCGAGCATTGAGGATTTTCATGGCCTCCTCAGCGCGCTTTGCCGGTATAAGAATGTTGCGGATGCCGAGCACTTGCTGATGTGCAATGAGAAAGCTTTCCCCGTTGAGACAAAGAGCTTCAATATAATACTCAATGGGTGGTGCAGTGTCTTGGTGTATCTCCGTGAGGCCAAGAGGTTTTGGAAAGACATGGACAGAAGAGGGATTGCTAAGGACGTTGTGTCTTATGGTAGCATGATCTCTTGCTATTCGAAAGCCGGAAATCTTAAGGATGTCCTCAAGTTGTTTGACGGAATGAAGGAGGATGGTGTTCTGCCTGATAGGAAGGTTTACAATGCTGTCATATTTGCGCTTGCAAAGCATAATTGCATGGATAACGCAAAGAAGCTTCTTAAGACTATGGAGGAGAAGGGTATCTCTCCCAATGCGGTAACCTTCAATTCTTTGATCAGGCCGCTGTGTAAAGCTCGTCTAATTGATGATGCACGGCTGTTGTTTGATGAAATGTGGCAGAGAGGCATTTCACCCTCTATTAGGACATTCCATTCGTTTTTTGATGTGTTGAGGACTCAGGAAGAGGTCTTTGAGCTTCTAGATAGGATGAAACAGACTCGTTGCCGTCCTGTGATTGATACTTATATAATGCTTATCAGGAAACTATGTCGATGGAGGCAGCATGAAAGTGTTTTTAAGCTGTGGGGTGAGATGAGTGAAAATGGGTTGTTACCTGATCGTAGCGCGTATATTGTTCTGATACATGGCCTTTTCCTCAATGGAAAGTTGGAAGAAGCTTCCAAATACTATGATGAGATGAAAGCAAAAGGTTTTTTGCCAGAGCCAAAGACTGAAGAGATGATACAAACTTGGCTTTCTGGAAAAGAAAGTACCTTGCGGTCTGGTCTGGCAGAGTTGAATGGCAAGCGAGTTGCTAAGGGTTCCTTCTCAAAGAAAGACAGAGATACTTCACATATTTCACAGCCACATTTCCTTAAACAACCGGAGATGAGAAGTGTAACAAGAGAGAGGGGTTTTTCTCTTTGGTAGCTGATGAATTTTGTTTTGCCTGTTGAGGCTCTAGAAATCACAAACTTTGAAGTCATAAATAACCACTATACTACTCAGTGAACAGTGACATAATAGTTTCAAAGATGCCGTTATGCACAGGTTTGCATCTTTATCTTGTATATAATTCTTTAAATATGATGGCTTGCTTTCATTTGTGAAAACTTTGATTCAGAGGAACATTTATAGCCACCAACTAGCCATATTGCTGGCTCCTGTAGTGTATGTTTGCATGTTTGCATTGTGTTACAAAAATTTTCAAGGTGGAAACATGTTGGCTGTCTTGCACATATTAACTAACTGCATAACCTTGTACTGGTCATTTTTGTTGAAGTTCTACCTCTGAAAATGAAAATAGTTGCCTATGTTTCCCCTTGCTTTATGCTTTACAGTTTACACCACTCATGTAACCATGCCTATCTGGATACTAAATCCCTTGTCAACCAACAGAAGAACTCTGAGGGAACAGATAAAGTTACGATATGGCGAGCCAGAAATATCTTTGTTTTAATTGTAGGGACTTCTGATCAGCCGATCTTATAACTTATAGTAAGAAGAAGAGATCTTTCTTGATCAGTTCCCTTGCTCCTCATTCTTCCAGAATCAGAAAGTTTCTTTTAGAGTTATCTTACCAAAGTTTCAGAAATTATCAATAGTGAAATTATGTAGGTCTTTTTATTTTGTTAAGAGAAAAATATTAGACTGTCCTTGTTGAATCTGCAGTTACCCATATAGTTCACATTATGGCCAATCCCCTTAACTTTTCTCAATCTTTGACACCTGGTGGTTTGTAACCTGCTGAGCATTCCTAAGACTAAGACAAACTGGAGTCCTCACCTGGTTGATGCGTATGGTTGGTTTTCTGAACTCTCGAGTAGATTCCTGTGAAAAAAAGCTTCTAAGAATTAAAGCTGTGATTGGTTGATGTGTATTGCTTCAAAATTATTTTCTTAGCTAAGTTAGTCATTTTTATGATTCTTTGGCCAATGCATCCAATTTCTTTTTATGCATCCATTTCTGGGCAAATGGAAAAGCTTTTAATGTTTGTGAAATAGAAAATGACATTTTGCAGCAATAACGTTTGGTAGGGATCCTGTAGTCTGTAAATTGGATGGGAACTTGTTAGTGATTGAAGAAATGAGTTGCATAGCTTATTGAAACAGCAAAGTGCGTTGATTTGCATTTCAATCTGAATCTATGTGACCCGTTTAACCTTTCATATTGTTTACCTCTTAACTGTATTATATTTGTATGATGAAGAAACTTAAGCCTCATTATCTAGTGAGATTGATAAGGTACACCTTACAAACCCATGCATGAACGAAAAGTGTTGTCTCTCCACCTTACACGTTGTGTATTGGTGCCTAACCTCCCTGTCCCTAATAACAAGTTTTAGATCCTAGAATCCACTTCAATTGATTAGTTTGAAAGGCTATGTTAGCTTTTTTTTTTTTTGGACAATTAGAAAGGGTACGTTTGTTATCATTCAGAAGTCTGAAGCTTAAAGTTAAAAATAGATTAAGCTGAGACAAGTTCACATGGAAATTCCCATACCACATATCTGTTCATCAGATGCGTATATAATTATTATCTTTAGTGTGGAATTTCATTATAATCAGTTTTCAACTTTCCAGATTCTCTTTTTGGAAATAAATTCATGAACTCTTTAAAATTATCTGCCTTGTTCTGCTTACTCCTAAAGTCAAATGAAATTGTTAAGAAATGGTAGTTCGCATGTTTGTGCTACTGTCCAGCAGAATGTCTTTCTTTCTTCCTGTTTATTTTGCTATATGACTTCATGATTTTGATCTTTTTATTCATATCATAGCAATGTCTAATGGAATGAAGCTGTGCTATATGTTCTGTAGGTGATGGAACACCCTTAGAAGCTGAGCATATCTTCCTGCTTTCAAAACTATATAAAAAGGTAAGGATGTTGTCATCCTTGTGAAATTAGTCTAAGATTAGTATTGGATACAAACTTCAATTGCTTTACATTAATTTAATTAATGTATTTCCTTGACTAATCGTGTAATATTCCACAAGAAAGCCTGATGGAATCTTGACGTAGTGATCATCGGTGGATGATAAGAATGACTTGTCATCTTTCATTAAATAGTAAGCTGGAGTAAGCTGAGCATTTCTGCATGCACTATTCTCGCTGTAGATAATAAGAATATAATTCTGAGTTTGGTCTACATGCACTTGATTTAATTGAATAAAGACTGAAATTTAAAAGATTAAATCTCTTGGTTAGTTCACTAGTATCTTTGAAACATCTACGAAGTTGTAGATGGTCATATTTAGGCAAACAATTATGAATGAATGTTAGGCAGGTATTATGTACTTATTCATTGATTTATTTGGTTCCCTTTGGACATAAACTTAATTTAGACACAACATGTATTGTGTTGAGATGATCTTGTCTGCCAAGTAATGACTAAAAAACAAAAGATAGATGTTTTAGCTTTAGGAAAAGGATGCCATCTAAAAATATTGATCCAAGATAAATTTATTTAATCAGTTATTCCATCTCAGATTCTCAAGCCTGAATTTCATAAGGGCATGGCATTATTGGATATCTAGAAAGGAAATATGTCATTAGTATTAGCATGACCCATGATTTAAGTTAATAGAAACTTAATTAAAACATAGAAAAGGAAATTACAATAATTAAGATAAATAGAGTACAAATTGGCATTCTCTTTGGAAGGGAAATAAAGACAAAGAATATATCTACATCCTACCTTTTTATCATGCAATGCCAATAATGATCCTTCATATGCCCATAGAATAAGGTTGAGCACAGTTTGGCACCGTTCTTTTATTCTACCGTGAAAGTTGATCGTGTGTGTCGTCAGATCAAGTGATGATTGAACATTGGTCCCACATCTCACCATTAATATTTAATAATAAGGTGTTGATGAGAAGACCTATCCATTTATATGGAACGGATAGGAATGCATCATGTGGCACTAGCCCTAGACTTTCTTTTTGGAATTTTATATTACATATTTACAATGTAGAGAGTGACAACTTCAATTAAGATGAGGCAAGGCCTATTCCAATATTCCATTACCCATGCACCCTTCTCTCTGATTTATAAACACACACACACACACACACACATACACATAGATTGAATGGTAGATAGAATGTGACTCTCTCTCACTAATTAGATGAAGGATAAGATTATTGGAAAGTGATACTGAAAGTAAAGGCAGAGAAATTAAACTCTTATCACTTTCTTTTGCTTAATTTCGGTTTTGCTTAAATACTAACCACAAATACATCCACACATGATAAACAAATCACCAGATTTATAATGACATTATCTTTTGAAATTTCTGGTTTCAGTTGAATACTAACCATGAATAAAATCCACAGATAATAAGGATTGTAGATTTAATTATTATTTTCACTCCTACACACGCACTTAAAAATATTGTCTTTAATTTTTAAATAGGATTAAAAAAATTAAGAGGGATGTGACAAGTTCTCTTTTGTGCTTTATAAAAGTGTGAAAAAAGACCGTGATTTTTCTAAATTAAATTTTTACCAAACAAGCGTTGCGATGTATTTACTAAGGGGCCGTTTGTTTCACCGAAGTGAGCACAGAAGTGGCCGAAGTGACCACTTTCAGCCCACTTCAGTGTGTTTGCTTCACTGATTTGAACCCGGAAGTGATGATGTGACAACTTCTGAGTTCGGCTACTTCGGTGTCTGACTTCAGCTGGAAAAGTCCCGAAGTCATCACTTCAGCCTTCCACTTCAACCCACTTTGCAATATTTTTCAATGATAAATAGAATAATTATTACCATGGTAATAAAATAATTAAATAACTACTCTCACTAATTAATAATTAAGCATAATATATTAACGGATTTAATTTAATTTAATAACATGGTATTAAATTAATTATATGATGTGCAAAGTTTTTAATTTAATAAATAAATTATTTATTACCATTGTAATAAAGTAATTAAATCATAATTAAATCATATGATTTAATTAAATAAATGTAAAAAACATAAAAGGGCAACTTTATCCCCTCACCGAAGTGGTGATCATATCCCCACTTCAACCATCCAAACACAGGAAGTGGTATCCGAAGTCCAGTTTTTAGCTTGAACCAAACACACTGAAGTGGATAGTTCCAGCTGAACTGTTCACTTCCACCGAAGTGCCACTTCCAGACTTCCACCACTTCGACAATTCACTTCCGAACCAAACGGCCCCTAAGTGCATAAGAAATAATGATTCTGTAAATTATTGTATGTTTAATTGGGCATCAGTTACAGTTTTGAGTTAAATTTTATAAAGGTTACAACTATATGTTGGGTAGTAATAATAATAATAATAATAATAATAACAACAACAACAATAATCAGTATAAAAATAAGAGAATCTTTTATTGGGACAACTAACTCATTTGTCCGAGTAGTGAGAAAGTCCATCTCTATGATTTAGACCATTTCTGGAAACCATCCAATGAACCTGCTTATCTTGTTTATCAACCGCCGGGTCCCAACCATCTCACAACTCCCTCCTCATCCAGCGGTCACAACTCTATCTACACCTGAAAAAATCTCACCATCTAACGGTCCACGCTTCCACCTTCTTTCATTTAAGTTGCACCCATGAAACATTACAGCATATCTATAAACCAGCCACCCTTCTTAGAATCCTTCCCAGACTTTCAGGCTTTCATTTCATCACTCCCACTTCTTCTTCTTCTTCATAAGAAATATATAAATATATATATAGATAGATAGATGTCAAGGCCTGAGCTGCCTCCAGGTTTCAGGTTCTACCCAACTGATGAGGAACTAATAGTGCACTACCTGAGAAACTGGGCAGCTTCACTGCCATCTCCGGCGAGCATCATCGGGGAAGTAGACATCTATAAGTTTGATCCATGGGACTTACCTGGTTAACCATCTTTTACTACTTTTTTTTTCAACCTTTGCATGCATGGATTTTCAGGGTGGTTTACGGACGTACTAAAAAATTTTTAGGGTTTTATTTCTTGTGTGACATATATATAGCAAAGGCGACGTTTGGAGATAAGGAATGGTACTTTTTTAGTCCAAGAGAACGAAAGTACCCGAACGGAGTCCGGCCAAACCGGGCCGCGGGTTCCGGTTACTGGAAGGCTACTGGCACTGATAAGACAATAGTTTCCGGCAAGGAGAACGTTGGTGTCAAAAAGGCGTTGGTTTTTTATCAAGGTAAGCCCCCCAAGGGACACAAGACTAATTGGATCATGCATGAGTATCGCCTTTCTCAACCAATAAAGGTAATATATTCTATTCCAAATATACAAGTTTGTATCAAACAGGAGGTGTATTTATTAGATCAACTAATTGGTGTTGTAGTTGTGCGATTGGGTTTTGTGCCGTATTTACAAGAAGAGTAGTCATCTTTGGGATCTAGAACAACAAGGGTCTAGTGTGGAGGATACTCATACATCGAATCCGAAAAATAACAAGCAAGTAAACACTCTCAAAGCCGAGAAATCGATCTCTTTGTCGGACCTCCTGAATGAAGCTGACTACTCCACACTGTCTCAATTGTTTGATATGGATCAAAGGATGAACATGGTTCAAACCAGTGTGAATGTTCAACCTTTAGTCCATGAAAGCAATGGTGGTCAACGCAATACAGAAACAGAGTGCTCTGTTTTGAAAGAAGAGAAGAGTATGAAGAGGCAGAGACCAGTTCATTTTTACTCAGAGGAGGAGAATGATGATATTTTAACATCATCAAAGAAGAGCAGTAGCAGTAATAATTCCTACTTTTCAAATCAGTTTTATAGCCCACAGTGCAACTTGCTGAACCAACACTTGTTGTTAAACAATCAGTTAAGGTTGCAGTGATCAGCTTGAAGAAACTAGTTCGACAAGTGCAACATATAGAAGAACATACTCTTAGCTTGTGTGTTTATACAAAATACAGGTTGTTGTTGTTGTTGTTGTTGTTGTTTCTGTTGTATACGTTGACTGGTTGGAAATCAGATTTGAAATAATTTAAAGTTCTGTAGATGCTTTAATGTTGCTGTTAGCGTTTCTTGTACATACATGTATGGTACGTATATATATACGTATATATTTCTTCTTTGCTTTATATATGTAATCATTCTTATCAATACTAACGCAGATTATTCCCTCTCACATGGTATCGAGCCTAAAATCCATGAGGAAGAAGACATACCAAAAGCAAGCAGACATGACGGAAGAGCTGGGATCGCATAGCACGCCGCATAGCATGAATTTGCTCGGTAAGTTGAGCAACCCGAGAAGCAAGAATACCGGAAGAATCGGGAGTCACGGCCTCAACAAAGTAGCAACATGAGGTGAAGAAGAGACGCTAGAAGATCGGCCGAGGGGGACGAGGATGTGAATGCTTTGCGGTGGTCGGTTCGAAGCTTCGGACAGTTAGTCTTCACATGTCCTTGCCGTTTGCAATAACGACAGAAGGACGATGATCCAGGAGAAGAAGAGAACTGGGTAGTAGAAGAAGATAGCCGAGGGGAGCGCGAAGATGTGATAGCAAGGACTGTATCAGTAGGACGCAAGCTAGAAGATGAAAGGGCATGTAACCGAGTCTCTTCAGCTATAACACTGCGTACAATGTCGTCAAAGGATGGAATAGGGTCGCGATTTAAAGAACACACAGAAGCAAATATAACGGGATTACAAGTAGAGGGAGAAGAAGATACAGGAAGATGAAGAGAGTCTAGGTGATAAAGCCCGCCAACTCTACGCCCGGTCCCAATCCTCTGGCCTGTAAGATGGTTCTGCACAGAATAGTCAGATGAGGAGAAGATAATAGTTAAACCATGATCAGTGAGCTGACCGACAGAGATAAGGTTTAAAGCTAAAGTAGGAACATGGTGTACTGTGGGAATAGTGAAGGAAGAAGACTGAAGGTGACCGAACTGCGTGACAGGAAAAAGACTTCCATCAGCGGTTCGAACACTAGAAAAAGGTTGAGTGCTAGAAAGGTTAACTAGGGTGGTAGCATCTGCAGTCATATGATGAGTGGCACCTCCTCTCCTCCCCGAAAAGACCGTTCTTCTACCTCATGGTTCACGGTGATCATCGAGCCATGACTCTCATCTGTCAGTCATGTGAAGTTGATATTCGCATGGAGATTGGACATCTTCCGACTGCCTTTGCTATGTGGGATCACTTACGTCATATGTTTGAACAGTCCAGTTCCGCTCGTCAGTATGCTATTTTACAGGATCTCACTTATGTCCAACAAAGGGAGCGTTATGTTCGAGACTATGTTACTGAACTGCGATCTTTGTGGAGACAGCTTGACTCTTTGGAGCCTTCCACTTGTATGACGTGCAAGTGCTGTAAGGCTCGCCTTCAGTCCCGCCAGACACATGGTATCAGGAGCCTAGATCACTCCGGCGCAGGCAGCACTCAAGGCGGTGTCGCTCACCCACGTCCGGTACCGGCGGCTTCGTGTCTCATTTCCTCTTCCGCCGAGAGCTTCAGGGCCTCTTCTTCACCTCATGTTGCTACTGTTGAGGCTGTGATTCCTGATTCTTCTGGTATTCTTGCTTCTCAGGTTGCTCAACTTACCGAGCAAATTCATGCTATGCAGCGTGCTATGCAGTCCAGCTCTTCTGTCATGTCTGATGCTTCTAGTATGTCTTCTTCCTCATGGATTTTAGGCTCTGATACCATGTGAGAGGGAATAATCTGTGTTAGTATTGATAAGAATGATTACATATATAGAGCAAAGAAGAAATGTACCTGGGAGCAGCGGCTGGGGGCGCGGGGCTCGGCTGGGGGCGAGGCTGTGACTCCTGATTCTTCTGGTATTCTTGCTTCTTAGGTTGCTCAACTTACTGAGCAAATTCATGCTATGCAGCGTGCTATACAGTCCAGCTCTTCTGTCATGTCTGCTGCTTCTGGTATGTCTTCTTCCTCATGGATTTTAGGCTCTGATACCATGTGAGAGGGAGCCTGGTTTGAGCGTTTTCGTAGTGTGATTCTTGCACTTGGATTTACAGAGAGCTCTCATGATTATGCCATTTTCACTCGACAGACTTCTCGTGGTCTCACCATTCTACTTCTCTATTTTGATGACATGGTTATTTCTGGTGATGATGCTGATACTATTTTTTCTCTGAAACAGAGGTTACACACCGAGTTTCAGATGAAAGATCTTGGCCCTCTCCGTTATTTTCTGGGTCTTGAGATTGCTTATTCACACCGTGGTTATTTGGTATCTCAGCAGAAATACATTTCTGATATTTTTCGACGAGCTGGCATCTCTGATCTCCGCACTGCTTCTACTCCTATTGAGCTACATCATCGTCTCTCCTCTACTGATGGAGAACTTTTGGCTGATCCTACTCGTTATCGCGCGCTTGTTGGAGCTCTTGTTTATTTGACTATCACTCAACCAGACATTGCTTATGCTGTTCGAGTTCTTAGTCAATTTGTGAGTGCTCCTCGATCTACTCATTACGCTGCTCTTATTCGAGTTCTACGCTATCTTCGTGGCACTCTCACTCTATCTCTGTTTTTCTCGGCCACGTCCTCCTTTGAGCTCCGTGCATATTGTGATGCTGATTGGGCAGGTGATTCTACTGATCGCCGTTCTACTACTGGTTTCTGCAATTTCCTTGGTGATTCTCTTATCTCTTGGAAAAGCAAGAAACAATCCGCCGTTGCTCTTTCCACTGCCGAGGCTGGATATGGTGCTATGTCTTCCACTGCCAAGGAGGTTCTTTGGTTGCGTCAGATTTTGATGGACTTTGGTGTCTCCATGTCTGCTCCCACTCCTATCTATTGTGACAACCAGAGTGCCATCAAAATCGTAGCTAATCCAGTGTTTCATGAACGCACCAAACATCTTGAGGTTGCTCTTCATTTTATTCGTCATCATTACCTTGCCGGCACTATTCGTCTTCCTTATGTTACCTCCGTCCACCAGCTTGCCGATTTTTTCACTAAAGCACATACTATTTCTCATTTCCAGTTTCTCATAGGCAAATTCTCGGTTTATGACCCACCGTGAGTTTGAAGGGGTGTGTTAGGGTTTCTTGTACATACATGTATTGTACGTATATATATACGTATACATTTCTTCTTTGCTCTATATATGTAATCATTCTTATCAATACTAACACAGATTATTCCCTCTCACAGTTGCAATCACCATTGTAAATTAACACCACTGGGTTTTAAAGGATAGAGCTTGGAAAGATACGATCAGGTAAGATGAGAAAAGTGGCAGATGTGGAACAACATCTTGGAAGAGGTGATGAAGTTGCTTTTGAGATAAGGATGAGACTAGCAGTGACCACCTTTTGCTTAATACATTCAAATGTCTGCTGTAAAGAATGTAAAAGAACAAAAGAGTGGGCATGAACTAAATTAATAATCAAATTCATGCCATTAAATGCCTAAAATTAAATAATGTATTGGGAGAAATATTCAAGAACAGTAGCAAAGAGACATTTTCCTTGTTCTTAGTAGGAGTGTGTATAGGGATCTCAACTCAAGTTATAAACATGTGGTATGTCTATAACTACAGCATGCAAAGGACAGTGAACAGCAAGGCATGGTTTGCAGGCCCACTTTAGGCTGTTTTTCGTCAAAGGCCATGTTTGAATCAAGGATTGAACGCAAACATAACTTAATTGGTTCCATTCACGGGTGCCATTGTTTTGTTGTTATACTAATTTCGCAAGGTATTTATTTGATCTTTGAATAATGTTCTCCTGCAGCCTGTTCAAACATATTTGTCTAAAAGAAGCAGAGAATGGTCCTAGAGTTGTACATCTGAACATTTTACTCATTACATGATATGTCAAGATGAAAAATGCTACAATTAAGCTCTGTTCTGTTTCAATGAACATTAACTAGAGGCTAGTTTAACTAGTTCAACATAGGCATGTAAAGTGTATAACAAAATCTACTAGTAAGTCTAGTCTACTATACCATGTGATAATGATCTGCAGAAATGAAAATGTAAATAACAAGTGAGAGACACATGGTAGGGCTACCTCATAACTATTTGAGGGTCAAAGGATATATATATATATATATATATATATATATATATATATATATATATATATATAATGAGAGAGCGAAATTTGAGGTTGATGGGCATGTGTCACATGCTGAACTTAAAGCCCATGCATTTGTAATTTTGGTCTCAGAATCTTGACCTGTGTGACTGTGATCAAGTGTGGACCCTGTTCATTTTCTCAAGTCCTTTGCAGTAGTAAAGTTTTCAGTAAGTGATACATTGGAAACACATCACGTGAACAGTAGAAGGACTGCTGCTGTTGATGCTCCTCTCTATGCGGACCACTGTGACTTGCACGCCTGGGCTCCATTTAACAGACCTGATGTGATGGCTGATTCAGTGGGCTCCATTTTACATCTTGTGACTTGTGAGTTTTATTATTCACCTTTACTATATATATATATATATATATATATATATATATATATATATAGTTTAGCA
This sequence comes from Dioscorea dumetorum, assembly GCA_902712375.1. Classification (NCBI taxonomy): domain Eukaryota; kingdom Viridiplantae; phylum Streptophyta; class Magnoliopsida; order Dioscoreales; family Dioscoreaceae; genus Dioscorea; species Dioscorea dumetorum. Next base: position 64,549 of record CACTHL010000682.1, read on the forward strand.
TAATTTGACACTATTTTTTGTGGATTCTTATAGAGTGAATAAATTCAATTACCATTAATAATAAGATTTAGTGTAATCAAAATAACTTGTTTAGATAATTGAACAGTTATAACGTTGTTTTCTTGGTGGTTTGAACTCAAAGGCAACTTGGAAAAAAATAAAGGCATGAAAAGGTTGAAAGTGCATGATGGGAAGAAACAGTAGTAGTAGTAGTAGTAGTAGTTTTTTGAGAAGTCATGTGCCTCCAAGAGGCTACACTACTAGTCCTTTGTGCCACACTGGACTGCCTGCCTTAAGGTTTTCTTTTGTTTCTTTTTTAGTTTTTTTTTCCCTTTTCTTTTTCTTCACTTCAAATTCATGCGGACTGTGTTTGCATACTCAACATTCTTTCTCTTTTTTTTAAAAAAAAAATATTATCTCATGGTAAAGTTATACCATGTTACTTTTTTATTGAATCGTTTGAGAACTGTTTCATTTGATATTTATAGTTACTTGTGTTTTGTGGTTTTTTTTTAAAAAATTAGAAAAGAAAGAAGATTGGATGAAGATACTGATGTTAGTATATATTATTTTTAAATTTATTTTGAAAATGAGGCAATAGAAAATATTATGATAATAAATTTTATTGTTATAGTCAAGTTATTAGTATTAAAATCTAACTTTATATCATTTTTATAATAAAAGTATTAGTATTTTATTTTATTTTTTTCTAACTTCAAAATTGAGAGTTAAAGTTCTTTGCTAACTTTTATAAAAAAATTTATTTTATCCAATAAAATTTTAAATTATTAATAATAAAATGTACTACAATGACAGCGGTATCTAACTTTGTTCAAGTGATGGGTGAAGGGTACCTGTTTATAAAGTTTTAACTGACGCTCCATTATATTCATATTTAATAGAAATATCTTCTACCTTGTGGAGGACATCCTTACAAACAGAATATATATATATATATATATATATATATAATATAAAAAAATTAGACATTCCTGATAGCCGAAATGACATATGACCAATAATTTTTTTAAGAAAAATATGGCCATTAATTTCATGCAATGCAACACAATACAAGGAAACGAAAAATAAAAATAAAAATAAAAAGAAAGCAGAATGGGCAATGTGTGGCAGGAGGTAAAAGGATCAGAATGGCCAGGTAAGTGCAGCAACCAACAAACTTGCCGGCTTTTCCAGATATGGCCGTGACGATGTTGATGCTTCATGCTCACCTTCTCTTCTCTTCTCTTCTCTTCTCTTCTCATGCATTTTCTTTTTTCCCAAAATATGGACAAATCACACGCATATTCCGATCGAATAAGCTGGGGTTTGAATCCATCTCTTTATGAGTACACGTGATGCTAATGAACCAGTTCATTCATTCATTCTCTCTATCTATTCACTAAAACTACCATTAAGTATTCACATATCCAAACACACTAGCTCCTTCCTTGAAAGATCAACAATATTTCTCATTACTCATAACAATCATTATTTGAACATCAAATTAACAAAATTAAGATGAGCAGATATGGAGGCCTAATTAATTAATTAATTAATTGTTAATCACTTCCTGATTGCAGAGACAACAATGACACCATAAAAACAAGTCTTATGAAGCATAGTGATATCCTCAGAGACTCTCTTCTCAAACCTCTTGAACAGCTCCTCACAAAGCACTTGACCAAGATGAGCTTCAACAATTGGTTTCAATGTAGCCCGGACAAGGTTTGCTTTACACTTACCATACGAAACCGGGTCCCTTATCCACTCCTCTTGCTTCTCCTTTGAATGCTCTAAAATTCTCTGAAACTCCAGCTTCATTATCTCAAACCCATCACACTTTTCAAATGCTTCTCTTACCTCTTCCATGCTCCTCATGTATGCAGGGATGTTGAATGTGTCCCTTGTGTCCTCATCTATCAATCCCTGCTATATATATATATATATATATATATATTAATTAGTCACACATATATATACATATATATGTTGTTGATATATGATTAATTAGCTAGGGAGTTTAATTAGTTAAAAGTAATATTATTAATTAAGACCTCACTGAGTAGGTCCTCCCAAGCTTGATCCATGTAGCTAGTGAAAGGGTGCTTGGCTCTTGAGTCTGGATCACCTAACTGGTTATCAGGTTGAGAGCAGCCTGGCCGGCCGGCCATCAACAAGAATAGCATCCCACCTTGAACAACCTCCTCCTTCCGGCACTGAAGAAATGCTTCCAAGTCTTCACTGGATTGCTTAGCATAAGCATCCACTGCCGCCTTCTTGCCACCGTCGATCCATGCTCGGCCTTCATTCCACGCCGGAGACTGCTTGTCTAGCACCTCCTCAGGTATCTGTTTTTTTTTTTTTCGTTTTTTGCTTGTGAGTATTTAATTAGCTGGTGTTTTACAGATTAAAAACATAATATACATTGTGTGATCGATCGATGGTAATTATATATAATCATGCCGGCCATTAATTATTAATACTATTATAGAGACATAGAAAGAGTACTAATTAATTAACTAATTAATTAACTAGCTTGTACGTACGTTACCTGAGAAAGCCAGTGCAAAGCACTCAAGCTAACAACAAAATGAAGTTTGGCTTTAGGGAACAAGCGTTTGTAGAAGGAGCCTGGAACACCGGCAGTGAAGTATGGCTTCTTCTTGATTGAATCCTCAAGAGAAGAAGGAACCAATGATCTGAAGAGAGAGTTGAAGTCATTGGAAGGGAGGTCAGAGAAGAAGGCCTCAAATTCAGGCACTTTGTTATTATTCTTATCAATATCATCAATGTGCTCCCTCTCATAACGTTGCCACAAGGTTCCTACTATCAACTCCATGGTTGATAGAGTGTTGTATCCTGTGGCACAGCCTAAGTCTGCAATTCTGATTGAAGTTTCATTACTGAAAAGCTTCATGGAGTCAATGGCTTCTATGAGCAATGGTTTCGACAAGACGAAGGCCGAGGCCGGGGCCTCGGAGTTCTTCGCATAGCTTCCATCATCTTCACCACCTTGCATGCAAAGTATTCTATGCAGATCCTTTGTCCATGCTTGGTATTTGCTCTTGTTGTAGTGCTTGTGCTCCATGCTTCTTCAATGCCAACCATGAGCATTACTCCATTTAATTCATGAAGAACGAGAACATGAGAAACTCAAGGAGAAAAGAGAGGGAGTGACTGACAGAGAGAGAGATAAAGAGATCACATGGAAACAGAGAAAGAAGATGGGCATTGTTATGGTATTTATCTAGTACTCAAACTGAAGCTAGATAATATTGCTTGAAATTATATATATATATATATATATATATATATATATATGATGCCATACAACAGTAATATAGAATCAGATCCTAACAGACAGTTTATTTTGGTTAGAAAAAGGAACGGTTGTCTGAAAAATGAAGAGTATATATATAAATTTTGTAGGTCCACATTCCTTACAATTAATTGATACCACAGCCATAATATATTCATATATCAAAGTTTTATTCCAACAATTTGCAAGACATCATTTCTGGAAAAATATATAACTCTATATATATATCCACATTGATTCGATGCTCATAAACCATTTGCACATCTGATCCTCTTGCAATTCATCTGTCACAGCTTCACAATTCATTCATATATAACCATATTATATAATTCATCATGCACTTTTTATCTTTTGACATGAATTATTTTTTCACATATATATATATATATATATATATATGGTGAAATTTATTTATATATAAGACAATCATGAACTCCCTCCAATTGGGTTCAATTGTTCAAACTCAAGGACAGTGATGAGCTGTTCATCAACCACCATTAAAGGCACCTCCATTCCCGGAGGCAAGAGTGTGGTGGGGGGCCATTGCCCATTGGAGAGGGACACATACCAAGGAAGATGGAGGTGGAAAGGAGAGCAGCTTTTTTGGATTGCATGCATGCTTTGTAGTTCGATCCACTCTGGGATTGTAGAGTTACCCCCACCTGAGACACTCCCTCATATTCATGCCAACTGTTTCTCAGTCCTCTCCCAAAATAAAGAAAAAGCTACAAATATTCCCTCATCTTTCTTTAGCTATTTGATATGCTTGTAGGTATGAGACCTTAAAAAGTCCCTTCAGACTATTTATTTATTTATTTATTTATTTATTTATTTTTGCTTTACAGAGAGAGAATAAAAGAGATTAATGGTTTATTGATGTATTAATACATAGATCTTCATGAACATGTTTATTTCAGGATGATCATAATTGAATTCTACCATCCTCACAAAATTAGAATATAATTAAGTATTATATATTAAACTTGTAATTATGTTTCACATCTATGCATGCATGTTATTAACACATATTTGTCATTTCCTAGGAACATTGAAATGAAAGTGATTTATACTTTGAGATCAATTGGTGTCTATTCAATTAAGCATGCAGCACTATTGCTTGGCCTTGAACTGGAACTACAAGTCCACAAGATGATGTGGTTGCATAGAGATTTGAACACATTTATATGTTGACACGACTTCAGTGGACCTAGACAGCGTGGCCCATCAATAATATTGAATTAAATCAACCATGTCACTGTATATCTTTGTTGATCATATTTGAACTGAAATATTCTTTTTTTTTTAATAAAAAAATTTATTATTACGGCTTGAGTTTTAACCAGGCTTTTTTTTAGATTCAGAGTATTTCTTTATAAATATTGTTTTCAAAAAATAAATACAGCAAAATATCACAATGACAAAACAAACAACAAAAAACACAACTAGTATGATAATCTACCAAAGGTGGATTTTGAATTAGTAATAGGGGAAAAAAAAAAACAACAGCTACAGTAACAACTAAAATAACATACAACCAGATTAAATGGGATAACTTTATTTAGCAGGCCCATATTTTGATTTATTTTTATAATTCACGCTTGAATTTTTTTTAATAAAAACAGATAAACCAATTTTCTTGGTATTTTAGTGATGAAAATTTATTTTACTTTACATTTTAAAATTTCCCATCTTTGACAAATAGATGATATATTTATTTTGACCACAAGAATTTCACCAAATAATGAATGATAATCCTACGACATTATGATGTGTCAACTTTTATTAGACCCTCCTTTTTAGCACCACTTTTCCGGACTTTTTTTTTTATACTATGTCATTTTATTTTATTATATTAAATTCGTATTTTATTTGAAAATTTACACTAACCTTGTTGAAAATTAATAATTCACTTTAAATTAAAGTTAGGCTGATACATTGGTGGTAACAAGTCTTTTTCTTTATTTACCATTCCAAATATTTTTTTTATTATATCTTGTCCTTTATTAGAGAAAAAAATTTTGAAAAACAAGTTGAATAAAATTAAGTTTGTTGAGATAAAATAATTAATAAGTATTGGATCTTGCAAGCCACGTCAAATATAATTAAGTGTGAAGCAAATCCACATATGTGGCATCTTTAACTTTAGATGATTTATTATAATGTGTGGTCAAATGTGTAATTGATGAATCCAAAGGCTAAAGTCTTAATTAAATGAGATCATATACATTTTCCGGTCCTCCAAACAAGTTCCTCCTATCAAGTTGTTTGTAAATGATTAGCTTGAACATTAATCTTTTATTTTTTTTTAAAGTAATATAATTTTAATTTTTTAATTGCTAGAAAGAAATAAGAAATAATAATAATAAATAATAATCAAAATAATTATGATAAATGAAATTATTCTGCATACTCATGCATTTTATTTATAATTGTTATTGTTATACTTATCACAAGACTTTTGAAAAAAAATTAAAAGGTCATTTTAGAGTAATAATAAAACAACAAGAACAAGCAAATTTTTATTTATTATAATTACACACTTTAACAATTCTAAAAAAATATTTTATGTTGTATTTATACTAAATTTATTTTGCATGTCTGAAAATAAATTGCCCCTCAATAGTTAGAATGAGATATATAAAACTTATTGGAATTTTATTATTTTATAAATAATAAGCTTCATCCTGTTAAAATTATCTTATTTAATTTTCATTATTATATCAAAGCTGATTGTGACTTATTGTTATTTAATGATAAAAACAAATTAAGCACTGTTAAAAAATATAAAATAATAAATGAAATACTACAATGATCAATAGAATAACTAAAATTTACTTTGAGCTCTTTCTCCCAAAATTAATAACTATGATGTCATGATAAAATTTGAAAAATATATAAAATATAAAAAGATTAACAAAACTCCATCAACAATTCAAACCATCATCCTCACAAAGCATTGAAAATCACATACTAATATTATACCAACCACCATCCTAGGATTCTTCTCCTAGCAGCTCATGCGCTTGTAGGCGCATTTCTCTCCTACTCTTTGAAATGCTCTCATACTCCCTTTGAAATAAAACACACACACACACATGTACCTACACATTTTTATATATAAATATGAGTAAACTATAATTATTAAAAAAATGTTGAATTACCAAAACCACTGAGTTCAAGTGGTTAGAAAAATTAATATGAATTTTTTATGCAACATGTGAGTGAGGTGGTGAAGATTCAAATCCTCTTAAAAAAATAACTTACGAATGATGTTGCACCTCTCACTCACATATTTAATTTTGCTATGAAAATTTTAGTATTAAAGACACAAAAACCTTTTTTGAGTGAAAGAGTGTTCGATATAACATTAAATTGAAGGAGGAGATCAATTATATCACATGAGAAGAATGTAAACAATAATGGAAAGAAAATTAAAAGTGAAGATATAAAAAATAAAAACAATAGAGAAAGAGTTACTCTTACTCCTAAAAGGCTTATTAAGGTGATAATATAATTTAATGTGTGTTTACCTCTCCCTTGTTTATAAAATAATAGTAGGATTGCAATATAAATCGGATACTAAAAATATAAAAGTACATATAACGATATATCGCAACACTTTTCTTTCCAGAAATTAACAACCTTCCCCTTTGCCGAGTCCTTACCATTATCTAAAAATCTTCAATTTTGTCAATCCCCCTTTTGGGGGACCCTGGAGACCAACTCTCCATCCTGAGCAATCTCGCATATTCCAGTATTTAATGGCAACATCTACTTGTTGCTGAAACACTAGCTTCTCTCTTTATGTTGTTTTGTCATTTTTATTATATAATTTTCTTTATACTCCTTCATCTCTAGTGGTTGTAGTTGTGTTGCCTTAACGTATCTGGTGTTTGTCATCTTTTGTTTGTATTTTTTTTTTATATTGTTGTCTTTGTGTCTTTCGTCTTTTATTTTAATACACTGTGATTTATCTATTTTTTTTTTAAAAAAAAACGAATTTAAAATTATTCATTCCATGATTCTATAGTATCTATTATTTTCTGTTTATAAAAAATGCTTTTTTATCTTTTCTCTCAAAAACCATCCATGCATCATCAATATGTCTTTTTTGTTTTTACTTGGATTATGTTGACGGATCGAACTATAGACTATAGTTCTTAAATTTTGATGATTTCATAAAATGTTATTGAGATATTTTTATATTTTGTCCCAAAAAAAAATATGACAACATTTATTAATTAATTAATGTTTTCTTTTTGGAGTCAAAACTGCGGTGACATAGATTTCACCCAATTTAGCTGTCCAAGCGCAAGAAGAGGAATAGATGCTTGTGAAAATAGTTTAAATAGTCATGATCATATGTGTTAGTGTGGGACCGATGGTTATCTTTGGATTTTCTTTCAATGTTTATCAAACCATATTAATTGTTGGCTGCTTTGTCTTGCACCTATTATAATATAATAATATTCAATTTATCTATTTTCACTCTCACCAACGAGTGGTAATACTTTGAAGGTTCGAAACCATTCCAAAAATTAATTGAAAATTTTGAGATGCATGTGTCGAAATAATGTAAAAAAAAAAAATTCAGTGTAATTTCTGTTAGAATTTTGTAAGTGCATAAATGGATATTTTTTACATTGAAAGATGTGATTAGTTTTTTTTTTTTAATTTTTGGACTTACCAAAAAAAAGGGAAGGTTTATTGGCTCAACATCATGCTTATGCTCTTATTTTTATTTGAACCTAATGGATGTATGGCTATTTTTAGTTTCAATAATATCTATTATTGATGTTAATGTATTATCAGAAATGTTAATGCATTAGTATTAAATTATTTGTGTAAAATAATTTAAAATATTATCTTATGTAAGATGAGAATATTTGTTTTTTAATGTATTAGTATCGAATTATTTGTGTAAAAATATTCGTATGTGGTTAAAAAATAAATTTAAAATTCAATTCACACTTGGAAAATATAGATACATTAAGATAGTACGTACCTTGGCGGCCATCCATGCCTTAACAACACAGGATTTGACACTGGTCAATATTCGGTGAAAAATGTAACAATATTGAAAACTTCATACATAAGCAATTCCATACTTTGATGCGCTAATTAAACAAATGATGCATATGGCTCTAGATTTGGACACAAAAACCAACTTGAGATTAATGCTATTCATACTCAATTAAATCATATTCTTTTCACCAAATCCTCCTTTCATATTTACAACCACCATTGCAAAGAATGGAAATTCCGGGACAAGGAAGCATTGAAATAGATAAGAACATATGACTCATTCTAATATATTATCAAGTCTTCTCTCTCTCAGCTCCAACATAAATAATCCAATGACAAGTCTTCTAGAAATAAGAAACTACCATGAAACTACACCACCGATGTTTTAGAAGTCTGGTAGTAAATGACTGCTATGCATGTGCATGGTGTAATTCAGGTGATTTGGATGTTGTTTCGCTCGTTCATTCCAGGCCTTATGACTCGTTCATATTACAGCAGTTACGGCTTATGTAAAACAGGCACAAGTTAAAGTGGGTTCCACTTCCACATGAGTACGTCTTTTGCCTTGATGAGCAAGTATGTAGAAGTCTTCAAGTCTCCTCTATATATATCATCTCTTTTGCACCCTTGTCTGTTTTCTTATCTCCACTGTTTCTTGTTTAGGTGCAGAGAAATATATATATATATATGGCAGCATCAGTCACAAGGATGAAGTGTGGTTCATGTAGCAACAGTGTTTGCATGAACATGCCCCCTGGTTTCAGATTCCATCCAACTGATGAAGAGATCATTGACTATCTGAAAGAGAAGGTTCTCAATCCCAACTTCAAATCTATAGCCATTGGAGAGGTTGATTTGAACAAGTGTGAACCATGGGACCTTCCAAGTAAGTAGTTAATTAATCATCAATTATTAATTAATTAACTTCTTCGTCTTTTTCTTCTGTTAAAGTTCTTAGGATGTTGTATTAATTTGCATGCATGTTTGATATATATATATATATCTCAGGTGATGCTAGGACAGGAGAGAAAGAGTGGTATTTATTTTTTCAGAGGGATAGGAAGTATCCAGCTGGGATTAGGACTAATAGGGCCACAGAAGCTGGCTTTTGGAAGGCCACTGGGAAAGATAAGGAGATACATACAAACAGAGGAGCTTTGTTGGTTGGCATGAAGAAGACCCTTGTTTTCTATAAGGGAAGGGCTCCTAAAGGGAAGAAGACCAACTGGGTCATGCATGAGTTTAGGCTTGTAGCTCAACCTTCATTAACTAAATCCATCAAGGCAAGTTTTGAATTATATATTAAAGGACTCTTTTTTTCCTTCCTTTTTCTTCTTCTCACGTTTAGTGGTCAATCTATATATATACACACTTTTGTATTTCTTCTTGATGAGTCTCTTTCATGGTTTCCAGGATGCATGGGTTGTTTGTAGGGTGCTCCATAAGAAAGAAAGCATGAACATAAGAAACTCAATGATTGACTTGGTGGATGATCAACATCTTGATCAAAACCAGAGCTTCACTGATCTTCACAATAATAAGCACTTGATCAATCCATGCACTAATAGTACTGTTTCAACACAAAATATTACTGATATTCCGGTACTGGTGAATCCTCATGACCGCCAGTACTACTTGCATGATCAAGAACAAGGAAAGCTGATTGATGAGCCAACCCCATTAATGAAAATGCAGTGCAAGTTGGAGCAAACTTCAGGCCAGTCCATGATCACTGCATCAAATGATGCAGGAGTGCTGAGTCCTGAGACTAATACCGAAATCTCGTCGATGAACCCGGAGAACAACTTCAACAGCAATTGGTTCTTTAACTATCCTAATTACCAAGATCTGGACAACTTCTTGAACTACTACTGATTGGCACTTACGTAGAAGACTTCATATATAAATTAATTTTCCATAAAGTTTGTGAATTGCTGCTATACGTTGCAGTATAAGCAGTTGATCAAATTTGTATTTTTGAACATATATTATATGTTTGGATGTTGTTGTTATTAATTAATTTCATGGATCCTTAATTATCTGAGTATATGTCATCCTTCTTGTCCATCATTCTTAATTTCAGACTAATTAAAGATTGCTCTTGTACTGCACTTGATTAGATGAGGAAGCCAATTGATAAGCATGCCTGGACAATATGATTCTAAAAAGCAAGGTGAGAAAACCAGCAACTTTTCCTAGCTAGAAACTAATGCACTACTTAATCGTTTGAACCTTGAAGACTGTTTCTTGTGAAATAGTCATTCTCTCATTTATTAGTCTTTGTCATTTAAGTAGATAAGTTTGCTCTCTCCCCATATATATATACATACAATAAATAAATAAATTAATGATTAGTTCAGTTAAAGAGAAGAGAAGTGAGAGAAGCAATTAAGGCTTTTTTATTATTTTATTACTTTTTATTTGTGTGTAGTTAAGTCGAAGTTTGTTTTTATGCGGATGTGGTTCACTGTAGGTCTGGTTTCTATTGAAAGCTAAGCGGTTGTGGTACCACTATTTTGATGCATTAAAATAAGGGGAGCAAGAATAATGCAATGGCCTGAACGCTCTCACATTCAATTTATGATCCCATTTCTTTATCTTGAAGCTTCTACCTAAAACGTTGAATCTTAATTTATACATTGACAAATTTCCCCCACTTTGTCATAATAATAGGTTTTATTTTCCTTTTTCTTTTTCAAAGAAATACAAACAAAGTATATTTAATTAAAAGCATCATACTTGGGATAAGACACCATAAGTAAATCACTTTTTATTAAGAAATACAAGATACTTGAGTCATATACAAGTAAACAGATCTAACTATTGATTGGCAAAAGATATGAAGAAAAAAAAAAAAAAAAGGGTAATCGAGTTGCATGTGTTAACCATATACTAGCATCCCGAGTTATCAACTGTAAGTTAACTAATGAGGAAGAAAGAGAATTCTCGCATCTTACAATGTGGTTTAAAAACTATTACAGCATAGTGAAAAGCCACGATAATATAGTGATAACTCATAACAAAATACATAAAAAAGTTAGTGTTTGATATTTTGCTCTTATAGTATTGTTCATATATTGTACATTAGAATTCAGTACTAAATGTTAGTCATGATATATATAGGTCTTTTTATGAAAGGAACAATATTTTTTTTTCAAAGTTATATGACAATAGTATTTATTCCCAAATAATTATTAAACCATCGTAACTAATGCATTTATGTATTGTATCGGTTGAAAACACTTATATGTTTTATTAAAAAATAAAAAATACCACATCTCCTGCGTAAATAACTGTTTTAAACAAATTAAATTTACTATAAATAGTGAATAATGAGTGTAAATTAATATTCAATATCGATAATATTCAATACCACATCTCTCTTTTTAACTTCAGAGCATATAGAGGTAAAATTTGAGATGTTAGAAGCATTTGGGAGTCGGTGAGAGAAATATATTCAATTAAGGAAAAAATATTCCTATAACTCTCAATATCACTGTCACATATTGTGCAGCGTATGTAAATTAATAATCAAGTTTGAGATGAGCATTTCTTCCACGCTTGCCACATTATTTCCTCATAATCAACTTCATAAAAAAATTTCAAACCAAATGTTATTATTCATCTTGACTACCATCTTCTTTGTGGAAAAAAACCTCATTTTCATTATGATTAAAGTTGTCATTACACATTTAAATACATAACCAATGATCTCTTAGTTTATTAATTAATATCAAATATTTTGCATATAATGTTTGTTTTATAAAAGACTAAAATTATATATATATATATACATATATATATATATATATATATATATATATATATATATATATATATATATATATATATTTTTCTTCTTTACACCCGCGGACTCTCTCCAAATCATGCATCTTATGCAAACAATTAAAGAAACTTTTATATATTTTTTTATAATGGGAGTAAACTATAATTTATTAAAAGACGAAAAAATTCTATACAGCAATTACTAAGGTTGACGAGGAACTCTTCTTTTTTTTAATCATCATTATTTATCCATCTTATAAAAGGGAAAAAATTTTAAATCATGGTACGCATCACATTCAGTATTTAAATACCACCAAATCATAGCTCCAGTCTTAATATATATATATATATCACAAGTCTTCGCCATGGATAGACCAAACCGGAGTCATCCAAACCCACGCTTTTGCTGAAGTTTCTCAAAGCTAGAGTTGAATATATATATATATATATAGATCACCCTCTTTATGTGAGCATGTAAACGTAAGCATGAAAAACTTACCCAAATTCAAAGTCAAAACATAAACAAAGCTTAATGTGAAGACTGAAGGAGATAAACCAAGAGACTCAAAACCAATATAAAAAGAAAATTATTAGGTCGTTTTTCGCCAATATTCATGGAATGCAAGTCCATGTTTGTATATATAGAAACGTGGGTTTTTTCTAACTAATTTCTGAGAGAATAAATTAAACCAGTTGTTAATTAGATATGCCTCTGAACATGCTAAAGATTGTGTTGGATTGGATAGAGACATGTTCCCTGAAGACTCAGAGTCTAGAAGTGAGATGATGTCATGAGCGATGACCACATGAGTTAAATCGCACTGAACTTTACCATTGACTTCATCTATCTATCCATCTATATTTATATATATGGTCTTCCTGTTAAGTTGGTACATTCTTTTATTAAATTTAAGAAAAAAAAAACTTCTAATAAACTATTGGCTTATCCATTTTTTATCAGAAATGAAATAAAATAATAATAATAATAATAATAATAATAATAATAATAATAATAATAAAATGGGAAGACTGAGAAGGGTAGATAGACTTCTAACAAATGTGGACAATTAGAAGCACGGTATATTTGATTAAGAAGGGTAGTTAATCTTATGTAGAATGGAGAAACAAATTAAAGGGGGGACTAGAAAAGGATTTTATCCAAGAGGATGAAATAAAGAAAATTGGAAAATATGTTTCAGGGCTCCTATATATATCCACCTTGATTTCTTCAAATTATTAAAAAAAAAACTAAAATTGTGTACTGATAGTATTAGATGAAGTATTTTTTTTAAATTATTTATTACAACAAAACTTAAAGATAAATAGACATAAAAGCATTCACTGTCTTTAAAAAAAATTCAATTTTAAAGAATGGAAACTATTATAATGATAATTAAAAAATTTCTATTCAGTTTTGGCATGGAGATTTTTTATAAAAATAAATAGACCAGGAATTTGTTAAAGGGCAAAAACAATTAAAATAATAACAGAAAAACAAATGCAAAGATAAATACTAAAAGTAACAAACTAAACATAAGTGAATACAGAAGGATAAAAATAACAACAAGTGCAAATATAAATTCAGCATAAATTAATTACATTTTGTTATAATATCTATCTATTTTATTATAATTTTTTTTTTAAATACCACTGCGAATAGCCTTTTTGTAATGACTAACTAGTTTGCTTTCGTAATCACTATTTTTAATTTATTTTTTAATAAATACAGCAAGCACATATTATTTGAGATATGAACATAAGAAACACTGAGGTTTCAATCGTGCACCCTCACCTAATAACCTAATAATGAAAATATGAAGTATAAAACCCATTTCTATGACAAACACATGGTATTTAGAATTCACACATAGGAGACACCGTGCACTCACACCCAGTCAATCAAGAGGATTGAAGTATGAAACTGCGCCTGCATCCAAAAACACATGGCATCGTGCGCCTGGAGCATTTGGAAGGCTCGATGTGATCTAGTTTTTAACAAGACACGATTGAAGCCTCAACATATATTTATGCAGGGACTCGATGGTACAAGACTACTTATGGACTTTTAAATCACGATTTAGGGAGTACATAAACACTTTTTTTTTTTTTGGAGCCCAACATATTCTGTTTTGTGATGCATCATGGGTAGGTGATGGTGATTTTGGTGGTGCAGGTTTTGTGATGATCTTGGGAAGAAACAAGGTTCTATTGGCTGGAGCTCAAGCAGTGATGGCAAAATCTAGTGTGCATGCTGAAGTTGTAGCAATCCGAATAGCGTTGGAGCACTGTCGTATGCTGGGGGTGAAGCTGGATAATGTGTATTCTAACTGCCTTTCAGCCCTAAAAGTCATCTCGAATGATGTTATATCTTCTAGCAGATGTGTTCGAGCAAAGGTTCATCTTATTAAGGCCTTATTGCATTCTAATAACGAGCTTGAGGTCAACTACTGTACGAAAGAGGTGAATTTTGTCGCTGATGCTTTGGCTACCTTTGGGAGAAGGAATCCGGAATTATCGTTTTTCCATCAAGGCACTGATCGGCCAAGATGGTTAGAAGATTCTGTCAAATTGGCCGGCTTTTACTTTTAAGTATCGTTGTGTTTTTTTTAGTTAGCTCTTGTGGGCTCCTACTAGACAAAAAAAAAAACACACACACACACACACACACACACACACATGGCATCACTGTATGTATATCCAGTGCATTTCGAACGTAGCCATTAATTTGCATTCCAAGCATTTTGCAAGGCACCGGCGGCGCTCTAGGCACCGGACCAAAAACAAAAAGCCCTTTTTGCTCGAGTGATCCGTAAAGAAAACAACACACATATAATTCCAAAATAAATAAATAAATAAATAAATAAATAAATAAATAAAAGAAACGTGTCCATGTAACCAGGAACAAGGCATCAATGCCATGGCTCTCCAATGCCCTAAAGAGGGGGAGGAGGAGGAGGAGAAGAAGAAGAGAGCTATCCACCCTAACCTCTCATCTCCTACCCCAGTGGCTCCTCACTCCCAAGACCCACTCAGCACCACCACCCATCCTTCCCCCCAACCACTCGCACCTCCTCCTCTCCCTCCTCCTCTACCACCAACCCAAGCGCCGCCCTTCACTACAAGTCCATTCCCAGCTCCTCACCACCGCCCTCCACCGCCCCCCTCTCCACCACGCCGCTGTCCTTCTATGGAACACTCTTCTCCGCCACTACTCCCTCGGCCCTTCTCCTCTAGAAGCCATCCACCTCTACCACCAAATGCAGCACCTTCTCATCACCGCCAACTCCTTCACCTTCTCCTTCCTCCTCAAAGCCTGCGCCAACTTGTCTTCACTCCGGCAAGGATCTCAGCTCCACGCTCTTGTCGTCAAACGGGGATTTGAGTCCAATGTTTATGTGCACACTTCGTTGCTGGATATGTATGTTTGTTCCCGGGCTTTGGTGCATGCACTGAAGATGTTCGACGAAATGCCTGAGAGAAATGCCGTGACTTGGAACGTTATCATCACTGGCTTGGCTCGGCACGGGGAGATCAGCATGGCTTGGGGATTATTCCGCCATATGCCCGAGAGGAATGCTATAGCTTGGACCGGAATGATAGATGGATACACGAGAGCTCGGAGACCCGTTGAGGCTTTGAGTCTGCTTGTTCAAATGCTGGCTGAAGGCGTATCGCCCACCGAGGTGACGATACTTGCTGTTGTTCCAGCCATTTCCGCTGTTGGAGCTCTTGGTTTTGGTGAATCCATGCATGCTTTTTGTGAGAAGAATGGCACTGGATTGCTTGATGTTAGAGTGGAGAATTCCCTGATAGACATGTATGCCAAATGTGGATTGATTGAGAGCTCGATGAAGGTGTTTGAGAGAATGTCTTGGAGGAGAAACTTAGTGTCATGGACTTCGGTTATATCGGCGTTTGCCATGCATGGCATGGCGACCAAGGCTGTAGGATTGTTGAAGGAGATGAGGCAAGACAATGTCCGCCCAAATACAGTGACATTCTTGAGTGTGTTGAATGCATGTAGCCATGGAGGTTTGGTAGAGGAAGGGGTGAGGTTTTTCTCAAGCATGGTGTATGAGTATGGGATCGAGCCGGAGATCAAGCACTTTGGCTGTATGATTGACATGCTTGGAAGGGCAGGGAGGCTATGGGAAGCGGAGAAGTTGATCGAGGATTTGCCAGGAGAGGTGAATGTGATAGTGTGGAGGACATTGCTGGGGTGTTGTAGCAAACATGGAGATGTGGAAATGGGTGAGAGGGTGATGAGAAGGATTCTGGAGATGGAGAAGGGTTATGGAGGAGACTATGTTATCTTGTCCAATATGCTCAGTGAGGCTGGGAGGTTTGGAGATGCTGAGGGAATTAGGAGGTTGATGGATGAGAGACATGCTCTCAAAGTCCCTGGGCTCAGTTTGGTTGCTGGGAAGACTCGAAGGTGATGGATATATATTCATCTCATTTCAATATACTATAATTTTATACTTATTGAGTGATATTTGAATTATGATGACTTGGAGAACATATGCAATGGATAACAAATTTGGTCGCACACGGGCTTGACATACAACAGTCGGCATCTCAACAACAAATATTATTGCAATTGGCTCAAAGGTTATTATCAATCACGCTCGACATAACCATGGAAAAAGTGTTGTCATACCTTTCTACCTAGTGTGTAATACAACACATGCATGAAGATCTAGCCCTCAAACACTAACAGCAAGATGAGCTTTTGATACTATCAGTAGAAGAATGGTAGAAAAAATATTGAAGTCTGTTACTAAAATTAACATAACCCAGAACGTGATAACCTCTAATGTTAAGTACAAATATGACAAAAGGAAGTTAACAGCAATTGCAAGCACACAACTAATCTTTGAGGGAATTCCATATATGAAATGCAAATTGTCAGTATCCAGATAAAATGCAAATGCAAAATCGGCATCTGCCAGTAAGAAAGTGTGTGTAACTCTTTGTAGATGAAATAAATACTGATGCAAAGCAAAGCCCGTCTCAACAAGCTCAGATCATAAAACCAATAACAAGCAGATTGAGCTCTACCTGGAATAAAATGAATGCATAACAATCCACATTCCGCATCATCAAAAGCCTCACCTCCCAGCAATCACAAGCAACGGCGAAATCATGCCTTGTATCTCTTGCAACGATCGTTGAACCTGAATCTCTTCCACAACCATCCGCTTAAGATTTCTAACATGACCCCTCAAGACAGCGGAAGACCGAACATCCTCCGCCCGCATCTCAAGCACCTTCTTCACCAACCCCATCAAGAACCTCGCATACCTCGGGGTAGTAGCATGTTTATGGAGGAAACCAAGCAACAACCCAAGCTCATCAACATCCAAATTCTCCACGCATTTCAGCAACTTCTTCCTTGCCACCAACTCCTCCATGACCGCCACAATGCTGTTTGGATTTCCTCTCCTCAAAGCCGAAACCAGAGACTCCCTGTGTCTAAACTTCTTCAAGAGCTTGTCATGCTCAGCCAGTTTCAATTTCGCAGCTTTCTTCACAATTAGATCACCCTCTCCCGGCTTTTCACTTTGCCCCCGATGAAAATATCGATAATAAGAGGGCCTCAATGCTCGCTTCTGTGGCTCAGGAACAAATCCATCAAATTCACTAGCCACACCACCCACAATCTCCTTCTTCTCCGTTCTCTTCTTCCCAAAATACAGAGTCCCGTTCGAAGCCCCAACAACCCAAGAAGAGCCTGATGGAGAGAACCCCACTGATAAGAGCTGGGCCGGAAACCTCATGGAATGAGTGATCTTAAATGCAGCATAATCAAAAACCTTCAGATACCCATCAATGGAAACACTAAGAATCCTTGGCTCCCCGCCATCACTACCATCTCTGAATTTTCCAAGACACAAAGATGTCACGGTCTTGTTATGGCTCTCCATCGAGTGGATCAACCTCCCACCACCGATGACATCCCAGAGCCTGACGACATTACCTCCAGCTGTCGCAAGAAGGCCTCCAGAGGGGAGGAAAAGAACGCTCTCGACGGGGTTGCCATGGTTGAAGCTCGAGACGGGGTTTGATTCCGGAGAGACGCGGACGTCCCAGACCTTCACTGTGTGATCGTAGGAGCCGGTGGCAAAGATCTCCTGGTTGACTGGGGATGCAGCTCCAGCACGGATGTAGTCCTTGTGAGCTCCGGCAATGGATAAAACCGAGGTCTCGGAGGGGACGTCCCAGTAGCAAAGAAGGGCATCATCACCGCCGGAGAAGAGGTGGAGCTTGTCGTTAGGGGATTTGGGGAACCGAACGACGCGAGCGGCCCGAGTGTGAGCGCGGAGGCGGCGGAGAGGTGGGCGTGAGCGGGAGGGGTCGAGGACGTGGACGAGACCGGATGAGTCTCCGGCAGCGAGGAGGGCACCGTCAGAACGGAAGGATGGGGAGTGGGCAAGATCGGAGAAGCCGGAGGAAAGGGGAGAGTAAGGTTTGGGGGAGATAGATGAGCCGTCAAGGACATGGATGGAGGCGGAGGCAGCGACGGAAAGGTCGTGGGGAGCGGTGGGGGAGAAGTCAAGGGAAGAGACGGGAAGGATGAACGATGGGGAGAGCTGGGACTTGCGGAAGGAACGCCAGAAGTTGGATTCCGGTGTGGAGGGATGAGGACGACGAGGTGGGGGGAGGACGGCGGCGGAGGATTCGGCAGGGAAGTAGGACTGAAGGTCGGCAGCCGCCATTGAAGGAGCTTGGGAGAGGACTCTCTAGAGGAGGTGTAGGGTTTTGCAATTGGAGGAGTCGGTTTATTGTTATTTTTGCAATGAGGAGTAATGTTACTAATTAGATTTAAATGTAAATTTCAGCCCTTTTAACTAGACACCGGTTTTGTTTTTTAATTAGAAAGTCACGAGAAGAAAAGTTGGAAAATATTAATATTAGCGTCGTTTGATCACAATGAGGATGCAAGGAAATTTTATTACTTTTTTAATTTTTTTTTTTTAAGAAGGTTCAATTTGAGCCGAGACAATTACGCATTTGATGCTAAAGATGCCTCTTCAATATCAAAATCACACCATGTATTGGAAAATAATTAAACATCTTATACACATACACAAACATCAGTTAACTAATTCAACCAACTTTTGAACCAAAACTTAAGTATGCCAACAGCACAGAACAGAACGAAGCTGTTTTAGAAGCTTGATAAAACAACAGAATATTGAAAAAAAATATAACCTCAAAAATTGAGGTCAAGTTTAGGACTACCACAAGGTAGTAAACTGCAGATAAGAGGAGATTCATTTAAATACGTCAAGCACCCTGAAAAAGACAAACATACATAGTTCTTTAAGACAAGCCTGCAAATTGAAAGTCAGAAAATTTAATAGAAACAAACTAGACTAGATGTTCAAAATGGCGAGCTGCAACTACAAGAAACATGCAGGTCACATTCTCATTGAGGATGCAGCTAAAGTAACTCATTTCACATTACTAAAACTGACAATGGACCAAAGATTGAATAATGCAGGCAACATTTTTAAGACATTCAGCGCTTGCCACCGCCACCACCAAGCTTGGGTCCTGCTTTTGGACCCTTCTGCATGCTTCCCTTGGTTTGTGTCTTCTGAGACTTTGCCACCAGCTCAGCCTTCTTGGCTTTCTTCTCATCTTTGGTCTTCTTTATCCGTTCCTTGATCTCACTGCATAGACAAGACTCAAAGCATTAATAAGCTTCCTCTAAAACATCAAAGATGTTAACAATTAATCTCAAACAGACGTCCAAAAAACATTTACTTTAAAAGTACAATCACCTCCAACCAGTTACTTTATACAAGGAAAAGCATAGGGAAAGAAAGGGAACTTCAGCCAATGAATAAATAGTGGCTTATTGAACAAGATTAGATTGCAGTAACTCTGTTTCAAAACAATATTAATTGCCAGTTGCATCCAAACTGAGAGCGAAAATGAAAACTAAGCAGAGAAAATATCCAAGTGAAACATCCCAAAAAACAAACCACAGAAAAAAAAAACAAACACAAACAGAACTAGGCACTGAAATTATGTTATTTGAGGAAAACAAATTATCACAAGAGAAACAAATGGTAAACATTCTAGAGTTCATCATTGTAAAAAATCACTGCAAATATTTTACTGGCATCATAATGATAATCAAATCATCAGAAGATAAACAAATCAGTCAAATAGAAGCATTCAAGTGAAAAAGAAATCTAACAGAAATCTCGTTTGCAATTTTGCCTGTTAGCAAATAAAAATTCCCTGCAGCGATCATCAAAGCTTTTGCATAAGAGATCACCATTTTGAAGCATTCAGAGTGAGATAGACAAAGAATAACAAAGAAAACAGTGCAAGGCCCTGCCAAGCTATGCTTTGAATAGAACTTCACAGTTGATGTTACTGAACATACAACAAATGAAAAATGCCAAGTAGGAGCTCTACCGTAATGCCGCTTCCCTAGCAGCATCGCGGACTTCAGCCTTCTCAGTTCTCTTCTTTTGAATCACTTCCAAGG
Source organism: Dioscorea dumetorum (assembly GCA_902712375.1). NCBI lineage: Eukaryota > Viridiplantae > Streptophyta > Magnoliopsida > Dioscoreales > Dioscoreaceae > Dioscorea > Dioscorea dumetorum. Next base: position 85,188 of record CACTHL010000682.1, read on the forward strand.
TAGCACCAACAATAGACCTTGAGTATGGCTTCTTTGTGGTACGGCGCCTCTTCTTAACAGCTTCAGCATGAATATCCTACAATTTATGTTTGATGAATAAATGGAATCACACAATGGTAGACACCTGCAACTTCTAAAAACATTGTTCAAAGTTTTGACCTTTGACATGATAGCATCAGCATGCCAGTTACCTTATGCTTTGTTCAAATCATCACCTTATGCCAGTTACAATTAAAAAGGAAATCAGGTGCCTTATGAGATTGAAAACTCGTTCCTATAAAGACAGAAAGCTTAGACATGATGGTTCAAAAAACTTAAAAAGTGCAGTGATCCTGAACTTGAAAGGGCATCCATTCAACCAAGATAATAGTGATTCACTGTCTACCACAAGTAATGCTCTAGCATGTACCACACTTCCAACAGACCCACATTATTCCTTAGCACAAAACATTCCAACTAAAACTTATTTCAACAACATACAGTTGTCCTCCAATTAAACAGAAACGGAACATCATAACTAACCAGCCAATACAGCATGAAATACCACAAAATCAACATTTTCACATGACAAGAGTTGGGTAGAAAACCAAGTTACCTTCTTGTGCTGCTTCCTGTACATAGCAGTCCAGGTAAGCTTCGCAGGCCTCAGACGGTTGTGGAAATAGCGTTTGCATTTTGAGTTAGCAAACAGAAATACCTACAGAAGAAAAGGCAAAAAAAAATACCATCAATACTATGACCATCTCCATTCCAAATTCCAATACCTCTCTCAATCCACATATCTCAAGATCTATAGATGATCAGTCACCTGAGAGTCAGCTCGCACGAATCTAATACCCTTCCCAGGGTATATCTTAGCACCACTAAATCGACAAAGTTCCGTCCTGCATTCACAACCACAATGTTCCGTAATCCATTCCATCACATACATTTGGTAAAACAAATCTCACTGGACAAAAAAAAAAAAAAAAAGGAATAAGAAACATACTTGAGAACCATCTCTTCGGGCTTGAGAACCCCTCAACAACTTCTTCTGCAAAGAATAAAAAACAAATTATCAAAAAATTTCAAGCAAGTTAGAATGATCCTATCACATAAACATGAAATTATGGTGATGTTGGGGGATTACAGGCGGCAAAGGCATAAAAAATCCTTTACCGCAAAGCGGATTCCCAAGTTTTGATCTTGCACATTATGATTGGGCAACCGAGCATACAATCAAATGCGAACGGAGCCTCAGTACTAGTGCAAACAATCTAAATTCTCAAAAAAAAAACGCTAACAATCGATCTACGAAGAAATAGAAAGAAAAACCAAAAGTTCCTAGGTTTTAGGACGCGAGAATGGGACGAGAAAGCATACCCTGAAGCCCTGGCAGCGGCGGGGCGAGAGATGGCAGAGACCGAGAGGGAGGTTTCGCGGAGTTTTATTAGGGTTTCTTGAAGCCTTGGCGTATGCTGTTTCCCAGAATGATAGATCTTATCTCTGCCGTCCATTGCTTGATTTCATAAATACGAATATATATGAAAAAAACATACTCTAATTTACCCATCAATAATTCCACACTATTATGCATGATAAATAAGGTGAAGCAGGTAATAAATTTGCTTGTGTTAATAAGCAAACACCAAATACTGTATACTATACTAGAAAGTCATCTCGCTGTGAGTGAAGAGGCGGAGGGTCAAACCCTCTTACATCAGTACTACTATAATAACATTTGTATAATTTTATAAAAATACTATATAATATTGTTTATTAGATACATAGTAAATTTATTCCATAGAATTTAAATTTTATAGAATTTACTACAGGAATTTACCCTCATCGTTGTGTTTTTTCTCTTCTTCGATCACTCCAAACGTCAAATACAAAAACAAAGGAAAAAAAAAAATGTAGTCCTCACTTCTTTATAAAATTACTATTAAAAAAAATGTCCAACCAACCCATATTATAAATTCCTACGTAATATTAAATTCTATTGAACTATAGTACTGATGCTAAAGGGTTTGACCCTCTGCCTCTTCACTCACAGTAAGATGCTTATGGAACTTAGTGCTACCCAAAGAGACCTAGTCTTTTATTTGAGGAGTTCGTGTTAAAAATAAATAAAAAAAAGGGGCAAACAAATAGTGCTTATCACACTGGCAGCATTCAAACCAACGCCTAATGACCACATTGCATTGCAACGAATGAGCGAGTAAGCTCATCCGAAACAATCATTTCAAATGTGATGGGGAAGATGGTGTTGAAGCAAAGGCATACGAGACCAGACATTCCAGTGGTCCTCCTTTTGAGACTCCTTGAGGTCCTCCGTGCAAGAAGCCCAAAACAAAAACATCACCCATGGTCTTTACTCAAATGTTTTCTTGTTAGCAAAATCCAGAAAGACACATCAACAAAATACCAAAGAATATGAACAGAATTCATCTTCAAATAAAAGAAATTTTGCTCAGTGTGGGAAACGATTGCAAGGTTAATCACCTCTGTGATGGGCCCACTCATACTCGTCAAGGTCCACGTAAAGACTTCATGTAAAAGGTTTCATTGACCAAAATGCATGCACCAACTATGAACTTCACGGCATTAATTTGCTGGTCCCCAGATATGTATTACTTCTGCAGCTCTGCTCAACAATGATTCCTAAACAAAAAGTAGGTAAACAAACTAGAGAAAAAAGGTCACGCTATTTCAAATAACATATCAACAAGGCCTTTTACTTTTATTTATGATATCCACAACAAAAATCCTTGAATAATCACAGAAGTATAGATTAACCTCAGGCAATCTGCATAATCACAAACTGATTTTTTTTTTTTTTATCATCATCAAAGCATACGGTGGCACAAGCTGCAAGCTATTTGGAAATTGGCATGTCATGTGCTCTCTTGAAATGCCTGAGAACGTGATACAGCTGCTGGATTTGCATGCATTGTTTGGGCAGCTTCCAGGGTTTCAACTTTAGTGTTCCCGGTCCTGGACTTGAAACCTTTAAAGATACCACGACCTTTCTTCATCTCCTCTTCAGGTTTGATCCCAAGTGCAGACCATATAGAACTCCTCGCTGCAGCATCAGGATCATCGATTCTCAGTGTTTTTGGAACCCATAAGGACTTTTCATTTTCCTCCTCACTTTCCATACTGTGATCTCTAGAATGCTTGCCCAGGGTTGGAGATGGTAACGGTGATACATTGCCACCAGGCCTAAGCCATGGCACGTTCCAAACTGTGGGAGGTATCATTGGAAAAGGAATGGTTGGAGCACAGAATGCAGGGGCAATGATCATTGGTGGCTGCTTCCATGAGACTTCAGGGCTTGTATTGCTGATGCCATGCTCTGGTCTGCAAGCAAGTGCAGGCGGACATCGGTTAGTCGCCATGGAAGCCCAAGCGTATGCCCATGGTGTATTAGGATAACACTGCATTGGAGTAACTCCATTATAGCAACTTTTTATGCCATTTTTATTAATGCAACCAATGGATGCTTTAACTTCATGTTCACTGCAATTCAACGCTGTCATTGAAGATGAAGTTGAGGTTTCCTCTGTAGTTTCTCCACAAGAAAAAGGGCCCATCTCTGCACTTCCCTTCTCATTGAGATTGAGCACTGAGGCCATTGATTCACAGAGTGGCCCTTCCTGGGAGAACTTCAAGACAGGGACTGAATTGCCAACCTCTTTTTGAGAACACTGACGATATTGAGAACAAGTGTGCTTACTCTTTCGCCTTCCAGCACCCACAGGAACATTCCTCATAGTTCCTCCAGCAGTCCAGTATCGTTGACAGTTCTTACAGAAGTACCTTGGTTGATTAACATTGTAGTTGTTGTAATAGCAGAACTTGGTATCCATACTGTTACACCGAGGACATGGAAGAACTTTGTCAGGTTTCTTGAGGACCTTCGCCTGACCTGATGGACTGCTCTTGATCAGATCTTGCTCTGCCTCATGATTTTTCATTTCTGTGTCACTGCTATTGGATGGTTGATGTTCATATTCACTATTTTTCTCTGAGCACATAGAGTCATCCGGCTCACTATTGTCCTGTCCATTCGGAGAGCCGGACATTAGTTTATCGACTTCAGTTTTTGCTATCACTCCACAGATATCCTGGAACACAACATCATAGTTGAAAAAAATCTATCAAATGCTACAAGTAATCCACTAAAATCAATCCAATTAATTCCCATACTCCAAAATCAGTGGAGAGATATCACAGATTGTTTCAAGCACATCATGTTGGAATTTTTACATTGAAAGCATCTTTCCTCTTTAAAATAGAGGATATATCATAAACAAATCTATCTATCTTGTTCCTCTTTCAAAGAAATAAAAAAAAGAAAGGAAAACAGAGCTTCCGCTAAAAATTAAAAACAACTCGGATTCACACTAAGAATAACAGTTAGAAGTAGTTGACATACTGCAAGATTGCCACAATTGAACCAAAAATCTTTAAAAGTTAACTAAAGGGAGATGCATCTCTGTACCATTCAGACAGACATTTATTCACAGTTGATGTGAAAGCAATACATAACAAAGTCTGCTGCTTGGGTTAAATGAAAGCACAGCAGGACTAAAAATTAAATTTCATTAACACATTATCTTTCATTTCTATATCCATCTGAACTTCTTATTTCAACCAGAAACTTATCTTTCAAAAAAATAACAACAAATCATCTATCTGCAGCAATTGATGATAAAATCATTCGCAGGGCATTTCTAATGGTATTTTAAAAATTTTAGCTGCCAAAGATCCCGTTTTTCCCCCTACTTCAGGTATCCATATCCCCAAATCATCTGAAAACCAAAGTTTACTCTTTTCTTCATATAGTCTCAAAAAGCAGGACACAGACCAACATCAAACCATCAGAAACAGATCACAAACACAAAAAAACAGAATGAAAAATAAGAACAACAAGGATTGAGCTCAGTCCCCTCACCTTCTCTGGCAGCGTGATGGACATCCCAAAGAGCTTGAGCGCGGGATCCCTGACCTCAGACATCGCGCAGGAACCCAATCCCCGATCTCATCCCATCATCCTGTCCTCTATTTTCTTTACAATAGCCACTACTTGTGCCACCACGCATCAATGGAGAAAGAGATATAGCGAAGAGAAAGGACGAAAAAGGGGGATAAAAAGGAAAATGAGAAAAACGGGGACTCATTGCGGAGGAGTTCGATAGAGATAAACCCATCCACATGGAACCGAGGAGTGACCGGCAGTCGCCGGTTGCTCTTGTTGTGGGCCCCGATGCCACACCTCAGCATCCGAATCAGCTCGTGGGAAGGGGAGATGTCTCCAACCACAAACCCTCCATGATTTGGATCCGGAGATGAGCTTGTGTAATGACATTATTGCCCCCCACTCTGACTTATTATCAATTTATAATAATTTTTTTATGTTTAAGATGTACTTGTTGGGAGTATTTTCTAAAATAGGGAAATTTAACAAAAAAATTTAATTCAAAATTTTTATATTTAAATATAACTGTAATATTTTTTTCTCAATATTTTTTATAATAAAAACTTCGGACTTTACAAAACTTATAATTTTTGCTCGATACACACAATAAAATATTTAATTTCTCTATATTTCTATCATTCATGAAAATAGAATTTAAACTCCCATCTCACCTAAATAAAAAAAAAACACTAAAATATTGTTCTTTGGCAGTTCCAACATATATATTTTTCAATGCGTAAGTTTTGCAATTTTTTAAAGAATTTGGTTGTGACATAATAATAATAATAATAATATTAATAATATTAGGGACAATATGGTCATTTCACAGTGTCATCCTTCAAACCATCTTATCCTTCCATGCTGGCCCCGGCTGATGGTGGGCATCGACCGCCAGTTGCCGGTGACAGACATGAAGGGATGGTCCGAGGGCCCACAAAGAAAAGGTAAAGCGAAAAGCAACAGCCCGAACGAGCTCAGCCGTCAGCTTTCTCAACCGGAAGATCGGGGCCGTACTTTTCATTCAAATCGGAAGTTCACGTGATCCCAGCCAATGAGATCGGCCGGTCAGACGCCTCGACGTCTTGAGTTCGTCCACGTGGTGGATGATTCACTGTGGGCCCCATTCTGGTCACCGGCAGAAACCCGTCGAAAAAGCGACGTGCGTGGATATGGAAGCAGGCCAAAAAGTGTGTGTTTTTTTTCTAATAAAAAGGTTGGCATATCATTTGCTTCGTTTACTTTTCAGTGCTTGTTTGTGGACCTGAATTTTGTGAATAATTTGTTTTTTTTTATTTTCCCCTTTTTAACTTTAATATTTTGTTGATATTTCTTTAAATATATAATATATTAGACTCCACTATCACTTCATTAATATGTATGCTTTTTATATAGCATTTAACTATTAGATAAATATATTTAATAACTAATGTTTGTGATTTTTTTTTAATTTGTATTAATAGTAATTTGATTCAGGATAAATTGAGTTTTCATTAATTTGATGAAAAGGACAGGATATAGAGTGGTAGGTTTGGAACCAGAATAAGCTTATATTTTCATTGAATATTATGTTTTGTTTGATAAAATATATTTCATAAGGCTGATATCAAGAAACATGATAGTCTCAACTCAAGATAAATGAATCAAAAAAAAAAAAATTTTAGGATAAAAATTACAAGAACACAAGTAAATGCACTTTTAATTTTTTAAATATTTATTTTTTATTTTTTTTATCAATTGATTTCATATGATTCATGGACTCTGAACTAATCATGAGTAATTAATTGAAAACCCAATAAATGGTAGATTTCTCACATCATATGTTTTTTGCACACATAATAATTTGAACTAGAAATTATTTACTTAAGTGATTTAACAAATAGCTGTGACGTGGCATTTCTTGAACTTATGCCAAAAGTAAGTGATTTTCTCAAAGTATATTCTGATTCAATAGCTGCATAGTCGAGAACAATGGCAGTTATGTCAATTCATATGCACCTCCGCCGCTTAGAATAACCCATATTGATTTAAAAAAAAATTTTTATTTAAATATAAAATTTATCTGAGAGAAAAAAAAGGGATCAAGTTAATGGAGAAAATATCTAAAACCAATTGGTTAGTCTCTTTACCTATAAAACCTCCAAATCATCTATTGAAACTTAACATGGTGAATAAAATCTTGAGTAAGAAAGAAAAAGAAAGCTTGGGCTCTTCTCAACCAAGGCATGAAGATCTTACTTAGGACATGGTGGCATGGCCACAAGAACAAGATTTGACTGGGGCCCAATATAAGTATATCATCTAAAGTTCCTCATGAGGATTTCAAGCCACACAAGAGTACCAATTTCACAAGGTATATATCATCTATACTTGTCCTTAGATGAGTCACTATCACACAATGTGGAATCTATCTTAAGTTCATGAATGGATTGTAGCCAAGTATTTGATGGATGGGTGTGAAATATATATATATATATCATTCCTCATCCATGAGAGAAAAATGTCCTCAATTGAGTGTCAAATGGTTTGTTTTTGTGCGCATAAAGTTTTATGCCCATTATCATCCACACTAGACCTTTGTGGGGGCCACATGTTCGCTGTTACATTGACCTTTAAGGCTAATGGAGCTGTTGCCTTTTGGTTGGCTGTTAAAGGAAACAATAGGCTTATATATATATATATATATATATATTATTTGCTTTCTTAAACTTGCAATTGTTAGGTAGAATACCTTAATTGGTCATTTTATTTGTCACAATCTGCCGTTATAGTTCTTTTACTTTAATTTGGTCCCGATTAGTCTCTCTTTGTCAATTTGAGGTAAATCAAGTCCAACAACTGACCGACGTTAGTTTGTCCGTCTGAGTTTGCTAATGTGGTTTTATAATGAAGGGACTAATCGGGGCCAAATTAAAGTAAAAGGACTAAAAGGGCATATTGTGATAAATAAAGGGACCAATTAGGGTAGATTGTGACACATAAAGGGACCAATTAGGGTATTCTACCAATCCATTATAAAGCCAAATCAGCAAACCCAAACGGACAACCTAACGTCGGTCAACTGTTGGACTTAATTTGCCTCAAATTGACAGTAGAGGGACTAATCGGGGCCAAATTAAAGTAAATGGACTAAAAGTGCAGATTGTGACAAATAAAGGGACCAATTAGGGTATTCTACCCTGACAATTAATCTTTGGCTTTATTTTTGAAGATGTATTAATTAAACCAAAGTTTATTTTGTGTGTGGTGTGTGGGGTTTGATGTTCGCGGGTGGTCGAGGATATTTATTGTTTAAGAATTGAGCTACCATGTGAATTAAAATCAAATTGAGTCAAGTTTTATCAAATTTAAGCTTAGTTCGATGCTATTGTAATTTAGTTTGGGTCCAAGTTGAGATTACTTCGAACTTTATTTATCATACTTAAGCTCAGTTTAGTAAAAAAAAAAAAATCTTAGGTTCTACAGTAAAATAATTGTGATTTAACTGCAATAATATGTTGTTTATGGTTATGATGAGATATGTAAATTACTACATTAATCACCATTCTACAACACTAGAGTATTCATAAGTCTTAGAGAATTGATATGGTAAAAATATTATGAGAGAAAAACACTTTTCCATACAAATTACAAACATGTAAAATATTAATCAAATACAATGGGCTATTTTAATAACTCTTATTCATCTATATCTTAAACAAATTTAAGTTATATTTAATTAGATGTATCTCGATGATATTGAATTAATCGAAGCGAAGAGTTATGGGAATGGCCCAAAAAGCTAGCTTAGGCTAGTGTGGACAACAAGCCTTTTTCACCCATATAGCCTACCGTGGGCCCCAATCAAACATTGACGGTGGCCTGCATGGGCTGCATGGGCTGCATGGGCTTTTGAGATTATTATTATTATTATTATTATTATTATTATTATTATTATTATTATTATTATTATTATTATTAAGGCGGATAAACCATACTGATAAATCAAAAGAATAAAGAGCATAATTCATTGTTTTTTTTATATTTTTAAAAATCCACGCAAACAACCCACTAAGTGTCAACAGGTTAAAAGAATGGCGAACTTGTTAGGGGGCGTTTGGATGGAGCTTTGACTCTAGGGGTGGTAACGGGGCGGGGCGGGGACGGGGAGTGGGAGTGGTCTCCCCGTCCCCGTCCCCGACTCCCCAACGGGGGGGGGATTATCCCCCCGTCCCCGTCCCCGCGGGGATCCCCGTGGGGATCCCCATATACCTATAAATTTTAATTGCTTTTAAAAAAAAAATTTAATACTAATACACACTAACACATGAAAAAATATAAAAATAATTCAAAATAAATCTCAACAAACCAACATATAAAAATTTACAAAAACAAAATATTCCAAATATTCATCAGTATAGGCTATAGAGAAAAATATGAAATTTAGAATTTATACAAGTACAATACTACAATCTAATACAAATAAGATACTCAAAATATAAAGCCTCCTTGTCCTAAGATTATATGACACGTGCATGCGGTCCGGAGAGCTTCCTTTGTGCAAATCAAAAAGCCAATCAAGTCGATTACCACAATCTAAAAACTTATACATAACAAATTCAATCAAATCCTAAAAGATAAATTAAGCAAAAAATAAATTATATTAAAATATCAATGTATATAACGTTTAAATTAAACATTGAATATTTAATACCTTACCCCTCTTCATCAAATCATATCCAATATATATATATATATATATATATAATTTAAATAAAATGGAAAAAAAAACGGGCGGGGATCCCCGCCCCGCCCCGTTACTAAACGGGGACGGATTGGCCCCCGTCCCCGTCCCCGCGGGGGAGGAATCGGGGAATCCCCGCCCCGTTACCACCCCTGGGGAAGGTATGGTAATGGGACTCCTTACACAACTCTTATCCCATGTTTGTTTGAGGGGAATGAATAGGACCAAGTAATGGTAAGCCCAATAGTAGAGGAGTCCCATTGATCCCAAATTTGGGGGTAATATGATTCATGTGGGGTAAAATTACTTTTTTGCCCATCTATGGTTATTTATACAATAATTATCTATGGTTACTTATTAATTCATTATATATACAATAATTATTAAAGTTAATTGTTTCTTTAACTTAATAGTTATAATAATTTAAATTAATAATAATTATTATTTAAAATTCAATTTGATAAATTATAACGAATAATAATTATTCGTGTTTTAATTATACTTATACAATAATTATTAAAGTTAATTTTATAATTTAACTTACTGGTAATGGCGAAAAACACCCCCATAGTTTGGGAAATGGCCAAAAACACCCCGTTAATTTCCAAATCCATAAAAACCCCTTCCTTTTAAAGACAATGATTTTCAAACCCCCAAAGTATGAAACGGTGGTTAACGGAGTTACTTTTCAAATTCACTGACGGAATTGCCCCTACCTTGCATGGGAAATCGTGGTGCAATCATTAAGCCGGTTAGAGAGGAAGTGGAGGGTTTTTCGTAATGGGAATCCCAAGAGAGGCAGAGAGCGAGTGTTCGTTTTTCTTCTTTGCTTAACTTTCTTCGACTTTTCCCTCTCCGAAGCTCTCTCGGCTTCGACATCCTCTCGTAACTTCAGTCCACCGTGCGCAAGTATCCCGCACTTCCATCGGTTTGCGGCTCAAGGTATGGCGAAGCCGTGTCTAAAGCAAGGCTTTTATATGAAGTACTACTGTTACACGGAGATATTCGTCGGTTTTGTTTTGCGTGGTTCTAGTGTGCGGGGGGAATTTCTCATTTGGGGTTTCTAGGGTTTAGGGTTTAGGGTTTAGGGTTAGGGTTTTGGGTTAGGGGTTTCGTTTGTGCCCACGGTCATTGAAAGAGATATCGGTTGTTGTTGTTTGTGTAATGCTTACAATGTGCGTTTCCCCTTCCATTTGATATGGTTGCGGTTTGTAAAAGAGATTTCGGTGTAATGAAATGAGTTCGTGTTTAAAAGAGTTTGTCTCCGTTTAACGGTGCATCTCTCTGTTTAAGTATTGAGCTTTTCGTGTAAAACATTTGTCTCGTGTAGCGTTTGATGTATACGTTTAACAAGTGTTGTCATTTTTGCGGTGTTGTGATTATGGCGGTAAACCTAGTCAACGGGAGATGCTACTTGACACCGGTGGTGGAGACCTTGGCCGAATTGAAAGTCCACATGACCTCTCGACATTGGGAGATCATCCAAAGGACACCGTTTGCGGCATTCACCGAGGTGGAAGCCGTATTCCAAGAGAGGGCCCTTCTCGATTCGCCTCGCAGAGGTACGATGGCCGCACCAATAAATTCGGGATCGGGGCGAGCCTCGCTCGCCTTCAGGCCGAGGATGTGGCTCTCGTTATGGGTGCGCCGCGACGACGGAGACGCGGTCCTGTTTAAGAAGAAGAAGACACCGTCGGCTTTCGAAGGGAGATATTTTTCGAAAAGCTTCGACAGACACGGGGACGCCATTAGGCGCACTCTTGAGCGTCTTGTTGGACGAGAGGGGGAGAGGAGGATTTTGTGAAACTCTTGATGGCGTACCTCATGGGGACAATCCTCTTCCCGAATACCTCATGCTCGGTGCCCACTTGGATCGTTGATTATGTCGACGATCTACCCGGCATGGGGCGGTACGCATGGGCGCGAGCGACGCACAAATGGCTTATGGAGGACGTTCCACAAGCCGCCGCTCGAGTGCAAGCCGGATGCGAGGGGGGAAGGTAAACACGGGGTACATTAAGGGTTGCTCGATCGCGCCGACCATCCGGTTTTACGAGGTGACCGGAACCGGCAAGAAAGCCCGTTTCGGCAAGACCCCAAGGGTCTTGTGCTATTGCGAAAGTACTTACCGGAAGCACGCGACGATAGAAACCGGTTGGTCGGCTCTCGAAGGAAAACAGGTAATAAATCGGTGTTAATGTGTTCACAAAGAGCAGTTAATGTATAACGATAGGCTTATCCGTGTAGGAAATGTAGTTTGTGTTTAACGCTTGGTGTCTTCGCTTAACCTTGTTATACTCCGTTTAAATGTGTGCCATAGCGTTTACGTATATATGTCAAATGTTTAAATACGTTTGTTTTGGATCAAATTGAATGATTTGTCTCGAGATTGTTTTCTTTATATATGTTAGTTTCCCGAGCTGGTCCCGGCGAATCTTTGGAGGAGACTTTTGTTGGGGCCAATTGGCGGATGGATGCTTTGTTGCGCGGGAACCACTTGCACGACCGCAAGCGGAGATGCCGGCCCCTTCCGCCCGTTCGCGCCGACGTGGTTCCCCCCCTTCCAGCCCAACACGCAACCCTCGGCGTCGGATAGGCCCTCACCTACCCCGCCAATTGTCAACGCCCGCACCGGCCGCGACAACGGGAGTCACCCGGATCCCCCAGAGTCCCCCGACCGCGGCGCAGCCCAACCGACGTCATCGCCCGACGACGTGACTACATCCTTTATGCATGCATGCCAGGTGATGATGAACGCTTTCCCCCAGTTGTCGCTCGGGTTGAGGCATTGGAGGCAAGGTTTGATTCGTTTGAAAGGGCCGCACCGTCGGGACAAATACGTGACCTGCCCGGGACGGATGAGCCGTTGGAAATTGAGGACGACGACTTCGTCGTGAAGGCCATTCCAAGACGGCCACGTATGACGAGGCCACGTATGAAGAGGCTTGCACAAAAGGCGACGAGAAGTATACCGCCTGTGTGTCCACCACCGGCCGAGGATGAAACAATGGCAGCACCACCGGCGGCTGATGCGGTTGTTGAGACCGTTGCGGTTGATGACTTCACCGCCCGGTGGCGGAGATTGTAGACCCCGTTGGCAATGCCGCGTCCGCGGAAGACTCCGAAATCCCCGTCGCGGTGGAGCCGGCAGCAGCGGCCGACAACGGCGCATCCGGGGTGGTGGCCACTAATTTTGAAGATGAAGAACCACCCGAGGGTGTGCTTCCCCCTTGATGAGACTGCCTTGGCCGCGGTTGAGAAGACCGTTGCCTCTATTGTGGAGGAGCTCCTTCCCACGGAGGAACGGCCGACCCACATTGCCACATCCGGTGTGGGCGCGATCCCGCAACAACGAAGAAGCATCTACGGATGATCTCAATAAAGCATTGCCGGGGCGAAGGGAACGTCGCCGAGAAAAAAAAGAAATCGGTCACCTTCGCCAACCAAGCAGTATGAAGAAGTGCGGAAAGACTTCGTTCGGCGAAGAAAAAATACGCTGGTCAATCGCGCCTCGACGTATTCGAGAAGGAGCCGATCAAGATTTTCCTCAACTTCCCCATGGACGAGTAAGTATGATAGTGTAGATGTAAATGTTTATATAGAGATCATCCCATTTACGTTGTTGCGTTTCCGTTTAATTACAGTCGTTACCATATGACATAGTAATATATCGTTTAACTAACGATATTACTTGTTTACCCCTATCCATTATCATTTACGTATGTGTTCTTTCCACTTAACGTCTACGTGTTATTAATCAATCGCATGTGTTGCCGTTTAACCGCAGTTCCGTCTGCCGGAGGAATGATTATGTCGGCACCACCCGGGCCAACCTATTCGTTCGATCGACGGGAAAGAGATGGTGACAGATGATGTGTTGGACGCCTTCGTGTGCATCGTACAAGACACACTTAACGAGAAAGCCATATCCTCATAAGAAGCGCGCCTCCATCACTCGACCACTTGGCGTTGTTTATGTCGAAGGTGGAAGACGCACATGAGACGACTTTGGCTATGATCGGAGATGCCACCAAGGTCGTCAATGACGTTGACATCATCATCCTTCCCATAATCTTGAATGGCCACTTCCATGTCGTGGTGCTCGACAATAACAAGAAAGAGTACGGGCATTACACCTCATGCCCAAGTGAAGAGTACAACAGAGACGCGGTAGCAATGGTAAGCTCTCTGCGATATAGATTTCGATTATCGAGTGACATAGATGCTTTCTATTCTAACATCGGTTTGTATAATGCGACGGCGGGAACTATTCGACACCTGTCTCGAAATGGAGTACGGCACGACGGCGACGGCACAAGCACCCGCTTGTTCACGATGACGACACACCGCGTCAAAAGAAAGGCACTTGTCGACTGCGCCGTCTACGTGATGCGGTTTATCGAGCAATTGCTCCGCGGTGAGAAGCTGCGGATAGCGCACACGGACGTCCCCTATCTGCGATTGAAGTACGCCGCCCACATACTTAAGGAAGGACGAGCATCCGGCATCAAGCAACGCGGGTAGGGTCCACTGTGGGGAAGTAAAACAGTTTTCTCGAAATTCATTTCAATTGATTCAATTCATTCTTTGCCAACGACATGGCAGAAATTTCAATGTACATCTAATAATGTTCGTTATTCTTTCATATTCAATCATTTTTTGCTTAAAATTCCATGGTACCGATTGAGGGTCGTTCTTCGCTTTATAAAATTAAGTACTTACGTAAAAAAAATGACGCTGTCACTATTAAAACATTGTGTTACACATTAACAATACGGATCTCCGTGCAATATACACCGTTACCGTTTAACACCGGGGGGGAACGGGTTGATCACATACTCCTTGTTTAGATATTAGTGGTAAACGTTTAACTCCCTATGTCCCTGTTTAAAACATGGAGGCCGTTGTTAAATGAAAGAGACCGTAATCTACTTCCGTTGTCTGCTTTTAAAGGTGAGCGACCCTATTATACATAACTTTTTAAATGTCTCCATCAAGCTGCGCTATGGGTCCGTACGCGGGGAATTCTTTTCTCAATGTATGTCACCCATTACGTGTTGTTGTCTTCGTTTAAAATGCAGAGCTATCAATTAAACAAGGTATTCTCTGTTTAGCTTTTGTCGTTACATGTTTAATATTACGAGTCCTGTTTAATATGGAGGTTATTCTTCGACGGGTGAGGCCCTATTCTACTTGCGCCGTTTGTTTTTAAAGGTGAGAGTCCCTATTATATGTAACTTTTTAATTGTCTTCATGAACCGCGCAATGGGTCCTCAAGTACGGAATTTTTATTTTTTTCGAGTGTGTCACCAAGTACGTGTTGTTGTAACCGTTTAAAATTTATAATTATCGGGGCCAAGAAGGCAATCTGTGTTTATCATTCGCCGTTCTTGGTTTAATATCACCGTTCCCGTTGAATATTACGATTTAAACGTTGTTGTCATGCGCACGAATGGTTAGAATTTGCTTAAGGAACATTGTTCTCCATTTAAAATTCATGCGTGGCACATTTAACATGCGTCGCAACGGTTAACATTTCGAGAGAGTAAGAACGAAGTTAAAATATCACACTAAGCAAAAAGTTCTTATTTGATGGATGAAAACTACACTAAGCGGGTCAAAAACCGTCATTCCGTTTTATACATTTTCGCGTACCGGAGCGGCCTCTCCACATCCCTCTTATGGGATACCACTCGCTCGACTTCGCGGAGAGAGATCTTGCTTTTCCGTCAAATCCCCGACCAAATCTTCGAGGAACCGCTCCCGGGGATAGGTCATCGCCCCTGCAAAGAAGATATGAACGATTTAGATAAATATTTTTAAAGACGCATAGACATCGGCGGGGACGCACCGCTCGTCCCGAGCTGCGCGGGACATAGCTCGTAGAACGCCACCGGGGCAAGCAACGTTCGGGCTGCCTCTTCTCGTTCTCTCGGTTCCGCGGCTGGAAAACGTGGTCCCATCCACCGTGACCGTTGCCACGAAAGCGGAGGCGCCCGGGGAGCCTTCCCCGGTTGTGGAGTACGCCGGCGTGGAGCGGTGCGTCTTACGGCGAGACGCGTTGAGAATTGGCACATACATACTTGCTAGATCTGCGAGTAATATCCGGGTGCGTTTCTTGTTTCCGATTCTTCTTTAAATACAAATGTATTCAACGGACGTTTGCACTATTTCTCGAGTCGATGCCAATAACTATTCGACGTTTGAATTCCAAAACAGCGAATTTAATCGTAATGAGATAACTGTAACGTCCACCGGCGGGTTAACCAATGCACACTTTCCCAATGGTATCTCACAACACTTCGTCGAATGCATGCATTACTCGGAATGTATATCCCCCGTTTACGTATCTGTTTAACTTTAAGACTTAACATTCACATTAAGAATAACGTTTAACTTTCGAATCCGTCGTTTAACTTGTCGCTATTGTTAACGTTTAACGTTGCGGTAAAAAAAAATGTCATGTCGTTATTGTGACATATCAGTCATTGACAATAAAATAAGTTTGCGTAATTCATTATCATGTAATTCATCATCCTAACATAAACATATTAGTTGTGCGCTAAAGGTAATAGTATCTGGTTAGCAGTCGGTGTTAACTTTCAAATATAAAGGCCTGCCAAAATGATTTGCTATCCGTTTAAAATTCGTTGGCTCTGTTCAATTATAGTTCGTGATGTTCACTCTTTAGAGTTCCCTTATAATTATAGGAGTCTCCGTTTGCTATTCGATTCGATGTGACAATAATTGCTTCACAAATATCCGCAACTTACGCTTCTCGCAACGGAAATTACATGAATTTCAAATAGATGTGCGACTGATTTTAGTTTTCATAATTAATGGTGAAAGTAATTAATATTGGCTAATGACTCACGCCGTGAGTAATAAAAATGACCGTTTAGGTTTGTATGTTTAAATATAGATTACTCTGTTTAAATATTAATGACTACGTTTGGATTCAGACGACTGCCGTTTAAATATAGAGAACTCCATTTAGATGGCGCAATTTACACACGACATTAACTCGAACATAATCTCACTCCCCCCTTTTGTTGTCATTCAAATCTTGGAGCAGCTTTTCCACACGTGCCTTTCGATCTTTTATTCCTTCAAGTTTTGCGTTTAGTGCACGGACCAGGTGTTCGAAAACCCAATCCAACTCTTCACCACTGGTGTAATCCCCGACGGCTCGTGAAGGCCCTGCAATGAAGAGTTGAAGGTTTACGTATGGGAGGTGGCTCTTTTTTTGTTTTTACACTCAACTGACAAGTCTTACAGTATGCATGCGACGTTTCAGCATTTTCCAATGCAAATTTTCTGGTTTTGAACCTATTTTGTAAACATCAATGAGGTATTTAATCTATGAAACTCGCCATCATTGTTTAAAAATAACCGTCATCACTTACCCTTACACTTTACCGTTTAACTATCGATATCTGCGGTTAACTATAGACGAACGAGAACGAGGGTTCTCCCCGTTGAATATTGCATGACACCGCTTATTAGCGTGCGTCTTCACTTAACATTCCATGTTTATGTTTGAATTGTCTTCCTCACACATCGAGGACTCTGTGTGAAAACTATTCTCGCTATTTACAAACACTCTCGCTTTTCAAATATTGTGGCCCACCCTTTTACAGGCGTCGACGTTTATAATGTAGTGCCGATGTTGAAATATACACGTATCGGTGTAAAGATCAAAACGTAACAGGGGAACAAATTTCTTTTCTTGACAAAATTTTTAGATGAAACGGAGATCTATTACAACCAGCGTAGGGATACTAATTTATACATCTAAAAAGCGAAAAAACATTATCATATCCCCTTCGGTCCCTGGATGAGCTTCTTCACTTGGGCCGTGCGGGTTCTTAGTCGGTCGAGTTTTTCGGAGAGGACGACTTCCTTCTCCGCAAGCTCGACGAGCATGTCCTCCGAGAAAGCACTCCAACTCTTCGCTGTTGGAGTGCTCGCGGTGAGTGAAGGCGCCGCATCCGAAGGCGTTGCGGTGCGAGGCCCCGCAATGAAGGCTTTTAACAATTTAGAAAATAAATAAATTTCCCGTAACATGGACGCGAAGTCTTACGGTATGACTTACCTCCACATAGTCGATCGGCGGTAGTGGGACGCGTATTCATCCTCCCGGGGGTATGGAATACGGAGGTCATTGTACGCCACCTCGGCTGCGGTGTTCGGGCGTCCTTCGATGTTTTCGCGGGGTAAGGGCTGTAGTAAGTGGTCCCATCAACCGACACCGTGCCCAAGAAGGCGGGGATGTGGTCGGGGGCCCTCCCTAACGGTTGAGTACTCCGGCGACGGCCTACGGGTTCTCGGCGAGCTCGTTGAGGAGGGACTTGTACATACTTCTTTCTCGTGTGTAATATGTGAATGTGCCTTTGATTACCGTTTATTGTTTAAATAGAAGTTTAGGGGTCGCAAGTTCGCCTAACGTACTCCGTGCATTGATGCTTACGTGTGGATTTTGAATTCAAATGTAATTGGGAAATAGATGGTAATGAATTAGCATTCGTACTGGGATTTCACCGCCGTATCAAATTCCCGTGTCATTAATTCGGACTATCTTACATTCCGGAAGTTCAAATACAAAATAATGACAACAAGCGATGTGCATGTTTAGCGTTATTGGTTACCGTTTATTACCGATATTTCCCGTTTAACAATCATTGCGTACGCTTCAATTTGTGTTACCATACAACGTCTCCGTTAAACACCAATCCGCCGAAGATGTGTAAAACTCGCCGCCGTATCTGTTTAAATATGACGTCTCTGTTTATGCGTCACTATATTACATTCCTTCCGGAAGTTCAAATACAAAATAATGACAACAAGCGATGTGCATGTTTAGCGTTATTGGTTACCGTTTATTACCGATATTTCCCGTTTAACAATCACTTGCGTACGCTTCAATTTGTGTTACCATACAACGTCTCCGTTAAACACCAATCCGCCGAAGATGTGTAAAACTCGCCGCCGTATCTGTTTAAATATGACGTCTCTGTTTATGCGTCACTATATTACATTCCTTCCGGAAGTTCAAATACAAAATAATGACAACAAGCGATGTGCATGTTTAGCGTTATTGGTTACCGGTTATTACCGATATTTCCCGTTTAACAATCACTTGCGTACGCTTCAATTTGTGTTACCATACAACGTCTCCGTTAAACACCAATCCGCCGAAGATGTGTAAAACTCGCCGCCGTATCTGTTTAAATATGACGTCTCTGTTTATGCGTCACTATCCGACATTCCTTCCGGAAGTTCAAATACAAAAAGAATGACAACAAGCGATGTGCCCGTTTAGCGTTATTGGTCACCGTTTATTACCGATATTTCCCGTTTAACATTCACTGCGTACGCTTCAATTTGTGTGTGACTCTTTAAATGTGTCACCATTTAACATTAGGTTTATTCAATTAAAACTTCGGTGCGTACAACGAAATTCGTTTATTCTATGTTTAAATATCGGGCGTCATAACGAAATAAATGTGTGCTCCTTAAAGATTATCCTTTTACGAAGCCTAATCGGCGACACTTTCATTGCAAGTTCTACGATTGTGACCGGACGCGTGGCGGCGGCCGCAATGTAACTCGCGGACATCAAACGCTTGCGACTCGATCCTCCTTCGTCTAGGACGACCGGGTTGCCTTCTCGTCACGGGCGGCCGCAAAAGCAGATCTCGATTGTTGTCCGTGGGCCTCTCATTGTCGGGTATGGGAAATATAGCTTCCTTATACGCCAACTTGTAAGTGTCGACGGTGAAGTGATCGCTAATAAAACGATGAACATTGCTTTGTCCGTCACCAATATCGCAGCGCAAGCGTGTTTGCACGGGATGCCATAAACTTGCCATCTGCGACATGAGCAAGTTCTACTAGCAAGGTCTACAGAGTTCTTGCACTTGTCAATCACTTCGTAACGATCGGCGAGACAGCGAGCAACGTGAAGACTTCGGCTATCCCGCACAAGCGTCTCAACCTTTGAACGTATGTCCGGGCATAAGAAAGTATCCCATTTGTTCGCTTGCTCACGGCGAGTGCATAACATGCGCATTAGCTTGTACCGCACAACGAATATCGGAAATCTTAAAGAAATTTACGCGAATATACGAATATTTAAACACCACTACATCGGAGTAAATGAACGGTAATAAACTAAAGATCGAAGAAGAAAAACATATACGACGCTATTTAAACCGAGACAATGATATTAACATTTGTTATCTTACACAGGATTCTACCGGACTAAAGGGTTAATGTGAATGTTAAACACCGACGACGATATCAAAGCTGCGGACGGTGCATGTTAAACACCGATAACGAACATTAAAGTGTAACGGGTAAGCTTAAGCGTTACATGTATTTAACCTTCGAGTACCTTATAGCGTCGACCATTTTCGTCACCGGTAGGTGTCGAGCTTCTTTGATCCACGCATTGAACGACTCGGCTACATTCGAATACATCTCGCCCCATCGGTCACCTTTGAACAGATAATTCGACCGGTGTGACATATCGGATTTGTCAATCAACCACTGAAACGCTTCGGGCGATACGGCCCGCAGTTCATTGACGGTGTCATCGAATTCTTTAGCCGTCGTTGCCCACGCGATACGAAAGCATATGGACCAGCACTCCTCCCTCAATGCCTTCCCAAGTCTCGCCATTGGCTTTCATAAAATTGGCCTCCAAGTGCCGAAGGCAAGTACGCGTCTGGGGATGAAGGGAAAACTCTCGCAACAGCGTTCACAAGGCCCTTTGACCTATCCGAAACGAATGTAATTGTCTCTTGGTAGTCTCCTTCGTCGTATAAAGCATCACCTAACTTGGAAATGAACCACGTCCAATTGGCGTCGGTCTCGTTGTCGACAATAGCGAAGGCGACGTGGAAGAAGCCATTGTTCCCATCCTTCCCCTGTGGCACCCAAGAGAGTACCCCGATACTTTCCGAAGAGGTGAGTACCATCCACAAACAAAGCGGCCCCGCATGCCCGCTTGAACCCCAAAATGCACGCGCCGAAAGAGAAGAACGCACGTTTAAAACGCTCACCGTCTCTTTCCACAAACGCGACGGCTGCCGGGGTTTGTCTCGGCCACCTTATGGACGTACCAAAGCAACAGATCGTAGCTGGAGATGTCGCCGCCGTCGAGGATCACCCGGGCATGCTCTTTTCCCAGCCAAGCCTCGCTTGTATGGAATGTGGACACCATGCTCCCGCAACATGTCCTTCGAATGTCGATGGCCTTGTACAAGGGCCGGTCCTTCGGCCTTCGAATCACTCGTGCGCCGACCCATTTTTTGGACGCTTTCGGGTGTGACCCCGACCCAATTCCACCACCGCGGGTGTGCGTCGGGTCCGTTGTCTTGATTCTGAAGGTAGTTCTATTATATTCCTTTGATGCGTGAACGCGCCATTGACATCCACCGGCCGCGCATTCCACGGTGACCCGGTATTTTTCGTTCTTCACGAATTTGAAATCAAAATTCCGATCGATAGCAAAATTGCGAAGTGTATCTCGGAAATGTTCAACGCCATCAAAACGTTGTCCGACGTCCAACGACAACACTTCATGTCGATCTAACGACGATGGCGGGCATGCGACACCATCCGGGTCGCCATGTGGTGGGACGAAGCGCTCCCGGATTCCGAATTCGCCACGACTTCGGTTCAAACGCAAACGATCGAATTTAAGCATAAAGTCCACTTATTTAAACGCCTAACTTAATAGTTACACGTTAACGAGGCATAGTTAAACATAGATGTAATAATGCAAACGGTGTATGATAGTTTCCGCAGAAACATGATAAAATTAATCGGAGACTCCCAATTTAAACGGATAATTCATTCTTTAATACGAGATAATGGTAGTGTTAAACACTAACCGACATACAACCGCATAATTGTTTTAGAGCAACGCATTACCACGACAATAACTCGTTTTCGTAAGGCCGCCGTGGCACGTCATCCGTCTCGACAACCATATCGACTACACCGCCTTTGAGGATGGAGAACACATGACACATGCGCCGGAAGTCCACCTCGTTATCTATTGGGCAAACCGTATTATGTCCATCGGGTGTGATGAACTTCACCACGGCGCGACAAACATCGAGACCCCAGCGCTCACAAATCTCACCTAACACTGACGCCCATTCAGTTGACGCGGTGAATGTCAGCACTCGTCCCTCCCCGTTGTATCTAGCAATGGCACAAAAACTGTCCATATTATCGACTTAGCAGAAGGTAAAGGAGAACAAGAACAAAATTATGTAATTCGCCTTCTAAGCTCTCTAAGCGAACAAGAAACCATAAAGGGGGAAAAAACTCACATATGTATGCATAAAAGCCAGACATGACATGATGTGATCGGGCGGGTTTTTTTCCCACCATTTGCAGGGGCAAAAATGGATTTTCGTAACACGGACCCATTTCATGTGACGGACGGGGGGTAGAAGGGAACCAAACTATAACGGAGGGGCTGTCCGGGGTGTGCAAAAATAGGAGGGGGTTTTTGGCCAGTTTTGAAATTCCCGAGGGGTGAACAGTAATTTTCCCTTTAACTTAATAGTTATAATAATTTAAATTAATAATAATTATTATTTAAAATTATTTCTAATTCAATTATTTAAATTATAACAAATTAATAATTATTCCTATTTTTAATTATGCTTATACGATATTTATTTGTAGTTTCTTATTAATTCATTATCTTATATGATACTTACAACCATTAATTAACTAAATGGCATATAAGTAATTTACACAATTTCTCTCTCATACTTTTCCCCATTCCCAATACACATTCCTTCAAACCAAACATTGTTTTCTCATTCTCTCCTTCTCATTCACCCTACTTCCATTCCCTCCATTTCCATTCCTCCATTCCCATTCCGTGATTCAAACGCCCCCTTAATGTGTCCATAACCAGATGTTAGAGACATAAGTTTGCCACTTTTGATAAAATAAACATTACTTGTCAAATATTTTTTTTTAAATATAAACTGACAACAATAAAATTAAATTATTATTTAAAAATATAAATAAATTATAATTAAGTAGGATTTACATGGGAGAGAAAAATGAAATATCAACTGTTTTCGGAGATGAGCGATCAAATCAATTAAATAAACTCATTTGCTACACATAATATTTTTTGTTATTTTTATAAATCATTAAAATAAAAGTTAAAATCATGCCGACACAACCATCAAAAGGCATAAAAAAAGGCCAAATTATTGGCATGCAAATAAGTTTTGCACCACTTGTTTTGTGCTTTGTCAAGTGGATGGTGTTTTCATCAATGTTGAGTCTCATTTAATTCTATTCCCACTATTTTATGAGAGCTACTTTTTGTAATATTACAAGTATATATATATATATATATATATATATATATATATATATATATAACATGTTCTTTTATACTTTTTATTATACTGTGCACATAGATAGGTTTGAATCTATTTAAAAAATAAAAAATAAAAAAGAAATCAGGATCTCTACTTTGACTAGCTCCTAATTTTTCAGATACTTAAATTATTTAAGCAAAATAAGATATTAGTGACTAGCTTAGATATAAACTTTCACAGTGAGTTGACAAAGGTGTTGTTTAGTAATTGATTCGGTTTTGACTTATCTAAATTGAAATTTAAGGTGTAGGTCATTAACAAATCATAGTAACATGAATCACGGGTTCATAGTTGATAAGGTTGCCATTTATTTATTCCAATTAATATCGATCCTTGTGACCATTAATTATAAAATATATTGATGAATAGAAAAATAGGTTATAATTAAATTAAATTATTTCTTTAGTTCTTCTGTCCTAGGAGAAATAGGCTGCAGAAAGGTGAGCATATAATAAATATTCAAGTCATTTATTTTTATGGGAAAAATAAATAATTAATCTCTTTTAATGTTAATATGCAAGTTATTTAAAAGATGGAATAATGGAAACCTTAATTGGAACTTATCAACACATTAAATTCCTCATTAATGTAATTTATTGATAATAATAATAATAATATGGTAATTTTTTTAAAAGCTTTGTACACAATTATGCAATGCTGGATTGAGAGCAATAAATGGGACTTTCTATTCTGGTCCATGCAATGAGTGGTTTAATTTTATTCACTTACCCTTGCAAAGTACTATATTTATATGGTGATATTTATATCAAATAATCAAATCTATCCATTTTTTTTTTTCGTAGAATATAAATATAAATAACCAAAAAACCAATAAAATTTTGAAAATGACAAGAGTGCCGTTCGTCCAGCAGTACCAGCCCTACTGTATAAGAGTTGGGTTACAAGACACGTAATATTAGGGTTTAAAACATGATGGACGTATTAATATCAAAGGCACTCGACTTTGAGTGCAAGTTTGCGATCTATTCTTTAAGTCTATTAAGTGAGAACGCATACGCTGATTGTCATTATCTTCTAGCTATGCGTATGCCCCTAGATGTATACACACTTGTCTCATTTCACTCAAAAAAAATTATTTATTTAATTATATTTCTTTTATGTGTATAAGCTCTATTTATATTATTAATGTTACTCTAATGAACGTGATTGAAGAAATCACCATGGATGGATTTGGATTAGCGTAAAGAAGCAATGACAAGCACTTGGTGCTTGTGTGGTGGCTTGTTGTTACTCTCAAGTCATGGGTCCATCCATGTCCTCTTTAGTCTATTTTGTTTTTGAAGACTTTAGAAAAATTAATTCTCCTTTTTCTTCAAAAGCAATGGGTTGAAACTTGAAACACTTACGGAACGTCATCACTCTCAGCACAACACTACTTTTTCAACACACTTGCATGGTTATAAAAAATAAAAATTAATCCAAACTTAACAAAATAAAAAACATAATCAGATAATTGTAAATGAATAAGAACAATCTAGCTATTTAGAGTCATCCATAGAATTCAAGATAGCCACAAATGTTCATTGTTATGCGTGTGAACATGGAATACTGTGCCTCTGACTTGCAACATTAGCACACAACTTATCTTTCTCTCTTTTCTTTCTTTCAACGGTGCCTTTATGTAGTCAGGTGTCATGACCCTTCTCAAAAACCTACAAGTGTTATATATATATATATATATATATATAACAAAAATATTAAATTATGGTCTATTTTTAATTTAAAATATATATTTTAATTTTATTTGATTATATATATAAAAATTTTACCCATCTTTTATCATCTTGAAAAGCTTTGCAGGCTTGTCTTCTAGTTTTGTATAAACCCCACAACCACCGCCCATTCTTTTGCCACCTCTTCTCTCTCTATTCAATCATGCCTCCCAAAAACAACTTCATTCATCTATTGCTCTTGTTTCTCTTATTCTCCTGCATAATCTCACTTCCTCTCTCTGGTAAGCAATCTCTTCTTCTTTTCTTCTTCTTCAACATCTTCTTATATATATATATATATATATATATATATATATATTCTCTTTATGATTTTGTGTTTTAATGTCCATAGAGAGCATGGGAATAAGGAAGCATGGTTTTAGAGACTCAAAACATAAGGTTTGGTTTCTCTTTTTATAATTAGCTCCAAGTTTTTCTCTTTATGTTGAATGATGAGTTCAAATATGTTTGAGATTTTTTTTTTGTGTTTTTGAAGGTTGTTGGTAGAAAAGTTATGGATGTAGAGAAAGGAGAAGAAGAAGAAAAAGAAATGATGATGAAGAAGATGAGCTTTGAAATCAATGACTACCCTGGTTCTGGTGCTAATAACCGCCATGATCCTAAGAGTCCTGCAAGACCATGAATATATATTAATTATTATCATCTCTCTCTTATCTCTCTAGTTAATTTCTAGTAATATATATAGCATGACCTTTTTCTTCTTTTATACATTATATACATTATATACATTATATATATGTCAATATGTGTGTGTGTGTGACTTTATGGCCTTGGTTTTGAGTTTTAACTTTAATGTGTTAATTTGGTGTTAATAAAATGATCATTTTGCCTAATTGCCACCAGAGTCTGATATTATGTTCATTTTGAGCTATAACATGTCTTGATTATTAATATCAATTGGTATTAATGTGTTATTTGAATTTAGTAAACAGGATAAAAGAATATGCATTTTTCACTTATATACATGTATATATATATATATGAAGAGATTGTTTGTAAATAGACGAAAATATAATCAACATTTTATTATATTGTAATTGAATGATAAAAACAATGAAATTGGATCCTTAGTCAACTTTCAGTACTCATAATCAATCAGTTATATTTTGACTAATGACTAATTAATTTCAATCATACATAGATTTGCTTATGTATTGTAATTACTGTATTTACTTGGGGATGATAGTTCACTATCAAAAAGTGAAAATTTAAGTCACGAACTGGCTTTAATTATTAGAAACAAAATTAATTAATTGACTAAAAAAACAGCACAAATTTCTTTAGTAGATTATTATTTTTAAATCAAGCAATTTATTTATGATATTATAAAATTTGGACTATTTAGCTAGCTAGGTTAATTATGATTTTAAGAAATGCAAGCCATTGAATAATTAATCAATTTCATTGCATTCTTTTATTATACAAGTTAAAATACTGCAAATATATTGTATTAATTATTTGCTCAAGTGTGTAAAAAAGAAAATAATATCATTATAATTTTTTTATCCCACAACATTTTATAGTTTGCTAGCTCTATATAATTGAAATTTTAATTACATCCACTCAAAAATGAATGAATAAATAAATAAATAAATAAATAAATAAAATCAAATACCTTGCCCAAGCACAACATTCCTAATTAAGTTTATTTGTTCTATATTATCAAATTACTTTTTTGGGATTGGGCCAATATCTGAAAACTTCCATTTTGCTCCCAGAGAAAAAAAATTGTTTTTATGGATGGTTATTGATGAAAGAATTCCTACATATCATATGACTACCTCTATGCTCTAAACATGGGACCTCCTGACCATTGTGCTTTCAGTGGGAGATCCAGAGAGAGAACATTGAACATAGGAGGTTAGCTGCATGTTTGGTTTGCAACTTACTTCTATATATAGACCATCTGCAGAATATTAATATTGTTTAATTCCTGGTTGGAGCTGGGAAAGTCAGTTAAGAAGAGGAAATAACTTCTGTGATTCTTGTGGTGTTTTGTGGTTTGCATGGAAGGCTAAATAAATGCATGCTGCTTGGACTGATGAATAGTGAATACATAGGAGGAGTTTAGTTTTGTTATCACTAATGACAAACTCGCCTTCTAATTAATTAGCTGCAGAAACCCATGCCATAGCTGCAGGGCCAGAATGTGCATGCCAAGGACTTGAAGCTCAAATCAGACCATGAATTCACTAACTGTATATATTGAACTTCATCAAATTCTTCATAAATTAATTAGAGCAATTCCAATTCTTGGAGAATCGCTCATGGCTTATTTCCTCTCATATAGTTATTGGATGAACATGATCTTTGACCCAGGATTGAACTCTTTATTGCATGATCTATCACATCAAGCTGGGCACTTTATGTGATGGTCTTTTTTTTTTTGTAGCAGTTGTTTGCTGAGTTGTATCAGTTGTTATGTTAAACAAACTCCGTAATCTTCTTTCTATCATGTTTTTTCTTTCAATAAATAGCTACTTAGTACCTTGTTTTTATAATTTTTTTTAAACAAATTTATAACCTAGGTATTATTTATTGTGATGTTGATATTTATTTATTTATTTATTTATTTTAATAAACTATAGATGTCCACTACCACAAACCCAAAACTATTGAATGTTATCATCTTTTTTAAAAAAGGGGAATAAATCACAATATATTATGACAAAAATGAGGGCAGCACATAGATGACCAAAAAAACACACAAAACCACCTGATAAAAATAACAAAGAATAAAATAAGATTCAATATTGTTCTAATATTTTTATTTTTTTACCTTCTTGAATCTTGACAGAAAGCTAAAACAGCCTTAGTGGATTGGGGTTACTATAAAAAGTATTGGTACCAGAATTTAAGAGTCTTAAGTTTAAATCTCGCTAGATGTAATGATAGTAATTAGTCTTTGGTTGTGGGTTTAGATTTATAGTTCAAACCTCATGTCACCGAGTGAGAATGGATGGATTGGACAATCAATTCTCGGTCCGTGCACACACATTGATTATATTGTGTTTGTTGCATTTATCAAAAAAAAATAAAAATAATGATAATAATAAACTCATCCTAAAATTAAATTAATTTCTTTAACTTAGTTCATTCTAATTAACAAAAAATGTTTAAAAATGATACTAATTTCTTTCAAAAATGTTTTGTAATTTTCCCTTCATTCAATCTGGAGATACAAAAGCAAAACCATATATCAAAAGTAATTTACCTTCATTTGTTCTCTTGCGCACGCGCGCGCACATATATATATATATATATTTCCATAAACAAAAGAGTACATCATGGCGGGCCTAGAATATTTGATTAACATCTTACATAAAAATGTATTAAATTCCTTGTCATGACATGCAATCTCATGCAAAATTGGCATGTTGTTATGATATATTACAACAAAGCTTTTTCATTGATTAACTTAATTAACGATAAAACAATCTTAAACAGTGTTATAAATCATTATCATTTAGATTTAATGGTGTAGACCATTTTGGACCGTTTAGCCCAACGCATGCCATATGATGGAGACAGCTATCTAACTGAGTGTTATGTCATTCATGCACTTGGGTACCTATTGGAAAAAGGAGAATGGTAGGGATTGTTTCATGGTAAAACACCTATAAATTTGATTTTTCTAAAATGATTAATTAATACATATGCTTCTATCAACAATATTCATTATATTAAATACCAACTAGTATATAAAATTTTAAAAAAAATAATACTCTAAATATTTAATAACGCAGAGTAAACCTAAATTTAAAATTGATACCATCTGATAATACAATCTAATACATAGAGCTCAATGACCTTAACAAAATTATTCAACCTTGTAATGAACTAAAATTATCTCAACGATTGATCTGTAAACATAATCGAATTGAAGCGGCAAGGAAAGCCTCATTTAAGGAAACAAT
Source organism: Dioscorea dumetorum (assembly GCA_902712375.1). Classification (NCBI taxonomy): domain Eukaryota; kingdom Viridiplantae; phylum Streptophyta; class Magnoliopsida; order Dioscoreales; family Dioscoreaceae; genus Dioscorea; species Dioscorea dumetorum. The sequence goes on from CACTHL010000682.1 coordinate 113,969, forward strand.
CGTCTTGCCATGAATAAAACAAGTCTCCTTATTCCCCTTCAAGTTTGATCTATGAGGGAATATAAGATTCTCCGTCTCATTAATGACCTCTCCTAAGAGGAACAGTTTAAGTATTCAACTCTCATATACAAGATCGAAGACTTGACTTCCTCACAATATGTGATTGAGACGTACATAGTGTTTGTTCTTCATATTGTTAAAAAAATAATGTAAGTAACAATGATCTTAAAAAAAAAATTGTATAAAAATAGATAAACGATATTTTCATTATACTAGAATTATTATTACCAACGAAATTCTACCCAATAGTATTGATCCCATAGTGAAAAGCATGGTGTTGGACGTTCTAATGTATATACCTTCATGTGGGTACGGGTTTACTATCCAAAATTCCATATCCCACAAGTCGGATGACCAATCTCAGACTTGTGTTTATGCCCTAGACTAACTGCTCTTGTTGCATTTGCCAGAAAAAAAAAAAAAAATTTATGATCTTCATACAAAAGATTAGACTAAACCACCTATATATATATATATATATATAGAGATGTTAGATATTTGTAGATTGCATTGCTGGACCTTCATCATATAATCAACAAACAAAATATATATATACTCAAAATATTTCATAAGATTTGATTCAATAAAAGAAATCTAGCCATAGAGTAGATATTAATTTCTGAAAAACTTTGTTAAATGGAGGCTAATTAATAGTCTAAATTGAGTTATTAATTTGAACCTCATTCATTTGGTACTATAATATTTTAAGCCTTCAATCATTGTGGGCTCAAATTAAGCTTATGGCCCACACAAATACCAACTAACTACATAACAGGAAATATAAAAAAGGAACTAACTGACACCACCATGCATGCCTTTCAATCAATTCCGGAGAAATCTAACTACGTTATATTCAGTTCTCAGTCATCATTAATGTCTTCCTAAAAGGGGCCCTTGCTAATTATATTCTTGCTGTTGTTGTTCTTCGAATTGTTCTTGTTGAAGGTGGTGGTGGTGGTGGTGGTGGTGGTGGTTCTCAGTTTGATCAGAAAGCAATAGATTAGGTGAACCCACTGTAGGTAAATCAAGTAAATCAAATGAAACCCCAAAATCACCAGTGAAATCCAAGAGGTCTAGTTGGCTCTCATGCTTCCTCTCAACATTGGAACTCTCATGGAAATCATCATAGCTTTGAAGTCTGCAGGAAACAAAGTCAGAAGAACTAATTAGATGATCATATTGGTTGAGGAGATCCATATCAAGGGTTTCTTCTATCATCTCTCCGAAGTCAGTACTGAACGGTTGCACTGATCCAAGCTCTCTTTCTTGGATGGGGTTGCTACTGTTCCCAACTTCAAAGCTTGATCCAATTTGAAGATGATTCTGTTGAAGAACCTCTTCCTGTTGCTGATGATACTGAGGAGGAGGAGGAGGAGAAGCTTCAACTGGGACTTGCTGGCCACTAAAGTTGAACCCCATGTTTGAGATGCTATGAAAATGGCAGCCGAACAAATCAGCATTATTAGACTCACGGCCAGTTGCCATGACTGACCTTGGTTGTGGCTGTAGCTGTAGCTGCTGTAGTTCTTGCTGCATGACTTGTTGCTGAAGATGCTGATCTTGAGAGTGACATTGAAATATTGGTTCATTAGTGAAAACACTACTGTTGCCACCGATCATAGTGTTGTGAAGGAAACTAGTGATGGGAAGGCTAGGAGAAGTGAATAATGCACGGTGGATGCACACCATTTGATGGTTGTTCCTAGCATTGAGAGTGCTGAATCCATTACTCGGATCATGATGAAGGCACTGCCAATTCTCACAGGTGTAAGCACACTTATAAGTACCAGATCCTTCTCCTGCCTCAAAAGGAGGTAATGAGGGTGATCTCCATTTCACACCTTGCTGCCTTCCCGCTCTTATGACATTGTTCTCCAATAGCTCTACATCACTTCTATCCATATAGACATCATACTGATCTTGTGGTAATATTGTGTCATTAATATTAATGGTCTCTAGTGGAGATGGAATGACTCTATTTGGGTTTTGCTGCTTGTACAAGTTCAGCTCCTGCTTGAGAATCTCATGCCAAGTGTTACTCTCCTTGTATGACATTTTATCTTGGAGGCATTTGGATTGCCACACTAGAGTCTTGATCTTTTCTATATCCGGCATAAGGTGTTTGATGACCGCCGTCAAGACCGCCACCTTGAACACCTTTTTCAAGTCATGTGGCTTCTTAAAAGGCGGCAATTCCATGTTCTCCGGCAAGTTCATAGGTGGCCACCAAGCTTCTTGTCCGGTTGGCCACCAAGGTGGTGCAATCCCTTTGTCCAGAGGGAACTTCCTTTGAGGTGGGTCACAGTGTTGGATCAGAGCAGAAAGAATAGAACCCAGTGTTGAATCTTGGAGTTGCTGTAGATAGTGCTCCTTCACCGGTTGATCTCCTCCATGGCCTTCAACTTGCTTGTCCATGGCACCAATCCTTTCGTTATACTTATTAATGGCCAAGGAGGCATTTCTTTCGAACCGAACTTTTTCCTGCCACCATTCCCTAAGATTGTCGGAGCAGGCACCGATGGCTTTACCGTCCCCGGTGATGATCCCGTACACGAAGCCTTTGGCATTGCATTCATCCATGAGTTTTATCATCATCTTTAGAATTGTGTCTTGTCCTCTTGATAATGTTTTCCTGTGTGTCTCTTCTTGTAGTTGTTGTGCTTGGTTTGATGCTTCTTCTAATTCGCTAGCTTTCATCTTTTCCATTTCTTTGGCTCTTGTCAGCATGCCCATATTCTCTCTTTGAGCAAACATAGACAGATGATCCCCATTTGCATCAAAATTAATAGCATATGGTGCTACTACTTCTTCTATTGCTTCTTCTTCTTCTTCTTCTTCTTCTTCTTCTTCTTCTTCTTCTTCTTCATTTTGAGGAATTTGTAAAGGTGCAAGTTCTTCTTCTATAGCTTGTATTGTTGGTGGATGATCATCATCATCATGTTTATCCTCAACAAGAACATGGGGAGCATGTAGAGGCTTAAGAATCAAAGCACCATAGTCTGGTACATTCCTGTTGGGATTATCTAATAGAAGTGGAGTTTCAACACTCTCTTCTTCAAAGTAGTTCTCTCTTTGTGTATCATCCGACATCTTTGTGAAACACTTCACCTAAAATATAGATTAATTATGATTTAATTTTTTTTTTAAAAAAAAAAGGGATAAACCACTCAAAATATACTCTTAAAAAAAACTAATATATATATATATATATAGTGGATTATATAGATCTATATATATGTTGCTTCATTCTGGTTTTTTTTTTTTTTTTAACTCTGTTTCCGTATTTTCAGTTTTAATACTTTGTTTTTTGTGAATCCACTTCATAAAAAAAAAATCATTGGTAAGAATCAAAATAAAACCTTGATATATGCATAAATATGCATAAATATAGTGGATACCAGAGATATTAAATCCAAATCACCATGAGCAAAATATATAAAATAAAAATTATAAAAAAAATTGAGGAATATAAGAAAATCATTGCAACTCAAAAGAGATTGAGAGATGCATACTGGTAAAAGGAAGCAGGATGAAGCTCATCAAGCTTCTCTTTGTTGTTCACTAAGCATCTCTCTCTCTCTCTCTCTCTCTCTGTGCAACTCTGAGATAGAGATAGAGAAGAAGGAATGAAGAGTAGAATTGAGCAATTTGGAGGCAGGGAGTTGGAGGGTTTATATAGAAATGGAGATTCAGGCATTTAACCTTAAGGTGGAATGCAAGGCCAACGGGTCATTCTTAGCATGAATTAAATGCGCTCTGTAATTACTGTTTTACCCATATTTTTTTATTTTTTTGAATCCACCAAAATAAAAATTTTAGTTATTTTTAATATATAAAATTTATATTCATTTTATTTTTATATATTGCTATGGTGGGAATGACTATAAAATTTAATACAATAAAAAGAAAAAAAATTAAAATAGATGAAAAAAACATAATATTATCATTTTGTGGCACTTTGGTCACCTTGTCTAACATAATGAATTTTGCATCATATGATAAATTGTATATAAAAAATGATTACATAATTAAACTATTAAATGCGATTTGATAATGAAGTGCCGACAATTACAATAGTAGTATGAGTTATCATTCTTTTGTTTATTTTTTTTGTTCATCCAGTTAAATTTAATGAACTTTTTGTCGATCTAAACAAACTTAATTATACTTTTTGACATTCAATTCAATTTTTTATAATAAATCTTAAAGCATTTGTTCAATTGTTTTCAAAATAAAAGAATTTGTAGGATTTTTTCATTTTGATTCATTTCCATGTCATGATATAGTCAGTAATTATATATTATTATTCTTTTAGATAATTTTCATAAATACATATCAGGTAACAATATTTAATTTATGGGCACTCTAATATCAGAGGGCAAATTGATCATTATACAAGAGACTAAAATGGAAACACGAAAAAAATTCAGAAGTATATACCATTATAAAAAAAAGGCGGTGAAGCTTATGCATGCATCTTGGTGGCCAAAACCATATATATATATATATATATATATATATATATATATACTAATAAAGTGAATCTAATGACCGTAAATATCCTCTTATTATTGATTAATTGGATGATGATTAATGATAACCATTTGATACTTTCTTTCCTCCTGGGTATTGTCTTAATAGAGTATAACCTTAAATGGGATACGATCTAAAATAACTACAATATATACTATTCCTGTGGTGTACGGTTGAAATGAACAAAATTATTATATATTAGTGTAAAATTGTGGCATATCAGGTAAATAATAATGTAAAAAGTTTTGGTTTTTGAATTTTTTTTATATTTTTTTGTATATATAAATTGTGACTTAATGTGAACCTGTAAATGTACATGTATAAAATAAAATTTATTACTAATTAATGCTTTGTTTGCTTTATATAAATTAATAATAAATTTGAGTTGATTATATATTATTGATCATTAATGATATCCTTAACCGTTTTGAAAGAAATGAATAAACATTTATCAAAAAAAATTCTTAGAAACAACTTGAAAAATCTTTTTTAAAAAAACTTGAAAATAAGAGGATGTTGTCTCAATAATATATATATATATAGCTGTAAAGCTATAAATTAAATCATTTCAGATAATATTTAATTGTCAGTGCATGCCTTTTTGTAAGAATATATATTGACTGTTAAATATAATCTAATGAAAAAACATGAAAATAGACATAAAAAAAAAATAATGTTAACATTCTGTCAGTTCGGTCATCTATTTGAACACAATGAATTTTACATCATGTAATAAGTCATAAATACAAAACCTTTAAAAGGTTAAACCATCAAATGCAATTTGTTAAAGAAGTGATATGATCTACAATAATAATATGAGTTATTATTGTTCTTTTAATTTTTTTCATTTAATTTAATTTAATGAACATTTTATGGCAATCAATCTAAATGAATGCTTTCAATTACTCTATGATAGTCAACTCAGAAGTTTTTCTTTATTAACTATAATGCATTTTTTCAATTTTTGTCAAAAATCAAAAGATTAGTAAAATGTTTTAGTTCATTTCCATCTCATGGTTAAAGTTACTAATTGTGTATTAATTTTTTCGATAATTTTCATAAATGCATATTTGATAACAATATTTAATTTCTAGACACTCTGAAATAAGAGAGTAAATTCATCGTTAAACAAAAAGACCACTATGAAAATTGAGAAAAGTGCAAAAATGTCATTTAAAAGAAGAAAAAAGAGTGAGGTAGTGAGACTTGTGCATACATCTTGGTGGTGGTCGAAGCCATATATGTATACTAATAAAGTGAATCTAATGACTAAATATCTCTTTAGCATGATTGGATGATAACGATGATCAATGATTAATGACAATCATTCGACGTCTTCTTATCTCTTAGATATTGTTTTAATGGAAAAAAAAACTGACATTGTCTTAAATATTGTTTAAAATAACCAGAAATATATTTTTCATGTAAGGTTTGGTTGAAATGAACAAATTGTTGTGGATTAGTATAATATTGTAATATATCTAGTAAATAATAATTTGAAAGTTTTGGTTTATATATATTATAATTTAATGTCAACCTGTACGTAAATGTATTTGTATAAAACAAAATTTATTACAAATCAATGCTTTGTTTGAATTATATAGATTGACAATAAATTTGAATTGTTTATATTCTTAATTATTAATTATGTACTCAATCATTAATTTTGAAACAATCTATCTATGCATCTCTTTTCTAATTTTTGAAATGAATAAATATTTTTCAAAAAATATTTAAAATGAATGGATGAATGTTGTCTCAGTAATATATATATATATATATCATCTTTTTTAATTCACAATGATTTTATCATAGAAATGAGGGCAAACTATGAACATTGTACTTGGGATGCAACTTATAAATGCAAAATGTGTACATCTTGGATAATAATTTAGCTCAAAATGTAACTTGAAGTGACACTATTGTATTCATTTCAAATAATTTAGCTCAAATGAGCTAAATTATTTGAAATGAATACAATAGTGTCACTTCAAGTTACATTTTTATTTGAAATTTTTAGATTTTTTTTTATTTTACTTTTATAAAATTTGCGATTTAATTCGCTCTTGTTTATATGTGTAAAACACAATTTGGAAATGTGAAAATATTGCCTCAATAAAAGAATATTATCATTTAACATTTAAATAACAAAGTCTTTGTTAATTGTATGTATTTCTTCAAAGTGATATATATCATAATAATAGAAAGTTGTTGGCATAGCTGTATTTTGATATATATAGATAATAATAGCTATATAAAAAAAAATTCTATTTAACATTTAAACAACTAATTCTTTGTTAATTGGATGTATTTATTCATTGTGATATAAATTATAATTGGCTAGAAGTTGTCATAGCTGTATTTTGATATATAGATAATGATGACCGACTAGATACTACTAGAACGATGCATGGTCTAAGTGAACCAAATTATTTGACATTAATACATTATTTCACCATATCTAGTAGATAATAACAAGAGGTTTTTTCAACGTATAAAAATAACTTGCAATTATCATATTCTCATTAATTTGATTCATCTACTCTTCTTTTTTTAAAAAAAAAAAATTATAACTATCATAATATAATCAAAATTAAATAATTAAAAAAAAAAGACAACAAATGCCATTAAACTTTAATTTTTCAAAACTAATTAAAAGCAAACATCTCATTACCAAGAAAATAGTATATGACTTAGAAAAACACAAGCCATCAGCATCTAATAACAATCTATCGATATAAATACTAACTAGTATTTATAACTACTGAAGAAAAAAAAAAAAAAAAAAAGGAAAAATAACAATTAACAACATATGATAGGCAAAACTACATATTACGGGTACTTGCAGTCATCATCATTCTCAAATTACATGCGCTCTTGTTTCTGTCCTTGTTGTTGATGCATGGTGCTGCTGCTTCTCAGTTTGAACAGGAAACAATGGAGCAGGTGAACCCACTCCCACTGTAAAAGGTAAACCAAGTGAAATCCCGGAAGTGCCAATAAAATCCAAGAGTTTGGGTTCGTTCCCATGTTTCATGTCAACAATGGATCTCTGAAAATTTTCATGGCTTTGAGGAGAAAAATCATAGTTACCACCACGGCCATGTCTGTTAAGAAGATCCTCTTCAAACAAGCAAGCTCTCCTCCCAGAGTTACTGAATGGTTGTCCAAACTCTTCTTCTTGGATGCCAATATTGCTAGTACTGCTTCCAACTTCAACTCTTGTTCTTGTAACACTTGATCCCATTTGAAGATGATGATGGTGGTGATGAAGAGGAGGAGGAGGAGGAGGAGGAGGAGGAATAACTTCAAGAGGAACTTCATGGATGTTTGACATGAAAGTAGAGATAGGGATGCTGGGAAAAGTGACAGCACGATGGATACACACCAACTGATGGTTGTTCCTAGCATTCAGGGTCATGAACCCTTTGTTAGGATCATGGTGAGGACATTGCCGATTCTCACAGGTGTAAGCATACCGAGCGCCGCATGCATCTCTTGGTAGCCAGCGTAGCAGCTTCCCTCCTCCTTGTCTTCCATCTCTTAAACCACCATCATGCCCATCATGATCACCTTCGTCTTCACTAACATCATACTGATCTTGTGCTAGCGGGTCGATGGCGGTTTCCGGCGGAGGTGGAATAACCGCATCTGGGTTTTGCTGCAAGTATAGTTTCAGCTCTTCCTTGAGAATCTCATGCCAAATGTTGTTCTCCTTCGCCGACATCTTATCTTGGAGACATTTGGATTGCCACACTAGATTCTTGATCTTTTCTATATCCGGCATAAGGTGCTTGATGACCGCCGTCAAGACCGCCACCTTGTACATCTTTTTCAAGTCATGTGGTTTCTTGTAAGGTGGCAATTCCATGTTCTCCGGCAAGTTCTTCGGCGGCCACCAAGCTTCTTTCCCGGTAGGCCACCATGGTGGTGGAATCCCTTTGTCTAGAGGTAACTTACGTTGAGGTGGGTAGCAATGTTGTATCAGAGCTGAGATGAGAGCTCCCAGTGTTGCATCTTGGAGTTGATCAAGATAGTAGTACTCTCTGATCAGTGATTGATCTCCTCCATGACCATCAACTTGTTCATCCATTGCACCAATGGTTTCTTTGTATTTACCAATGGCTAAAGGAGCGTTTCGATCGAATCGAACCCTCTCCTTCCACCATTTTCTAAGGCTATCGGAACAAGCACTGGCCGCCTTATCGTTATCGAAGACAATCCCATAGACGAAGCCTTGTACATTGCACTCTTCCATAATTTTTATCATTGTTTTGAGAATGGTGTCTTGAGCTCTTGACAACTTCTTCTTTTGCGCCTCTTCTTGATATTGTGCTTGGTATGATGCTTCTCCTCTGAGCCTCCTCCTTAGCGTAGCCTTTTCTCCTTGAATTCCCTGGTCTTCTTCCTCCTCTTTGGTGATCTCCATAATAAGCTGCTTGTCTTGAGAGACCATAGCATCATCATTAGCAACATCATGATTTGTTGCTCCTCCTCCTTCTCTTCCTCCTTGTTCTTCTCCTTTATGTTGAGGAATTTCTAATGGTGGAGTTGGAGTTGTTTCCTTTTTTGCTGTTATTGAGACATCATCAGGAACATTTTGATCAGTAACTTTTATGGGTGCATTTAGAATCAAAGCACCAGAGCCAGGGATGTTCCCATTGGGATTGTCCAACACCATTTGTGTCATTTCAGCACTCCTTTCAGAGTGCTTTCCTGTTTCTGAATCATGAGACATTTTTCTACTTTTTACAGAAAAGTCATTGACAATCCTGTAGATGCAAAACCATGAAAATACTTCACTTCATATGTCATACAAACAGATCATATAAAAAGACATGTAGAACATACATTATATATATATATATATATATATATATATATATATATAACAAAAGGCATCTCAAATTAAAACCAAACCAAAAGGAGAGATGTAGAACATACAGTTGGGGAAGGAAAGAGGGATGAAGCTTATGCAAGCTTCTCTTTGTTGAAACGCTGAGCCTGTCTTTGTCTCTAACCCAAGAAGGAGAAGGAGAGAAGGAGAGAAGGAGAGAAGGAGAGAAGGAATGGAGATGGGAATGAGCACTTAGAGCGTTGGGGGTTTTTGAAGGGTTTATATATGCAGGAAAGAACCGCCAAACATGGAATGTAGATAGGATGGATGAATCTGATTTTTTTTTTTTTTATTAATTTGAATTAAATTCACTTCATAATTACTATTTTACCCTATTTATAGATTTTGTTTAACCCACTAAAATGAAAATAAAAATAAAAATAAAAATGATCATACTTATTTTATTTTTATATTATTTACCATGGAATTATGATTTTTGTTTTTGTTGTATAAAAAATACGATGATAAAATTGTCTATAGTCAACTTATTTGAGTGGTTTTGATACATTAATATTTTTATGTTAATATTGAATCTTATTGAAAGATTGAGCCATCAAATACAACAAATAGAAGTGATTGAGAAGTAAAATAATATAATAAATTATCTAATCTAATAAAAGTAACAAAACAATAATAATCGTATGAGTTATTATATAATAATACTTTTATTGCTTCTTTCTATCGAGTTATATTTAAGGGAACTTTTCACATAACCAGTCATAAGTAAAACACTTATTTACCTTTTGATAATCAATCACAAAACTTATTTTATTAATCAAAAAAGAATTCACTCAATTTTATTAAAATTTAAAAAATGTATAAAAATTGAAATTGGTTCAAGATGGAATGCTAATTCAATCACATGAATAAAATTAATAATTTTATCTTCACAAATCTATTAAATTAATTCACTTAAATGCATATTTGGTAACAAATAATAAATTTTTAGAGGTTGGAGATTGGAGGGCAACTTGGTAATTACACAAGGCACTGGATAACCAAATTGCAAGAAAATGGCAAGTTTGTGAGATGCAATGTATGTATATAAATGGAAGGAGCCATATATATACATTAATAAAGTGGATCCAACGGTCCGAGATACATCCTCCGGCTCATATGAAATGATGATGAAATGGCAACCATTGGATACCTTCCATTTTGGTGGGTATTGCCGCCTTAACGAACATTTGGTTGTCCTGTGTCTAAAAATGGTATAAGATTTAATTTCCAAATATATACTACTCCAATGATGTCCAGTTGAAATGAACCTAATTATGTGGCATTTATACGTTATTATTTAAAGATAGAGTAACTTGAAGGGTGATTTCTTTTTAATTATCATTTTATAAAATTTATAATTTCATTTGCTCTTGTAAAAAAAGTATATTTTGTAAAAATAATTTATTGTGTCAATAGAATTGATTGAATTGTACAGATAGCTAAAACTTTTAGTTTATTAAGTTCTTGATCCTACTAAAGTAAGGAAATTTCAATTCCTATTTTAAATGAATAAATTTTACAAAAAAAATTTAAAAAATAATTAATTTGACAAATAAAATATAGTTGTTTTAATAAGAAAATTACTATAAAAATACTTTTAAAATTTCACAAAATAGTTCTTATAATTGTATGAGGAAAGTAGCTGGTATAGCTATAAATGGAATATATATATATATATATATATATATATATATATATATATATACAGCTAATAATTGCCAAATATATGCATTTTTGGATTCTATTTGATTCAATAAACCAAATAATTTTGAAATTAATGCATTATTATGAAATATATAGTGCTTAATAACTCAATATTTTGATTTTTTAAATTTAAATTTATATATTTTGAAATTTGTATTTCCACATGTGCTTCTATATGCATGCGTGAGATAAATTTTATGTTAATATATTTTTTTTTTGCCTTATTTCCATTTATCTATTTATCTTATATATATATATATATATATAACAAGTTCAAATAAATTATGCTCATGTTTTTTTCCTTTTTTTTGGGAATGAAATTCTTGGTATTTTCTTGTATCATATGAATAAATATTTACAAAAACTATTTCAAACTATGAGATCGTTGTCACGATGAGAAAGTGACACAATTTTCACGCGTTATATTAATTAATTCACAATAATATACAATATTAATTGAAAGAAGTATCTAATATCAGTATAACCCAATGACAAAATATATAGAATTCCATTTAGCGTTTGGTTGGATGTAATTCTAAATGCAGTAGATTTCTAATTACATTGTAACTGTAAATCCATGGATTTGAAAATACAGTGCAGTTAAATCTGATGTTTGGTTAGATGTAACTGGAACTACTGTATTATAAGATTTTATGTTTGTTTGAAAGGATTTGTAAATCTAAAATTAAACAACATATGTTTGGTTTGATATATTTTAAAAGTATGATTACTCATAATAAAGTTAAACCCATATTATTTCATTTATCATTTAGTTATATTATTCTAATTAGTAAATATTTATTATGTATTAACTTTATTATTATTATGACAAACTTATTATTATATTTATTAACTTATTGTAATAAATATTTTAGAAATATAGTTATTTATTTACTTTTATTATTATTATTATTATTATTATTATTATTATTATTATTATATTCATTAATTTATTCCAATAAAATTTTATTAGAAATATAGTGAGTTATTAATTTTATTAATTTTTTATTACTATCTTATTTTAATAACTTATTTTAATAGTGAAATTGGACCATTAATTTTATTATTATTTAGTAATAAGACTTTTTTTATTTTTTTTAATAAATCTCCAAATCCCATGATTTTTCAAAATACCAGGATTTGGTTTTACGGCCAATTACAGAAAACTGCAAATAACTTCATTAGAAATCAATAAATTAAGCTACATAAAATAAATAAAATACACCAAAACTAGGGAAAATTACTGTTCACCCCTCGGGAATTTCAAAACTGGCCAAAAACCCCCTCCTATTTTTGCACACCCCGGACAGCCCCTCCGTTATAGTTTGGTTCCCTTCTACCCCCCGTCCGTCACATGAAATGGGTCCGTGTTACGAAAATCCATTTTTGCCCCTGCAAATGGTGGAAAAAAAACCCGCCCGATCACATCATGTCATGTCTGGCTTTTATGCATACATATGTGAGTTTTTTCCCCCTTTATGGTTTCTTGTTCGCTTAGAGAGTTTAGAAGGCGAATTACATAATTTTGTTCTTGTTCTCCTTTTCCTTCTGCTAAGTCGATAATATGGACAGTTTTTGTGCCATTGCTAGATACAACGGGGAGGGACGAGTGCTGACATTCACCGCGTCAACTGAATGGGCGTCAGTGTTAGGTGAGATTTGTGAGCGCTGGGGTCTCGATGTTTGTCGCGCGAGGGTGAAGTTCATCACACCCGATGGACATAATACGATTTGCCCAATAGATAACGAGGTGGACTTCCAGCGCATGTGTCATGTGTTCTCCATCCTCAAAGGCGGTGTAGTCGATATGGTTGTCGAGACGGATGACGTGCCACGGCAGCCTTCTGAAAACGAGTTATTGTCGTGGTAATGCGTTGCTCTAAAACAATTATGCGGTTGTATGTCGGTTAGTGTTTAACACTACCATTATCTCGTATTAAAGAATGAATTATCCGTTTAAATTGGGAGTCTCCGATTAATTTTATCATGTTTCGCGTAAACTATCATACACCGTTTGCATTATTACATCTATGTTTAACTATGCCCGTTAACGTGTAACTATTAACTTAGGCGTTTAAATAAGTGGACTTTATGCTTAAATTCGATCGTTTGCGTTTGAACCGAAGTGCGAGGAATTCGGAATGCGGGAGCGCTTCGTCCCACCACATGGCGACCCGGATGGTGTCGCATGCCCGCCATCGTCGTCGGATCGACATGAAGTGTTGTCGTTGGACGTCGGACAACGTTTTGATGGCGTTGAACATTTCCGAGATACACTTCGCAATTTTGCTATCAGTCGGAATTTTGATTTCAAATTCGTGAAGAACGAAAAATACCGGGTCACTTTGTGGAATGCGCGGCCGGTGGATGTCAATGGCGCGTTCACGCATCAAAGGAATATAATAGAACTACCTTGGGAATCAAGACAACGGACCCGACGCACACCTGCGGTGGTGGAATTGGGTCGGGGTCACACCCGAAAGCGTCCAAAAAATGGGTCGGCGCACGAGTGATTCGAAGGCGAAGGACCGGCCCTTGTACAAGGCCATCGACATTCGGAAGGACATGTTGCGGGAGCATGGTGTCCACATTCCATACAAGCGAGCTTGGGCTGGGAAAAGAGCATGCCCGGGTGATCCTCGACGGCGGCGACATCTCCCGGCTACGATCCGTTGCTTTGGTACGTCCATAAGGTGGGCCGAGACAAACCCCGGCCGGCGTCGCGTTTGTGGAAAGAGACGGTGAGCGTTTTAAACGTGCGTTCTTCTCTTTCAGCGCGTGCATTTTGGGGTTCAAGCGGGCATGCGGCCGCCGCTTGTTTGTGGATGGTACTCACCTCTTCGGAAAGTATCGGGGTACTCTCTTGGGTGCCACAGGGAAGGATGGGAACAATGGCTTCTTCCACGTCGCCTTCGCTATTGTCGACAACGAGACCGACGCCAATTGGACGTGGTTCATTTCCAAGTTAGGTGATGCTTTATACGACGAAGGAGACTACCAAGAGACAATTACATTCGTTTCGGATAGGTCAAAGGGCCTTGTGAACGCTGTTGCGAGAGTTTTCCCTTCATCCCCGCACGCGTCTTGCCTTCGGCACTTGGAGGCCAATTTTATGAAAGCCAATGGCAGACTTGGGAAGGCATTGAGGGAGGAGTGCTTGGTCCATATGCTTTCGTATCGCGTGGGCAACGACGGCTAAAGAATTCGATGACACCGTCAATGAACTGCGGGCCGTATCGCCCGAAGCGTTTCGGTGGTTGATTGACAAATCCGACATGTCACACCGGTCGAATTATCTGTTCAAAGGTGACCGATGGGGCGAGATGTATTCGAATGTAGCCGAGTCGTTCAATGCGTGGATCAAAGAAGCTCGACACCTACCGGTGACGAAAATGGTCGACGCTATAAGGTACTCGAAGGTTAAATACATGTAACGCTTAAGCTTACCCGTTACACTTTAATGTTCGTTATCGGTGTTTAACATGCACTGTCCCGCAGTTTGATATCGTCGTCGGTGTTTAACATTCACATTAACCCTTTAGTCCGGTAGATTCCTGTGTAAGATAACAAATGTTAATATCATTGTCTCGGTTTAAATAGCGTCGTATATGTTTTTCTTCTTCGATCTTTAGTTTATTACTGTTTGTTTACTCCGATGTAGTGGTGTTTAAATATTCATATATTCGCGTAAATTTCTTTAAGATTTCCGATATTCGTTGTGCGAGTACAAGCTAATGCGCATGTTATGCACTCGCCGTGAGCAAGCGAACAAATGGGATACTTTCTTATGCCCGGACATACGTTCAAAGGTTGAGACGCTTGTGCGGGATAGCCGAAGTCTTCACGTTGCTCGTTGTCTCGCCGATCGTTACGAAGTGATTGACCGGTGCAAGTAACTCTGTAGACCTTGCTAGTAGAACTTGCTCATGTCGCAGATGGCAAGTTTATGGCATCCCGTGCAAACACGCTTGCGCTGCGATATTGGTGACGGACAAGCAATGTTCATCGTTTTATTAGCGATCACTTCACCGTCGACACTTACAAGTTGGCGTATAAGGAAGCTATATTTCCCATACCCGACAATGAGAGGCCCACGGACAACAATCGAGATCCGCTTTTGCGGCCGCCGTGACGAGAAGGCAACCTGGTCGTCCTAGACGAAGGAGGATCGAGTCGCAAGCGTTTGATGTCCGCGAGTTACATTGCGGCCGGCCGCCACGCGTCCGGTCACAATCGTAGAACTTGCAATGAAAGTGTCGCCGATTAGGCTTCGTAAAAGGATAATCTTTAAGGAGCACACATTTATTTCGTTATGACGCCCGATATTTAAACATAGAATAAACGAATTTCGTTGTACGCACCTGAAGTTTTAATTGAATAAACCTAATGTTAAATGGTGACACATTTAAAGAGTCACACACAAATAGAAGCGTACGCATTGGATGTTAAACGGGAAATATCAGTAATAAACGGTAACCAATAACGCTAAACAGGCACATCGCTTGTTGTCATTCTTTTGTATTTGAACTTCCGGAAGGAATGTCAGATAGTGACGCATAAACAGAGACGTCATATTTAAACAGATACGGCGGCGAGTTTTACACATCTTCGGCGGAATGTTTAACGGAGACGTTGTATGGTAACACAAATTGAAGCGTACGCAGTGAATGTTAAACGGGAAATATCGGTAATAAACGGTGACCAATAACGCTAAACAGGCACATCGCTTGTTGTCATTCTTTTGTATTTGAACTTCCGGAAGGAATGTCAGATAGTGACGCATAAACAGAGACGTCATATTTAAACAGATACGGCGGCGAGTTTTACACATCTTCGGCGGATTGATGTTTAACGGAGACGTTGTATGGTAACACAAATTGAAGCGTACGCAGTGATTGTTAAACGGGAAATATCGGTAATAAACGGTAACCAATAACGCTAAACAGGACCACGAATTGTTGTCATTCTTTTGTATTTGAACTTCCGGAAGGAATGTCAGATAGTGACGCATAAACAGAGACGTCATATTTAAACAGATACGGCGGCGAGTTTTACACATCTTCGGCGGATTGGTGTTTAACGGAGACGTTGTATGGTAACACAAATTGAAGCGTACGCAGTGATTGTTAAACGGGAAATATCGGTAATAAACGGTAACCAATAACGCTAAACATGCACATCGCTTGTTGTCATTATTTTGTATTTGAACTTCCGGAAGGAATGTAATATAGTGACGCATAAACAGAGACGTCATATTTAAACAGATACGGCGGCGAGTTTTACACATCTTCGGCGGATTGGTGTTTAACGGAGACGTTGAATGGTAACACAAATTGAAGCGTACGCAGTGAATGTTAAACGGGAAATATCGGTAATAAACGGTAACCAATAACGCTAAACAGGCACATCGCTTGTTGTCATTCTTTTGTATTTGAACTTCCGGAAGGAATGTAATATAGTGACGCATAAACAGAGACGTCATATTTAAACAGATACGGCGGCGAGTTTTACACATCTTCGGCGGATTGGTGTTTAACGGAGACGTTGAATGGTAACACAAATTGAAGCGTACGCGAAGTGAATGTTAAACGGGAAATATCGGTAATAAACGGTAACCAATAACGCTAAACAGGCACATCGCTTGTTGTCATTCTTTTGTATTTGAACTTCCGGAAGGAATGTAATATAGTGACGCATAAACAGAGACGTCATATTTAAACAGATACGGCGGCGAGTTTTACACATCTTCGGCGGATTGGTGTTTAACGGAGACGTTGTATGGTAACACAAATTGAAGCGTACGCGATGATTGTTAAACGGGAAATATCGGTAATAAACGGTAACCAATAACGCTAAACGGGCACATCGCTTGTTGTCATTCTTTTGTATTTGAACTTCCGGAAGGAATGTCAGATAGTGACGCATAAACAGAGACGTCATATTTAAACAGATACGGCGGCGAGTTTTACACATCTTCGGCGGATTGGTGTTTAACGGAGACGTTGTATGGTAACACAAATTGAAGCGTACGCAGTGATTGTTAAACGGGAAATATCGGTAATAAACGGTAACCAATAACGCTAAACATGCACATCGCTTGTTGTCATTATTTTGTATTTGAACTTCCGGAAGGAATGTAATATAGTGACGCATAAACAGAGACGTCATATTTAAATAGATACGGCGGCGAGTTTTACACATCTTCGGCGGATTGGTGTTTAACGGAGACGTTGTATGGTAACACAAATTGAAGCGTACGCAGATGATTGTTAAACGGGAAATATCGGTAATAAACGGTAACCAATAACGCTAAACATGCACATCGCTTGTTGTCATTATTTTGTATTTGAACTTCCGGAATGTAAGATAGTCCGAATTAATGACACGGGAATTTGATACGGCGGTGAAATCCCAGTACGAATGCTAATTCATTACCATCTATTTCCCAATTACATTTGAATTCAAAATCCACACGTAAGCATCAATGCACGGAGTACGTTAGGCGAACTTGCGACCCCTAAACTTCTATTTAAACAATAAACGGAAATCAAAGGCACATTCACATATTACACACAGAGAAAGAAGTATGTACAAGTCCCTCCTCAACGAGCTCTGCCAGAGAACCCGTAGGCCGTCGCCGGAGTACTCAACCGTTAGGGAGGGCCCCGACCACATCCCCGCCTTCTTGGGCACGGTGTCGGTTGATGGGACCACTTACTACAGCCCTTACCCCGCGAAAACATCGAAGGACGCCCGAACACTGCGGCCGAGGTGGCGTACAATGACCTCCGTATTCCATACCCCGGGAGGATGAATACGCGTCCACCCTGCTACCGCCGATCGAGTATGTGGAGGTAAGTCATACCGTAAGACTTCTGCGTCCATGTTACGGGAAATTTATTTATTTTCTAAATTGTTAAAAGCCTTCATTGCGGGGCCTCGCACCGCAACGCCTTCGGATGCGGCGCCTTCACTCCAACCGCGAGCACTCCAACGGCGAAGAGTTGGAGTGCTTTCTCGGAGGACATGCTCGTCGAGCTTGCGGAGAAGGAAGTCGTCCTCTCCGAAAAACTCGACCGACTAAGAACCCGCACGGCCCAAGTGAAGAAGCTCATCCAGGGACCGAAGGGGATATGATAATGTTTTTTCGGTTTTTAGATGTATAAATTAGTATGCCTACGCTGGTTGTAATAGAACTCCGTTTCATCTAAAAATTTTGTCAAGAAAAGAAATTTGTTCCCCTGTTACGTTTTGATCTTTACACCGATACGTGTATATTTCAACATCGGCACTACATTATAAACGTCGGCCTTTGTAAAAGGGTGGGCCACAATATTTGAAAAGCGAGAGTGTTTGTAAATAGCGAGAATAGTTTTCACACGAGTCCTCGATGTGTGAGGAAGACAATTCAAACATAAACATCGAATGTTAAGTGAAGACGCACGCTAATAAGCGGTGTCATGCAATATTCAACGGGGAGAACCCTCGTTCTCGTTCGTCGATAGTTAACCGCAGATATCGATAGTTAAACGGTAAAGTGTAAGGGTAAGTGATGACGGTTATATTTAAACAATGATGGCGAGTTTCATAGATTAAATACCTCATTGATGTTTACAAAATAGGTTCAAAACCGAGAAAATTTGCATTGGAAAATGCTTGAAACGTCGCATGCATAAATGGAGTTGAATTTAGGCTAGTTACGGTATAACGTAATCAACTAAACTATGCAATGTGAATTTATTATTAATTACTCCAATTTAATGTTGAAATGGGAGTCGAGAAAGCGTGAACGTAACCGATGCCATTTACTATATTCCATTTATTTCACCGAAAACCAATGCCTTTTTTTTACAAATAGTTATGATTGTATGTAAGCATCAAGCGAAACAACATACGACGCGAGATATTATCCACATCCCACAACAATGTTTAAGTCACGTCTAGCGAGACTTTTGCCGGATGACACGCCGGCCCTCGCCGGAGTACACCACTCTCCGTGAAGGCCCCGACACCAACCCCGTCTTCCCGGCCACGGTGACGGTCGACGGGACCCCTTTCTCCAGGTTCTTCATCTGCGGAAAGCGCCGAGGAGGCGCAGAACATTGCTGCCGAGGTGGCGTTCAAGCATTTGTGCCCTTCGGGCAGCGTGGAGATTACCAAGGCCCCGGTTGCGACGATGACGTATCGCGCGGGTAATGCATACCGTAAGACTTGTTAGTTGAGTGTAAAAACAAAAAAAGAGCCACCTTCCATACGTAAACCTTCAACTCTTCATTGCGGGGCCTTCACGAGCCGTCGGGGATTACACCAGTGGTGAAGAGTTGGATTGGGTTTTCGAACACCCGGTCCGTGCACTAAACGCAAAACTTGAAGGAATAAAAGATCGAAAGGCACGTGTGGAAAAGTTGCTCCAAGATTTGAATGACAACAAAAGGGGGAGTGAGATTATGTTCGAGTTAATGTCGTTTGTAAATTGCGCCATCTAAATGGAGTTCTCTATATTTAAACGGCAGTCGTCTGAATCCAAACGTAGTCATTAATATTTAAACAGATTAATCTATATTTAAACATACAAACCTAAACGGTCATTTTTATTACTCACGGCGTGAGTCATTAGCCAATATTAATTACTTTCACCATTAATTATGAAAACTAAAATCAGTCGCACATCTATTTGAAATTCATGTAATTTCCGTTGCGAGAAGCGTAAGTTGCGGATATTTGTGAAGCAATTATTGTCACATCGAATCGAATAGCAAACGGAGACTCCTATAATTATAAGGGAACTCTAAAGAGTGAACATCATGAACTATAATTGAACAGAGCCAACGAAGTTTAAACGGAGAGCAAATCATTTTGGCAGGCCTTTATATTTGAAAGTTAACACCGACTGCTAACCAGATACTATTACCTTTAGCGCACAACTAATATGTTTATGTTAGGATGATGAATTACATGATAATGAATTACGCAAACTTATTTTATTGTCGATGACTGATATGTCACAATAACGACATGAAATTTTTTTTACCGCAACGTTAAACGTTAACAATAGCGACAAGTTAAACGACGGATTCGAAAGTTAAACGTTATTCTTAATGTGAATGTTAAGTCTTAAAGTTAAACAGATACGTAAACGGGGGATATACATTCTGAGTAATGCATGCATTCGACGAAGTGTTGTGAGATACCATTGGGAAAGTGTGCATTGGTTAACCCGCCGGTGGACGTTACTGTTATCATTACGATTAAATTCGGCTGTTTTGGAATTCAAACGTCGAATAGTTATTGGCATCGGACTCGAGAAATAGTGCAAACGTCCGTTGAATACATTTGTATTTAAAGAAGAATCGGAAACAAGAAACGCACCCGGATATTACTCGCAGATCTAGCGGTATGTATGTGCCAATTCTCAACGCGTCTTGCCGGAAGACACACCGCTCCACGCCGGCGTACTCCACAACCAGGGGAAGGCTCCCCGGGCGCCTCCGCTTTCGTGGCAACGGTCACGGTGGATGGGACCACGTTTTCCGGCCCGTAACCGAGAGAACGAAGAGGCGGCCCGAACGTTCTTTGCCCTGGTGGCGTTCTACGAGCTATGTCCCGCGCAGCTCGGGACGAGCGGTGCGTCCCCACCGATGTCTATGCGTCTTTAAAAATATTTATCTAAATCGTTCATATCTTCTTTGCGAGGGCGATGACCTATCCCCGGGAGCGGTTCCTCGAAGATTTGGTCGGGGATTTGACGGAAAAGCGGCATCTCTCTCCGAGAACTCGAGCGAGTGGTATCCCATAAGAGGGATGTGGAGAGGCTGCTCCGGTACGAAAATGTATAAAACGGAATGACGGTTTTTGACACCGCTTAGTGTAGTTTTCATCCATCAAATAAGAACTTTTTGCTTAGTGTGATATTTTAACTTCGTTCTTACTCTCTCGAAATGTTAACCGTTGCGAGACGCATGTTAAACGACCACGCATGAATTTTAAATGGAGAACAATGTTCCTTAAGCAAATTCTAACCATTCGTGCGCATGACAACAACGTTTAAATGGTAATATTCAACGGGAACGGTGATATTAAACCGATAACGGCGAATGATAAACACAGATTGCCTTCTTGGCACGATAATTATAAATTTTAAACGGTTACTAACAACACGTAATTGGTGACACCTTGAAAAAAATAAAAATTCCGTACTTGAGGACCCATTGCGCGGTTCATGAAGACAATTAAAAAGTTACATATAATAGGGACTCTCACCTTTAAAAACAAACGGCGCAAGTAGAATAGGGCCTCACCCGTCGAAGAATAGCCTCCATATTAAAACGGGACTGTAATATTAAACATGTAACGACAAAAGCTAAACGAGAGAATACCTTGTTTAATTGATAGCTCTGCATTTTAAACGAAGACAACAACACGTAATGGGTGACATACATTGAGAAAAGAATTCCCCGCTTACGGACCCATAGCGCTAGTTGATGGAGACATTTAAAAAGTTATGTATAATAGGGTCGCTCACCTTTAAAAAGCGGACAACGGAAGTAGATTACGGTCTCTTTCATTTAACAACGGCCTCCATGTTTTAAACGGGGACATAGGGAGTTAAACGTTTACCACTAATATCTAAACAAGGAGTATGTGATCAACCCGGTCCCCCGGGTGTTAAACGGTAACGGTGTATATTGCACGGAGATCCGTATTGTTAAAGTGTAACACAATGTTTTAATAGTGACAGCGTCATTTTTTTCTGAAGTACTTAATTTTATAAAGCGGCGACGACCCTCAATCGGTACCATGGAATTTTAAGCAAAAAATGATTGAATATGAAAGAATAACGAACATTATTAGATGTACATTGAAATTTCGCCATGTCGTTGGCAAAGAATGAATTGAATCAATTGAAATGAATTTCGACAAAACTGTTTTACTTCCCCCACAGTTGGACCCTACCCGCGTTGCTTGATGCCGGATGCTCGTCCTTCCTTAAGTATGTGGGCGGCGTACTTCAATCGCAGATAGGGGACGTCCGTGTGCGCTATCCGCAGCTTCTCACCGCGGAGCAATTGCTCGATAAACCGCATCACGTAGACGGCGCGATCGACAGTGCCTTTCTTTTGACGCGGTGTGTCGTCATCGTGAACAAGCGGGTACTGTGCCGTCGCCGTCGTGCCGTACTCCATTTCGAGACAGGTGTCGAATAGTTCCCATTGTCGCATTATACAAACCGATGTTAGAATAGAAAGCATCTATGTCACTCGATAATCGAAATCTATATCGCGAGAGAGCTTACCATTGCTACCGCGTCTCTGTTGTACTCTTCACTTGGGCATGAGGTGTAATGCCTCGTACTCTTTCTTGTTATTGTCGAGCACCACGACATGGAAGTGGCCATTCAAGATTATGGGAAGGATGATGATGTCAACGTCATTGACGACCTTGGTGGCATCTCCGATCATAGCCAAAGTCGTCTCATGTGCGTCTTCCACCTTCGACATAAACAACGCCGGTGGTCGAGTGATGGAGGCGCGCTTCTTATGAGGATATGGCTTTCTGTTAAGTGTGTCTTGTACGATGCACACGAAGGCGTCCAACACATCATCTGTCACCATCTCTTTCCCGTCGATCGAACGAATAGGTTGGCCCGGGTGGTGCGACATAATCATTCCTCCAGGGCACCGACGGAACTGCGGTTAAACGGCAACACATGCGATTGATTAATAACACGTAGACGTTAAGTGGAAACAACACATACGTAAATGATAATGGATAGGGGTAAACAGTAATATCGTTAGTTAAACGATATATTACTATGTCATATGGTAACGACCGTAATTAAACGGAAACGCAACAACGTAAATGGGATGATCTCTATATAAACATTTACATCTACACTATCATACTTACTCGTCCATGGGGAAGTTGAGGAAAATCTTGATCGGCTCCTTCTCGAATACGTCGAGGCGCGATTGACCGGCGTATTTTTTCTTCGCCGGAACGAAGTCTTTCCGCACTTCTTCATACCGGCTGGTTGGCGAAGGTGACCGATTTCTTTTTTTCTCGGCGACGTTCCCTTCGCCCCAGGCAACGGCTTTATTGAGATCATCCGTAGATGCTTCTTCTTTGTTGCGGGATCGCGCCCACACCGGATGTGGCAATGTGGGTCGGCCGTTCCTCCGTGGGAAGGAGCTCCTCCACAATAGAGGCAACGGTCTTCTCAACCGCGGCCAAGGCAGTCTCATCAAGGGGAAGCACACCCTCGGGTGGTTCTTCATCTTCAAAATTAGTGGCCACCACCCCGGATGCGCCGTTGTCGGCCGCTGCTGCCGGCTCCACCGCGACGGGGATTTCGGAGTCTTCCGCGGACGCGGCATTGCCAACGGGGTCTACAATCTCCGCCACGGGCGGTGAAGTCATCAACCGCAACGGTCTCAACAACCGCATCGGCCGCCGGTGGTGCTGCCATTGTTTCATCCTCGGCCGGTGGTGGACACACGGGCGGTATACTTTTCGTCGCCTTTTGTGCAAGCCTCTTTATACGTGGCCTCGTCATACGTGGCCGTCTTGGAATGGCCTTCACGACGAAGTCGTCGTCCTCAATTTCCAACGGCTCATCCGTCCGGGCGGAGTCACGTATTTGTCCCAACGGTGCAGCCCTTTCAAACGAATCAAACCTTGCCTCCAATGCCTCAACCCGAGCGACAACTGGGGGAAAGCGTTCATCATCACCTGGCATGCATGCATAAAGGATGTAGTCACGTCGTCGGGCCGATGACGTCGGTTGGGCTACCGCGGTCGGGGGACTCTGGGGATCCGGGTGACTCCCGTTGTCGCGGCCGGTGCGGGCGTTGCCAATTGGCGGGGTAGGTGAGGGCCTATCCGACGCCGAGGGTTGCGTGTTGGGCTGGAAGGGGGGGAACCACGTCGGCGCGAACGGGCGGAAGGGGCCGGCATCTCCGCTTGCGGTCGTGCAAGTGGTTCCCGCGCAACGGCATCCATCCGCCAATTGGCCCCAACAAAAGTCTCCTCCACGGCATTCGCGGGACCGGCTCGAGAAACTAACATATATAAAGAAAACAATCTCGAGACAAATCATTCAATTTGATCCAAAACAAACATATTTAAACATTTGACATATATACGTAAACGCTATGGCACACATTTAAACGGAGTATAACGGGGTTAAGCGAAGACACCAAGCGTTAAACACAAACTACATTTCCTACACGGATAAGCCTATCGTTATACATTAAGCGCTCTTTGTGAACACATTAACACCGATTTATTACCTCTTTTCCTTCGAGAGCCGACCAACCGGTTTCTATCGTCGCGTGCTTCCGGTAAGTACTTTCGCAGTAGCACACAACACCCTTGGGGTCTTGCCGAAATGGGCTTTCTTGCCGGTTCCGGTCACCTCGTAAAAACCGGATGGTCGGCGCGATCGAGCAACCCTTAATGTACCCCGTGTTTACCTTCCCCCTCGCATCCGGCTTGCACTCGAGCGGCAGCTTGTGGAACGTCCTCCATAAGCCATTTGTGCGTCGCCTGCGCCCATGCGTACCGCCCCATGCCGGGTAGATCGTCGACATAATCAACGATCCAAGTGGGCACCGAGCATGAGGTATTCGGGAAGAGGATTGTCCCCATGAGGTACGCCATCAAGAGTTTCACAAAATCCTCCTCTCCCCCCTCTCGTCCAACAAGACGCTCAAGAGTGCGCCTAATGGCGTCCCGTGTGTCTGTCGAAGCTTTTCGAAAAATATCTCCCTTCGAAAGCCGACGGTGTCTTCTTCTTCTTAAACGGGACCGCGTCTCCGTCGCGGCGCGGAGACCCATAACGAGAGCCACATCCTCGGGCTGAAGCCGAGCAGGCTCGCCACGATCCCGAATTTATTGGTGCGGCCATCGTACCTCTGCGAAGCGAATCGAGAAGGGCCCTCTCTTGGAATACGGCTTCCACCTCGGTGAATGCCGCAAACGGTGTCCTTTGGATGATCTCCCAATGTCGAGAGGTCATGTGGACTTTCAATTCGGCCAAGGTCTCCACCACCGGTGTCAAGTAGCATCTCCCGTTGACTAGGTTTACCGCCATAATCACAACACTTGCAAAAATGACAACACTTGTTAAACGAGATACATCAAACGCTACACGGAGACAAATGTTTTACACGAAAAGCTCAACACTTAAACAGAGAGATGCACCGTTAAACGGAGACAAACTCTTTTAAACACGAACTCATTTCATCACACGGAAATCTCTTTTACAAACCGCAACCATATCAAATGGAAGGGGAAACGCACATTGTAAGCATTACACAAACAACAACAACCGATATCTCTTTCAATGATCGTGTGCACGGCCGAAAACCCTAAACCCTAAAACCCTAACCCTAAACCAAAACCCAAGACCCTAAACCCTAGAAACCCCAAATGAGAAATTCCCCCGCACACTAGAACCACGCAAAACAAAACCGACGAATATCTCGTGTAGCAGTACTTCATATAAAAGCCTTGCTTTAGACACGGCTTCGCCATACCTTGAGCCGCAAACCGATGGAAGTGCGGGATACTTGCGCACGGTGGACTGAAGTTACGAGAGGATGTCGAAGCCGAGAGAGCTTCGGAGAGGGAAAAGTGAAGAAAGTTAAGCAAAGAAGAAAAAACGAACACTTGCTCTCTCTGCCTCTCTTGGGATTCCCATTACGAAAAACCCTCCACTTCCTCTCTAACCGGCTTAATGATTGCACCACGATTTCCCATGCAAGGTAGGGGCAATTCCGTCAGTGAATTTGAAAAGTAACTCCGTTAACCACCGTTTCATACTTTGGGGGTTTGAAAATCATTGTCTTTAAAAGGAAGGGGTTTTTATGGATTTGGAAATTAACGGGGTGTTTTTGGCCATTTCCCAAACTATGGGGGTGTTTTTCGCCATTACCAGCCAAAACTATTTGATTAAAATAGTTAAAAATATTAACATGAGTCTCTCGTGTGACTTGCGGAAAAGACACAGGGACACAGTAAAAGTACTGATGATGGATCATGTTGCTCCTGGGATACATCATTGATAAGTTTTTGTGTTTTAAAAAGAATGAGTTAAAAATTTTAAAATAAATTATACAAAAACCAAACTATAATATCTGTTGGACATAGACGAATTATTAATTTAACTTAAAATATTAATATCCCGATTTAGCTCGTGAATATCATTAATCACTTCTTGAAATGCGATTTTATTTAACTTAAAATTATTAAAAAAAAAAATCTAATAGAGATGGTGTCCCAAACCAATAACACCAACTCAAAGTACTGTGTCAATGTGTCATCCACCAAAACCTACTTTTGGTTGAGTGGCTTTGACTTTGGTTGTCAAGACTTTTTCAATAAGTCAACATGTAGATTGATATGTATTATATTCTTAGCAGTCCATTTTGACTAATTATTTTCCATAGCTATCAATTTCTTTTTTATCAAATTATTTGAATATAGAACAATATGGTAAAAGTATAGATTGGACTTTGGTTGTCATCTCTTAATTAATATGAAATTACATAGCTGATTACATAAGCTACCAGATCAAGTCTTTTATAATAAATTTGGAGTGGTTTGGTTATGTCAAGGGAGAGTGGGTAGACTTGTTCCATGGGATTATAAGCTCATCACAGTGAAATTATCATCATATAAAGCAATTTTGGTTTCTTTGTTTCACCAAGTCAAAGTGGCCCTCATTAGTTTATTCGTTTGTTTAAATGAAGCTTAATTGAAATTTTTTTTAAACTTTTAGTAGCATGAGATTTATAAAAAAAATGTTTAAGATAAAAATAGTTTGGAATTAATGAAAGGGAAGGAAATATATAGGGCTGAAAAAAAAAGGGAGTTTGTTTTATAGTCACTTGACTAGAAGATGAGAGAAAACTAATATAATTTGTCTAAGTAATAGAAGATTGATTGATGAAATAATTTGTTTTGAGTTTGAATCTTTGTACATGAAAATACAATAAAAAAAAGCACACACATTAAGAGAGATTTATGTTTTCATAAAGTTGTGAGGATTTTGTTCGGATTTGTAATGACTCAATACCTATGTGAGTAAAAAATGTGCTTAAAAAATGTAACTATGTTGAGAAAGAAAAGTGAGATGGTGAAATAAAACAAAAAGAGTGAGGGAAGAGAATGAATATAAAAATAAACATTAAAAAAAAAATATAATAAAAAATAAGATATAATATTGTGATGTAACCAAAAGGCTTGTAGCCCAGCGGTACCTCGGGTCCCCTAGTGGGAGGAGACGCGAGTTCAATCCCCCCGAACCGCGTTTCCCCGTTCCAAGAGGGTGAGGACGTTGTAGGCAATCCCCCCGCCACGCGTACGCCCCTGAGAGTTGGCGCTTGTCGCCTATCTCAAAAAAAAAAAAATATTATGATGTAGTAGTCGTATCCATTTCTAATTTTCTGGTGAGTCATCAGTTTTTATTATTATCTTAGTTTTTATACTTAGAATGTATAGTCACTTAAAAAAATAATAAAAAATAAAATGTAATATTTAGTATACTGTGTTTAAAATAAAAGAATGGGAACTCATGTTTTTTTTTAAGTGAAAAAGTTGAGGATTCAAATTTGTTTTTTTTTTTACCACAATCGTTGAGAATTATAATTTATCTGTATCTATTAAAAAATAAAAAAATAATGCGTGGTTGTATGTGTTGTCAAAGAAATTTATTAATTTTTTTGTAGGTGATGGCGTGATAAGCGGCTCAACAAATTGAATTAACATGATGTCACAGCAACGACTAGACCACTGCTGAACTTATAAAAACTAATTCAATGAAAAAAAGTAAATAATTCATATTTATTTAGTCAGACAAAATATAAATAATAAAAATAATTAAAATATATAAGTTGTTAGCGTTGAATTCCATTTTGGAATTTGGACTATGCCAAAAAAACTTACAAAAAAAAGTCCTATGAGAAATTTATTATAATAAAAAATTAATAATCACTTCAAGAACTCGTAATCCATTTCCACACTTGTGATCGGATGGGACCCACATTCTGATCGAATGAACAAACGCCACGTCATACGCAAGAGAACAGTCTGAATGCTGTCTGAGATGGCACAGCTAAAATTCTGAGGCAAAATGGCATTATAAATACCTGGCCGAGGGGTCCCATCGAGATTTCCATTTCTCTCTTCTAAATTCACGCCTTTTCCTATCCACACGTCACCGCGGAAGCGATCGCCGTCTTGCTTACGCCGGCACTCCATCGAAGACGACGGTGGCCCCAGACAAAGCTCGACGGCTGGGGGTGTCCGATCGAGAATATGATCTCTTTGAGTCACTGATTTCCCCTTTTGATCTATTCTCTTGATTGCCTTTAGATCCGATTTCATTTTGGTTTTGGATCTTTGGGTCGAGATCGTGTGTTTTCTTAAATTTTTTTTTTCTTGTGAATTTTGGGAGGATTTGGGGGGAATTGATTGGTGGTGTGGATTGGATTTGGTTTCTAGATGGCAATGGTTGATTGCCGGAGCTTGATCGAGTTCTGCCGGGCGTTCGAGCAGCAGCGGAACATGGAGGCGAACTCTCAGGCTTCTTCCGGTCAGAATCGACACAAGAAGAGCAAGTCTTTGAATCCTTTGTCTCAACCTTTCTGTGAACTCTCTCCCTTCGCCGCCATCGACATCTTGATCTTGTTTCTTGCCCTCGGAGCCCTCGGCGTACTCACTGTCCCTTACTTCAAGCTCATCTGCCAGGAATCATCGTACGGACTCGTCGCTGCTTTGGTTTTCATTGGAGAACTCGTCTACAATGCTCCGATTGCGTATGTTGCTGGGTTGGTTGTCATTATCGCCGTGGTCACCGCTTGGGAGTGGGCCGGCTACCAAGCGAGGAAATGCGGGAACCCTTACTGCAAAGGGTTGAAGAAAGCTATCGAATTTGATATCCAGCTCGAGTCTGAGGAATGCGTGAAGTACTTGCCTCCCTTGCCAGAAGACGTATTTGGTGCCCGGCGCTTGGAGCTTGGGCAGGATCACAAAGAGCTGGAAGCTGAGCTGAAGAAGATGGCACCACCGAATGGACGGACTGTTCTCATCTTTCGGTCGCGCTGTGGGTGCCCAGCCGGCAGAATGGAAGTTTGGGGCCCAAAGAAAGTGAGGCGAATAAAGAAGTAGACAAACATATCTTGAATTGCTCTTCATAGAAACAGAACTGCAAATTGGGTTATATGTTGATCTCCCTATAGTTTCTCTTCTATTTTTTTAGCAAATAAATGGCATATACTATGCCCTGAAGATTGTAACATATTTTGGGATCATAAGATCAACTTTTCACCCCTAGTGGACAATACTGACATAATAATTAGTAGATATTTTGAAACTCATTTACAAGTTTTTGTTGCAGCTATCTGTGATGAAGAAATAAGTTGCCTGCTGCTTTTATGCACGCCTTTGCTAATTTATCCTGGAGGAGTATGATTGCTTCAGAATATTATATTTTAACCTTTTTTTCCATTGCTTGTAGTGTTCTCTTGTTTCAGGTATCTTCAAGACCACCCTTGCATTATCTCTGTTGTTTGTGTTTGATTTGGTTAGCTTACTGCATTTAGTTCATGATGGTTTATCTTTAAGTACAAGTGTAGCAGCATGCATGTCCAAGAAAGCAAGAGCTGTTACTGCATAGGTCAGCTCTCCTTGCTTATGTTTATGCTGAGAAATTTTTTTATGATTTTGATTCATCACACTTCTCACCTTTCTGTGATGTGTTTTCAGTTTATTGCAGCCAGCCCTATCTGGACTGTCATAAGTTGATGTTTTGTTGGTAATAGAAGTTTGGGTTTTTTGAATAGTTCCTGAATTTTAGATGTCTCCATGTGAGTGATGGCTTATTGGTTCCTGGTCAGGATTGGTATTGAGAAAATTTAAGAAATTTGTTATGACAAAAGAAGGCAGAAATGACCCTTTGGTTGTTGTGTGTATACTCGAGTAAAGGATGCATATGGGAAATCCTGATATTCTCGGAAATACAAGGCGTAAACACTTCCGGGCAAACAAGCTTGTGGTATTTGGACAATTCATTTGACTAAACTTATTTTGGCATTTGTCATTGAAATTGCATCATGACATGTAGATATTTGTATATATAAGGCATGCCTAGCTCATGTGTATCCGTTCTTCTGTTTGTGTAAACCATAATTGATTCTATATGCTGTTTGAAGTAGAAGGTGTATAATAGCATATAATTGGTTCTCAGTTAGAGGGGCAAAGATCTGATGTAACAATGAAATGACAGAAGGCTTATTGTAAATGAGTGATAACCTTGCCAGAGCAAACCAAGTGGAGGTATAGTGACAAGTTGAGAAACGGTGAGTTTTTTAAACTTTATATCTTTTGCAGATTTGAGTTCTTCCCTTTTGAGCAATCCCCATTTATTTTGAAGTTTCTGTGTTCACAGTTCTAGTTCCCTTCTTCATATTGTTTTCGCCAGTTTAGAACACATCTATTCTTTTTCCTTCTCTTCAGTATCTTTTTTTGTTATTTATTTTAACTTTTTTTCTGTCATTTGTAGCATAATGATAATGATGATGATAATGCTGATGGAGGGTCAATTCCTGTTTTCTCAATGAAAAAAAAAAGCAAACTTATCAGCCATCCATTGTCCAGGAGAAATCATAAGGTCACCATTGCTGATCTTTACCTGAGACCATATATTTGCATGGTTTATTTTACAATTTTCTGTTGTTGTGTGATTTGTTAATATGTGACTTCTCAAAGCATGCATTGGAGTCTTGGACACTACCATTAATCTGCCATAGTAATGCATAACTTTCAAATTTTTCAGAAAACTTCAACATCTAGTCTATATATTCTTCATTATTATATCTTAGGAGTATCTACGAATAATTACTTCTCCTAGAGTAATTAGGTCTAACTATTGATTGCATATTGAAAAAATTCACTTGCTATTTATTAATGAATGCCTGCTGTTAATGCCTTGTAATTATTTTCTTTGTGGTTGTTTTTGCTATATATATATATATATATATATATAAAATCATGTGTCTTTGGTTAATAGCAGAGAGCTTGTACTTCAATCGTTGGTTTTTGAAGATATATGTTGCTCCTTTTTTTTTCCTTACTTTCATTGAAGGGAGGATTTTCTTAGAATTAGCAGCTTATTGAGGAATGATATAAGCTCTAGTAACTTCCTGTGGGGCATTTCTAAGTCGCCTTTTTAAGATGCATGCTGCTTCAATCATGGCTTCAGCGACAAACTTATATCATGAAACACATGGAATCAAAAAAATTATTCACAAAGTTGGCTTATGGCCCTTATGTTCTTGAAGTTCAAAGAAATGGCTGTAGATTTTATAATTCAGCACTATCCTGCAGGGATTCATATTTATGTTATTGGTTTCTATACGAGTTTTACAACCTCCTAAAGTTGCTTATCACCATATAGTCAATTTGCTTTCTATCAAGTATTCGGTATCAATAGAGTTGCTAGATTTAAGTTTACTGAGCTCATAATTAGTAAAAAATAAATGAATTAATAAATTGGTCTGTAGTAACATACACTAAACTGTTGGCATAAACTATTGTTTGTTCCAAAAGATTAATTTATCTACTCCCATTTCATTTTATTTCCTTTCATGCTTCAGTTAATTGTTCTTGTTTCATCAACAATGAATTAATCATCCTCTTGGATCCTAAGCTAATTTGTAGTCACAATTTTTGATCCAGGGAATGGCATTATTTTATTATCATAGTATTCATAAAATTCTAGTGCTGTCTCCTAGGCATACCGACTATAGCTTCTGGCTTGTGGGGTGCTCTCAGCTCAAGAAACAACCATTCAAGTCAATTTGCTTGCAAACTGAAGGAGCATCATTGTCATCTTGAACATTTAAATCCAGCTGTGGTTCTAGCCATGATAGTCCATACTTATTTGATTGCCTTCTCTTATCAAGTTGCCCTCCAGGTGCGTTATAGTTGTGTTGATCATCATAATGGTCTCCTGTGCCTATTTCCTTTTGCTGTTGACGAGAAATTACATAACTACTGTCTTTATCAACTTTATGGCTGATTGATGGGTCACCAGAGTTCATATTAACTGGGAAGATTGTCTTATTTGAATTTTCTCCTCTTGCTGAAGGGTCTATTATGTGTGAATTTGTATTTCTGCCCCATGCACTTTGAGGTTGTGCAAGCGTAAGAGCTGTTGTATGCTTATCTTGCAGGGATGTAGAATAAATTGTCAACCCGGTGCTTAGTTTGTTTATGTCTTGATCTTGTTGGGATCCTTCTATCATGGTCAAGCAACTTTCTAGTGAACAGTCAGCAAGCTTAACTGTTTGTGCTTGCTGGGCTTGCAAACAAGGGAACTCCTTTGTTCTTGGAAATGTCATATTTAGGTATTCACTAGAAACTTTTGAAACTAATGCAGAGAGTTTTGCCATGGCCATTTCCAGGCCATGAGAACCTAGGTTATGCTTTCCAAGTGTTTCTTGGGCCTTCTCCAGCACTGATTGTAAATACTTCCCTTGGGCTTCTATTTGGAGCTGTAAAAGTCTTTGCACCTTTTCAGAATAGAAAAGAATGTAGTTCAGATACTTCAGATCAGGCAGGGTTTTTTGTTCCTTGCTTCTATATACCTAAGCCTGTTTATGATCCCATGTTGACAAATTGTTCCAATTTCAGACTTAACACTGGCGCTGTTAGCAATATATATTTATCTAATTCTCTACATAAATAAAGTTTATGTTGGAAATATATCTGCTTAATTAGGTGGTGGGGGCGGGGGGGCACGGTGGATGGGAGGTTATTACACTTTCCAACATATCTGGGTGTACTGGGAATCATATGCATGAATTCTATATATTATTGTTTTCAAAAACTTTTTCCATAAATTTCCCATGGAAATCTTATATTTCTTAGTGAAGATTTTTTGCCCCTTTCATTTGATTATTTAATTTTATTTCTCTGCTATGTGATATTTATACTTACAAAATAAGAGACAATCTATTCTTACTCCTATATATAGAAGGTATGGGTTTGAATCTTATTCTGTCACTGGTGCAGCTTACTGATCAAAATTCTAAATGACACATGAAGTAATCTTCACCATTTAAAATGCTGAAAAAGCAAGAGAAAATATCTTACAGGTCTCTAATATGTTCATGGGGATTCTCACATGACAGTAGATTTATGAACAATGTTGTCAACAACAGTTGATTTAAGTACCTGTACCATGTGAATTTTAATTCTTATAAATTTGAAGCTGTCAAAATAAATATTAATTATTTCATTATATTCATTTTTATGTCATCCTAACAAGTTCAGGCAAGATGAGTGAATCTATGAGTTGACTTCTAAGCTCTCCAGATAGACATCATCTTGTAGTCTTGAATGATTTCTTTTTTCAATTTGGTGTTATTCATAGAGGCCTCCTAGAGCTCAATATCCAGTTGATAGGAGAATTAGCCAAACTGTGGAGTTAATTTTTCTTCATATTGAACATACATGATGGTCATTTGCTAGATTCTGTGAGCTACTTCAATTTGTTTTTAAAGAGAGAAACTTACCTCAAGTTGTTCCTGTAACTGTTTCTGTACTTCAAGTTGCATCTGAAGTGCTTCACTTATCTGCAAGGTGCTGATAACATTGAAGTGTTAGTGCTACTTTATCCTACAGTTCTAAGCATTCTAGATATGTTTAAGCTCTCACTTGTTTGCTTGGGCAAGGTTATTTGTATTGCTTATTAATGATCTAGACATTTCAAATGTCTTTTCTGCCTCTACTGTACTCCACCCTATACCTGGTATAATTCAATTTGTCAGTATCATCTTGTCAAGTTAAGAAGTTCAGTCTGCTTTCTGGAAATTGTTACCATTCTTGTCTGTCCCAGTTCCAGGTTGAGCTTGCAGATTTTTCCCAAGCCTGTGCTTCTGAAATAACAAGAATATACTCATCATGAGCGAAATTTGCTATTTTGTAATGAAAACTTGTAAGAGTCAGAGAATACCTGAAGGTGGCTTTTAAGATGATACAAGGTTAGTCCTGGAATGCCCATTAGCGTCATGACTGTTTTTGGGGTGGCCTCTGCTACATGAAGACATTGATTCAGTTGACTTTCATGATACATGTCCACCTGTGTACTATAATGATATTCATGATTGTGCTTCTTTTTCTTGCATGAGTGTTTGTACTTACTATCTGCTCCCCCTAGTTGAGTCACTGCTTCTATAAAACGTTCGTGCAGTTCAGGTGTCCATTTCAATCTAGGCTTAGTTGACAGGACCAATCCGGAAGCACTCTGTACATTTTGTCTTCTAAGAAACAAATGTGCCTTAGAGGAGATGAGGCTTTTCTTGTTTTGGTAATGGTGATACATATTCTGCATAAGAAAGTATATCATGTTACAAACATGTATGTAAGAGGAAACATTAGCAACTTGAATTGGATTGAAGGAGACTTGTGTTGCAAGTTCTAATTCTACTGACAAATCAAATGATGGAAGAGTTCAAGGTAGATTTGGACCTTCTATTCCTTTCTCTTCTCTCTACTCTTATTTGGTTTTGGTAGCATTAACTGCAGCTAATAATGGCTTGATTGCCTTGAATCTCCCGATTATCCAACTATGCTACGGAGGCTATCACCTGTGTCTTGTATCCTATTTCTTTTTAAATTTAGGCTGAGCTATAGTTTCTTGAGCCTAATTCTCATATGGCTGAAGAGTTCTCTCCTTATAAGCCAAAAGGAGAATTGGGAATCTTTGTAAAACAACACTCAATCCAATCCATTGTTCGCATCTATCCAAGAGAGATCTTGTTCTTCTTTCTTTAGTTAGATGTGGTCCATTTCTTGCAACTTTTGTTGTCAATTCTCATGCCTACAGTCACTATGTTTATTGCGCTATTCTTTCTGCACAGAGATCTTATTCACATGTGTTAGGCAATTTTTTATGTTAATCCATTGTTAAAGCATTTAGCCCTTGAAAAAAAGGTATATGTCTAACACCTCAAGGAGGAATTTGCTGATATCAATTTCCATTTTCTTCTGTATAGTATACAAACTGAATTGTTTGTTTGTGGTACCTGAGATCCTTGTTCTTCTTGAGCATGAAGAGGCATGTTTGGTGATTGGTTTAAGATGATTGGGTTCTATTAATATGCCTCAAAGACACTAATGAGTATAGAATCAGGTCCAAGACAATGGAATGTAGAGTGAAGGAATATTTTTTTAGCTTTTGATTGAAGAAGTTTATAAATTCTGCTCACTAGGCATTGAGAAGCAGAACCAAAATTTTTTTAATTATGAGAACACAATTGTTGAAATTAATGCCCTTTTGACTTCCATCGAGAAATTGTATATGGCATAAATATGCAGTTCCCTTTTGTCTCCATTGTCAAGCTTGATATTTATTCTGTTTCTCAGCAAAAGCAGAGATCAGGTTCTGCTCTGTGATGCATGATACAAGTGTTTCAGACTGTTGCACAAATTTAGAGATAATCTTTAAATGGTAAGATAAGGATTAGGGCATTGGCTTTTGCTTCTAATAGTCCTCTATTAGAGTGACTATACTACATTTCATGAGCTTACTATTCTGAATTTGAACTCTGTCAGTTCTGGATTTGCTGTAAGCATGCACCTGTCATAATTTGTGTGCTCTTGCAGGCTTGCACGCTAATAAAAGCAGGAGCAATGCTTTCTATAGAAATTAATTACATTCCTCAAGTGCATGCGCAACTTCTCTGCTTTCTTTCCTACTGTGTGTAGTCGATCATCATCCTTCATCTACGACTGCTCAGGTGCTCAAATTACACAATATTCATTGGTATGAAAATATTAATTTTGAAAGGACAATAAGAAGCAGTCGTCAGTTGCTTGATTGCTTCGGGGATATTCGTAGTAAAGAATGCATTATACACAATTGGTCTTAGAAATATGTGCTAGAATGACCGGCATTAGAATATTTAGCTTCAGCTAGATTAGTATATATATTGTGTGCCTGCATGCATGTATGCCAAGCCGTAGGATGTGCACCCCAGGCAGCAATCCGAAACATAATACCCTGAAAAATATGAAATGGTAGGGTACCCACCAATTAGTCCTGGGCGAGACTGGTCTCAAGTTTGTGTTCAACAAGCTGATATGCTTTAGGACAACCCTATAAGTCGGAGCTTTGTAATTTTGACGGTGCTGCCTTGATTGTTGATATTTTTATTTCCTTTGTTCTCTGCCTTCTGTATGACATAATCATTAACAAGCCTTCTCACAAAATGAGGTTTTTTTTCTTTTCCAAACTTACTAAACACTTCTGTACTGTAGCATTTAAGGTGAATATATTATTTTCTTTCCTATTTCAGTTATGTGTCCTGTTACAAAATTTTGAGATGATTATAGAAATGATTATAGGGGCATATTAAAAAAAAAACTTTCATGAATGATATGTGATTTCATGTTCAATATTGCAACAGATAAAATTCCTCTTTCCAGATGATATAACTACATACAATATACCCTATTTTTATATGTTAGACTAGCTCTTATCAATCTTTTTACTTTGTGGTGGCATATGTGAGAATTTCTCTGCCTGTAATCTGGACACCGTATATTGGCCAATTGCGAATATCTTACTTTCAAGTGTCATATTTTTGTTAGGGACGTAGTGGTTAACACAGGTCCATAGTCCCACATCGCCTGCGGGACTGAGTCCCTCTAGCCTTATATACCCTTACCAAACCTTCCCTCTAACTGCAGTTATGGAGAAGTTAGGGTGGTGGATCCCTGTATTTAACAATTTTGAGGGTTACATCCTATAGCGCCTATCATTGTAGTTGCCCATCACCTCATTGTGTAATAAATAATTGAAATTGACAAGAGTTTAAAATTCTTTTCTTTTTTCTTTAATGAAGAAAAAAGGTGGCATATCTGAGTTCTGCTGCTCAAATCTTTTGATATCAACAAGAAGATGCTCTACACCTCTAAATGCATCCGTCTGAACCTTCTTTTTCTGTCAAAAAGTATGAAATATGATTAGTTGGCCATTTTGATTGATTATTTTCTTTTTCTGCTGAACGGAGTTATTTACTGTCAAATTCCTTTATTCTTGTAAATGTTTCTTGTTTTACTTTACGCTTCTGTTGTAAAGTACTTGCAGATTAGCTTTTCAATGTGGATTGCAGTTGGTTGGAAGCTCTACTGTTGAACTGGCTCTCTAAAGGTACAGAATAACTGTCTGGAAGACCATGCTGTTTAATTACTTTTGACTCCTAACTTGATGCTGTACTGTTCTTGTACATGATTAAAAATGTTCAAATGTGACCAGCAGCATCAAGAACCTATTCCTCATGGACAAAGGTGTGCGAATGGAAGAATCCACCATCTCACACGCATGGAATTTGGAACCTGAGGCTGGCAAGCTTAACTCTTCTGCTATCCAGATCCTGCAGATTGAGAGGTGAGTTACTGGTTTTCTTTCTTTTTTTTTTTTTCTTGTGGTTAATACGTCTACTTATTCTTCTCTTGAAATACACAGATCCTCTGCATGCTTCACTTTCAAAAAATGATTAAACCTCTAAAAGATTGAAATTCAGGGGCAAGTAGATAAATAGATGAGAGAGAAAGAAGAATAGAGCAAGAACAGAGAGATAAGACTTTGGGGGTGGTGATAGAAGACAAACACAATATTTCTTCAGCCAAAGAAATCAGGGGTGCTCAAGTATGAGTTGAATATAATGGTGAATATGACAAAATTGCAATTAAGAATCTTTCTGACATGTGGTTATTTTTTAAAGAAGTTGTTTCTAAGTCATGGCAAGGAAGTATTATTATCAGATAAGAAGCCAGAATGTATAATGTTTGCGTAATTAACCAGTGTACAACTTCTGTGTGTCTGCGTTGAACCTGTTGCTCATTGTACTGTTTATCCACCTTATTAGCCAGGCACTCAAGACTACTTTTAATTGTACTAGTTATTCACCTTGTTACTCTGTTGCATTGAATGCATATGAAATTCTCATGTTCTTGCATTGAGTCCTCTAATCTTAAGTTTTACTTCTAATATCATTCCTGCATTTAAACTGCATATGGAATTCTCCATGCTGGAGAAGAAGGATGGTAGTTTTAAGTCTTCAATAGGCATTTACACTGCATGCTAATGATGTCTTCCATATGCATCCCCATTTGGATTTTTTATGCTTCAAAAAGACTTCAGCAAGTTGTCCTCTTTGCAAACCATCCAATTTCCACTTGAGAGGATTCAGATTAAGAAAAAGCAGAGCATAAAATAAAGAGTCCATTTGTTGATGCTGCAACTATTGAAGAAAATATCAACTAGAATGAAATTAGTATAGCATGTGCATAACAAATCATTCTAAAATCAAGATGCTATTGTTTACTACGACTCACAGATACTATGTTCAGGCATCTCTTTTTGACTAATGTTGTTTTGTTATTGCCAATGTTCTCCACCTCAAGTCATCCCTGGCGCATATATTCTGTTATTGTTGCAGTGGACATCTGGGTCTCGTAAGTTGCTCTTATATTATCGATCACCTTTCTCGATTTAATTTTTTTTTTTTAGGTTCAGCTCATTTGCTGGTGGTGGGCCTTTTGTATCTTATTCGAGATCTGATATCTTTATGAAGAATGAAGGATGAATAGCTTCCGATGCCTTTCGTCCGTGGAACCATGGATTTCTTTTCAATATGTGGTACCCTGTCCTTAACAAAGGTAGGTTTTATGGTATTTTTCTGTTCGACCATTAAACGAAGAGTTTATTTAATTTGCAGCAACAACCATCCTTCTTGCAGAATAGATGCTTCCAAGGTTTTAGATTTCAGGATGTAAGTTGGGTATCAGATTAATCATATGGACCTACTGACCAAGGTGGCATTTGATTGCTAATACTAGGATAACAAAACCCTGAACCATCAGGCTTTTTATTTTATTTTTTGGACGCTATGTATAGTTGAATTTCCAGCATGTTAGACATCAATACCTCCATAATGTCAGATTATGAGGATTAGGTTTGCCTAGAAATGGTGATGTAGCTGTTTGTTTGCTTGTAAAATAAGGCTGCATTACATTCAGAAACTGACACTATTCATAATTAAATCTTGGCGTATAAACTTCCCATATTCATTCTCACATGGCAAAATAGTCTCAGTTTGGAAGCTAAATCTACACTCAAAATGTATCATTTTAAGTATTGACATGAAACCAAACCTCAAGCATTACTTTGGATTTGACAATGTTTCATAATTGCTAGCCATGCTAGTTGGTTGGATGTTAAAAGAGTTTAATGGTTTAGTTATGACTTCCAATTCAAGCAAAGTTTTTCTTTTCAAAACAAATTAAAAATGGATATTCTTTTATTCATCAATGATCCTTTATACTCTCGTCGTCTCAGGTGAATGTAACTATATGGAATTTGACAAAAGACCGGTGAATTTAGTGATGACTTTTAGCCTCCATCGTTATGTAATTCTGTAAATGCTTGAACCTGGAATTCAATGGAGATGTGTCGTCGCATTCATCTTCTTTGTAGCCACATGGCATTCATTATGATTTTTTCAAGTAAAATCATCTTCCAATGAAATGAAAAAAACTGAGGGGAAAAAAAAAATTAGAATTAGATTGGTAGAAACTCACTAATCTCAGATCATTAGCCCTGCATTTGCAACGGTATAAACATGTGTGAGAAAAATGCTCACCAAAATCTCTGCATAAAACCTTGAGAGATCAGCAGAACATCAGCACAAACATCACAAGACATCAACAGTAAAAGTACAAATTTTCCATGCTTGTTAGTTTATTTGCAGCTTATCAACAAGATGTCCGCATAAAAGCAACACAAAATCAAAGAAAGCACACAGATTTTCCACATTCCAAACTTCTATTGTATTCCACATGCATTTTCTCCATCATATGCTTACAAATACATGTACCGAAAACATGACATCTTGTACCATAAAACTACTTTTGACACATCAAAATACAAACAGGATAACAAGAACACTTAGGATAAAAATACAAAAAAAAAAATAAACCCAAGGAGAGTAGAATTCAAAGTTTACTTGAAAGATTCAAACCCATAGAATGAAAAAAAAATATATACAAGATGTAACACATGAAGCCGGCAGATGATTCAGTCACTCAATTCTCATCAGCATTACCACGGGACGAGGAAGACGATGGATTATAAGCAGAATTTGAACCATTATTCTCCCACAATGGAAACAGCACATTCCATTCATCAAAATTCGAATTTCTATCTTCACTTCCTCTATCACCATCGCTGCCATTGCTACCCAAAGTAGTCGAATCCTTCGGTTCATCAGAAGGAAGCTGAAATCGGCAGACAGGGCACGAACTATGGAGCTCAAGCCATGGCACCAGACACCCGCTATGAAACGAGTGCTTGCAAGGCATCTCTCTAACCTCAGTGCCGATTTCCAAGTCCTCCAAACAAACCGAACAGCTCGTATTCTCCTGAATTTTCACGGTGGGCAATGCTTCCACCGCCTCCTTCTTTGCCGGTGGTGTGCCATACCTGTTAGGATCATTCTCC
This sequence comes from Dioscorea dumetorum, assembly GCA_902712375.1. Taxonomy (NCBI): domain Eukaryota; kingdom Viridiplantae; phylum Streptophyta; class Magnoliopsida; order Dioscoreales; family Dioscoreaceae; genus Dioscorea; species Dioscorea dumetorum. Next base: position 154,735 of record CACTHL010000682.1, read on the forward strand.
GCCAAATGCTGCAACAAGAGATCCAAACCAGGGCCAAGAAAATAATCACCTAGCGACGCACCAAAAGCACCACCATCGGAGTCTTGGCCTTGCCCATGATTATCGAATGATCCTTGCAAAACTAACGCGCGATTGAAATTATCAATCAAGATCAAACTCTCTCGATCTCTCTCTCTTTCCGTCTCCCGTTCGCCATCCATACTATCAGGATCAGCCTGAATTCTATCCTCAAGGTCTTGAATGAGCCTAAATATCGCGGAGCTCCTCCTCCGCCTCCTTCGCAGCAACGAGGTCAAGTTTCGATCTTGATCAGAATCATCATCTTCTCCATCCCTCATAGGCCTACGGCGACGCGACGGGCTGCCAACCCCCATCATGCCAAGCAAGAGAGGAGCCAACAGGGAAAGAGATCTATCAGAAACCAGCTCTGTGGAATCAAAATCTCCTCTTCCTTCCACTTCCTCCACAAATCCACTATCACAGAAAGGGCACTTCATCTCCACTTCCATTACAGGGCTCACCATCTGTGAGCACATGTGACACCAATACCTAGCAACCAGAGCTTCACCCATTTTCACCTGGTCACAACCACCTCTCCAATCTCAATTCCACAATCAACAATTTCACAAACCCTAGACTAAAACAATTCACGAGAGTCAGATGCAAAAACCTAGGAATGAAACACCAGCAAGAATCAATTAATCAATCAATTTCCCTTTTTTTTTTTTTTTTTTTGCACTCTCAGATCTTATAATTAAAAAAAAAAAAAAAAAAAAAAAAGGATGATTCTCTCACCCCCAAAAAGGAGATTCCTTTCTCTACTCCACAATAAAATAAAATAAAATTCCAGATTAACAAGACCCACAAAAAAGCAGCTTAGAAAAAAAAAATCATGAAAATCAAAAACTGAGATGCAAAAACTTACTGAAAGAGAATTGGGGGGCCTTTCCTCATGAAATCTCAGCCAAACACCTAATAAACCTTGATCAAAACCAAAGTCCTGCCCTCAAATATTCAAAATTAAGAACAGATTATTTTGAGGATTTGTTGCAAAACCAACAAGAGATGAGTAGTTTACAAGATCATAGATAGAGAAGAACTCTCTAGAAGAACAATAAATTGGAAATCATTTTATCATAAAAAACCAACTATATAAAAAATAATATATATATATATTAAAAATATAAAATTAAAAAAAAAAAAAAGGGTACCTTGAGTTCAAAGGTGGAGATTCCTGGTCTGGACTTTGATTGGGCTGAGGGTTTGGTCAGAACTCAGAAGGGTGAGGAAGCTGCAAAGAAGGAGCACCACAACAAGGCATCCATCTTTTTCACTTTTTTTATTATTATTTTTATTTCCCTTCTATTTTTTTAATACTTATAGTTTTCTTATTATTCCTGTCATTATCATTGCTTGGCATTTCACCATATTAATATTTTTGGTAATTTGGCATGTTAATTTTCTTCAACTTTTCTTAATCAAATTTCATCTCCACTGTATTATGATTTTTTTGGTGGTGGTGGTGGTGGTACTGGTGGCGGTGATGGTGGGTGGGCCAAGTTTGTTGTCCTTTTTCATTATTTTTTAGATAAACAGACAATAAGATATGACTGCATATAATTTGATGTTTGATTGATTGAAAATTTCTGAAATAGCATCACCTTTGAGAAGACCATTTTAAAAAACACAACTCAACAGACAAGAATCCAATAAATCAACTTTATTAGAAATTTCAAATAAATCTAAATCTATGGTTAAATAGAGTTAAAATTTTTGAAAACCAGGGGAGTTATTCTGATTTGGTTTTATTAAATTTTTGAAAACTAACAAATTCTTTGTCTATTAGTATGGAGTTATGTATATAGTGTGTTTTTGTTTTTATAAAACAAAACTAATCCAAATCTCAATTCAGGTTGAGAATAACTTTGTATTTGAGCATGTTTTATTCACTTTATAAAAAAAATTAAAAGTTTTTAAATAAAAATAATATAAAAAAATTACTCCTTAAATCATATAATCTACATCTCAAGCTTTTCTTTGCTTTCAAATAAAAAGGATAACTATGGAAAGAGTATAAATAAATAAAGAGTACATAAAAAAAGAAAACAAAATAACATAAACCCCTAAACATAGAAAGAGTCTCCTTTTTAGATACGGCCACACTGTTATTATTGAAACTTCTAATTCCATTTTTTCTTTATACATTTCACAATTTTTTTTCATCAAACAACTGTCACAAGATAACATATGATATATGATAAATTGAAGGGATTAAAGTATTCAAAAAAATATGTTTTAAGATTTCAATATATTCCCATATATAATAAGAGATTTAGTAGAAAAAAAGGAATTGACATTTCAAAGGCTTTGATATTCCAATAATAACTTTGACTGAAACCAATAATTTTTGTATTTGTTTAGGGGGCGAAAAGTAAAAAGGCCTCATATAAATATCTAGTAACAGTCCCTAAATCCCACAACTACTTGATCTTATCCGAGCGGTAGCTGGCGGCGGCGATGGGCTTCTCTTCGTCCTTGCACGGCCGTGAAGCGGCTCGAGGTCGCTGCCCCTGCGTCGATCTCTGCCGCGGGTTATCGGTAGCGTCTCGCAGCGCCGCACGGTGCGCGTGGATCCTAGTGAGGAGCCCTGATCCAATGCCGGTCCCGCGATGACGACTGCCCGCAATCGGAGCACAAAGCCCTTTTCTATCTAGGGTGTGCAATGACGGTCTCGCGGGCTTCCCCATGATTTGATTTCTCTATTGGTTCTTTTGATTATTGAGTTTTCTTTTTTATTTTTTTGATAAAGTTTAGGACTTTGAGTCGTTGAATGGCAATTTTTTTCTATTTTTTCTTTGAATGATTAGTTTTGTCTGGATTCATGCAAACTAGAACTTACTATTTAACATTTTTTTGTTAACTGATTTAGTTGTTTTGTTTGGTGTGTTTGGATTGAGGGAAAATGGAGGAATTTCGTGTTTATTTTGTATCCATTCTTACTCTTTGTTTTTGTTCTATATTTAAAAAATGTAGCAGCAATGACATTGATTTGAAGAAGTTTATGATTTGAAGACGTCGTGTTTGCTGGATAACATTTTTGGTGGTGTTTCGTAGGTCTCTCAAATTTGGTTTTTTCACTGTGTTGAATCATCAACATCAGTGTCAGGTGAGTGAGAGGAATAATATATCCGCAATACTTGGCATTCCAAAACTTCATGATTAAATTAATAGCACATTGTATGGTATTTGATTTCCTATGTTTTCTCTGTGCAATGTTTGATTATTTGGATTGTCACCTTAAACACTGACACAATCATGGTAGGTATAACATGAGAGTCTGCTTTACTTCTGTGGTGCTGTAGATGAGAAGTGTATATCCTTATGGTGTCTTGTTAAACCATCCTGTATGTCATGTAGAGAAATTGGTAGTTTTCTGTTTCCCAGTTTGATACTATGTGGACAAGAATTCTAAGAGGAATTCAAACTTATTAAATTTGATTTAAACTATGCCCTTATCTTTGTCATCTTGTAGTTCACTAATATATGAAGGCAATATGTACAGTATGATAACCCAGAGGAGCTCCTGTTAGAGTTTTTTTTTTTTCTCCTGAGAGTTTGGTTTGTTTCTGAAATGGATATGCCAAACATCCTATCGAATTTAATCTTTCATCTTTTACCAGTAGAAAGGTAAATATATTGCGTAGCCTAAGATTGGGAGTTTTTAAACTTATCTTGCCGACATAAGGACTGTCTTTTCAATTCTTCGTCAATGAAATATGAAAGGGAAAATGAAGCGGATTTGAAAATAAGATAGTTGATGAGGAATAATAGGATCAAATATGTTGTATTTACAAGATTTGAAGAACTTAGAAGAGGTTCATGATATTGTTAGCAAGATTGGCACAATAGAGATATACCTACAAATTGTGGATTATTTTGGCTTCTCGGTTTGCTTTGTTAGTTGTTTGTTTGCACTTATTAGTTATAAGCCTACCAGCTCTTTTTAGAAGCTTTCGACTTACAACCTTCAAGGACCTAGTTGCTTGCCCAGCTTCTTCCACACATTCCATTCTAAAAAAGCATTCGTATTCTAACAGAACGCAAGCAAGCACAGACGTTAACAATGAAAAGCTCCATTCACTTGCTAAGTTGTGTGTCACTTTGCAACTCCTTTTTTAAATTTTCTTGCAACTAGTATGATACCCCATGATTTGCCTCCTTTGTTAGTTACCAGCAAAAATGATTAGTAAATGCAAGTTCTATGGGAATTGTTGATGAATCATGATAGTCAGTATTCTTATTTATTGCAGGCTCTTCATTCTATGATGTATGGACTGAACCAAAGGAAAACCTCAAGATATGGTCTTGTATAAAGGGGAGGCAATCATAAGTGAAATCTTGCCGGGCTCTTCTCTTGTTGACATTACAAGCATTTGTACGCAAATGTAGTACTAGTTGAAGTGTATTGAAAAAATTTGCTTTTCTAATGTATAATATATAAGGAGTTTTTTTTAGTAGGATAATATATAAGGAGTTGGACAAAGATATTTCTGTTGGGCTGAACCATTTCTTGTCCAATAATCATTTTCCTTCCTTTTTATCTCAAGTTTCGTTTATTCTTTTTTATGTCATTCAGACTAATAATATATGTTTTAATACTTATAGCTCGAGATTAACATTACACTCCCAATATAATCAAGACCTCACAGCTACTGACTGTATTGGAGATTTAAGTTAAACTATTTAAACTCTTATTTAACAAATTGGGATATTTTATTATGTTATAAATAAATTAATTTAACAAACTGCATTTTCTTTTTAAGAAAAATCTTTAAAATTATTTGAGGACATGAAAAATAAAATTTACTATACTTCCACATATAGAGACAACCACAGCGAGTAATATTAATTTTTTTCCCCCTCAAAATTTAGACTTTCAATTTAGCCACAAATGTGGTCGGATCACCGCCGGTGCGCATATTGCCCATCCAAACCCTGAAATGAAAACCGGTCTTTGTTTGCCCTAGCATCTCTAAAAACCTCACTCCCGCCATTGCCGCCCAAATGGCCAGCCCGATGCTCCCCTCCCCCTCGCCTGAGGATTCAAGGCCCTCCAATTCCCGTTCCTGGTTCTCCGATCTCGTCGTCGCTCGTTCTCCGCCAGAGACCCGTGATTGGTCCCTCCTAAAGCTCCAGGTCTTTAAACCCCTCTCGGTTCTTCCCTGAATTCCTTAGGGTTCATGGACGTGTTGATTCGTTTTTGCAGTCAAATACTAGCTATGTCCCAAGTACCCCATTTGATAAACCATAAATATCGTTTGATTAGCAATATGTTGAGGATTGGATTTTTAAGAAATTGTTGATCTTTAAGTGTTGATGTAGTTGGTTAAACTCATTGAGATTTAGTTGGATTGAAATGTGGCTTTCTTTTTGTCTTGATGGAGTTCTTTGATGTTTCATAGGCGTTCATTCCACAATTGAGATCAGGGTATCAAGCGTATGAAGATGCATTTGTTGCAAAAGTTAAAGGTAAGACAAATGCATGTCTTTTTTTCTCCCCAGTTGTCATTATGAAGATTAATGAACTGTGTTTTAAACTGGATAGTAGACATTGGAATGAAGACGTAATTTATTTATACTGTAATCATGTAGATGGCTTGTTGATTGCAAGGGAGAACTCGGGACTGGTCTTAGGAGTCGGAGCTGCTGCGGGTCTCCTTCTTCTGAGAGGTAACAATCATACCGTCTTATTTAGATTGTTTCTCACCTTTAGCATAGTTAGCATCCTATGCTTTATTTTCCATATGTAGAAATCAATTACACTGTCAAGAAATTTCATCATGCAAATGCATAGGCAAACTGTGCTTGCTCATTTCTGTTTAAGCAGCTGCATTTCTTGAAATATGGATGTTCTTGAATGAAATTTAAGGGGAGCCTTTGTTTGCAGGTCCAAGAAAATTTTTGTTTCGTCAAACTCTAGGACGCCTTCAGAGCGAGGAGGTGAGCTATCCCCTGCTTTACTGATTGAAGATAGGGCTAAGTAGTGAAACACATGATTCAATCCTATGACTTAGACTCCTACTAATTTGGATTGTCTTTAGACTCATAAGTGAAAAGGCTGCATGTTTTTAAGGAAAATTCTTTTTCGATTCTTCATGTTCTGCTCCTTTTGATGTTCATCAACTACAAAGTTGATATCGAATGCCCTTTTCCAAAATAAAACTTTCTTCTTTTCAGTTAATGCCATGAATCAGTCAATCTTGATTTCTTTGACTAGGAAGTTATTTACGGAATGGCTTTCTAAGGTGTATGACTTAGGCAGTTAGACATGTGCATCATGCCATATAATATGCATCATTGTCAGCATGCTTATGTTTCTCAATGTTAATCTGATGACGTGAAAATGCTATCTTCATTCTATATCTTTTGTGAAAACTCATTATATTTATTGAGAATACATACTAGCCTGATTTGTTAAATTTTATCTTTCATGAGGTTGATGTGTTAGTTTGTCAGGATTTTCTCAAATCACGGTTGCTACTGAGTCATTGATCCCTGCACAGGAAGAATAAGATTTGCTTTTCAAATTAGAGAGTTCCACCAGGTTCAGGGTCGTGCATGCAACCTCACAAAACCAATAAACCTAATCAAATTATTATGCTCAATTTGGTGTAGTTTGTGTTCCTTCTAAACTGGCTTGGCTCAGGTTGTATTTCAAAGTGATCAGGAATTGATTTAATTTAGGGTGTTAAAAACTGGAATCAAACTAGCATTCATTTTATAGCATCTTGCCCTGACCATGTCATTCACCATAATCCTCATCTGCGTGTGTGTGTGTGTGTGTGTGTGTGTGTGTGTGTGTGTGTGTGTGTGTGTGTGTGTGTGTCCTCCCTTCATGCAAACAAACCTTATGGCCCTTCTCTTCCTTCTTAGTTGTCTTGGAAACACATGATTTTTTGTTTTAAGTCAATAGAGAAGCTATCAGCTGCCATCAACGGATTTGAGATCCTTCATTGTCAGTTGCCTTGCCTAACCCCAATCAAGATCCCCTCTTGGCTTTGGTTTTCCTTCCTTTCTCATTTTCGCTTTGCTTGTTTTTTGGTTCATTTGCTGCTAATTTACCATTCAAATTGCTTGACTATCCTTCTCCTCAAGCTATTGGAGATCCAAGACTAAAGGCTCAATTTCTGTAGTTCCCCAAGCATTCTTCTGAATCCTATCATATCATTTGCTTTTCTTGTTCACATTCTAAAAAAAAAATCTTGGTTTTGGTTGAAAACCTTGTAAACATCAAGAACTTAAACATGTGCACCCCTAACAATAGGTCAATGGAAAATTTGTTTAGTCTGAGGACTTTCTGTCATAAGCCATTTCCTTACCTACCTTCAACTTTCTCTTGTTATTATATGGTTTTCATTTGTGTTTTGATCTTTTTCAGATCATTGCTTTTGTAAATATGTTTTTCTTATTGCTTTAGATTTATTTTGTAGGCCCGATTTGTTAAAGCAGAGAAGGGTTTGCAAGAGCTCACTGAATCCGTTGGTAAGCTAAATGCAGACATCAATAAGCTTATCAAGTCAGCAAATGCTGGTGGAGAAGAAATGCTTCGGGGAGGAACAAAAATCAAGTAATTGCCATTTTCTGCACTTCTTTTGGGCCTTATTCGCTTCTTTTGTTCAAGGGACTGATTGTCTAGGGTGGTCATGCAGGAATACTGGAAAGGAAATCCAAAGACTTCTCAAGTCTATTTACGGTGTAGAATCTGAAGCAATGGGTATTTCTTCCTTCTTGCTCATCATTATTATTAACCACTTGATCACTACATGGTGAATATCATATGTTGCACAGTACTTGCATCCTTTTGATTCACCATCCACATCAATTTGTATTTTAGCTATTTATAAACTCCTAAATTATCTATGTTTTCATCTAAGCATGATCATATTTGCTTTTGGTGGCCTTCTTTTTCTATTTTGTTGTTGATTTTCAAGTTCACTAACAATTGGTTAGGGTTGTCTAGATATAATGGATGGACTGCGGGCTCTTCCTGGCAGAAGTGCTCTGCGGCTTCGATCAGAGGCAAGTTCATTGGCTGAATATCATTTTGATAATTCTGAATCTATACTATTCAGGTACTTGATTATTGACATTATTATCACTTTCTCCAGGTGGCTTCCATGGCATCTGAATTGAAAGAGAAGAGGACTGAAATGAATAAAAAGATCATGGAGATTGCGGACCTAGGATTTAAAGTTTGACAAACTCTGCTCTTCTTGGTTTGCTCGGAGCAATTTATAAACTCTTTTTTCAGATCTTGGATACATATACCAACAATGTTTGCCCCTAATCCCAGTTGCAAAACATCTCACGCCACCAGATGACATTTTGCTTGAAAGCAGAATAAAGATGATCTGTTTTGTTCTATTTTGAGAATGATTGTGACATCCTTGAGCAATTCTACTGGAACCATTATAATATTTTAATATCTCTTCATAACTTGCAACATCTAATTTCGCCAGAGGTGCTTGCTTGCTTCTAGTGTCTATCTTCCATGGTTCTCTTTCTTTTCTGGTGCTTTCCTAGAGCTAGAATGAAAACTCTACAGTTCTAGGATGCAAGTAGAAGGAACAGTTAGCCATTTGCCAAATCAAACTCCATAATGGAGGTTGTTGCCATAGTGTAGTGCCAGCAAAGCGAAACCTTCAACCATAATTAATGCATCCGATCGGTAGGTAATCGCATAAGTCTAGTTGTCGGAATGAGAATAAAGTCAGAACAAAGAAAAGTATAAAGGCCAAAGTTAGGTCCTTTATTTGGTTACCAGAATCAAAAACTTTAGAAGACGCTTGTGCTAGACTGCATACTGAAACCCGGAGAACAAGTCTTAAGTTAATAGCGGTTGAAAACTGCTGCCAAAAAACTATTGGCGGAAATCATCCTATTTCTTTTGCACTTAAATTTACAAATCAAGAAGGAAATCAGTTGCTCATAAAAATACAATGTGCAGTCAAGAAGGTACCCGTAGCATCATCAGGTTGAACTACGGATGCATCAGCACCTAAAAATGCATTTGATTTCACACATGATCAAAAAATGCAGTCCTGAAAATATCGTGTTAATTCGATGTGTAGACTGATGAAGTGAGATACTTCAGTGACTAAACAATGTTTGTGTCCTCTTCTGTGTATGTTTAGCTCCCATACACTATCTATCAGCATCAAACCGGGAGAACCGTTTATATCTGTGGAGCTTTAGTTTTATTTCAGGCACTTTCCGCGCCACGGCCTGCCAAATCATCTGAACCGCATCATCCTTCTGAGATGGATAACCATATTCAAAGTAACCTTCCACTTCTTTCAGCCTCTTCCACATCCGCGTCCATTCTTCCTTGCTTATTCCTCTAACTAGTTTCAAAAGGAAATTCTTTTTAAGCGCATCAGAAGTGCGCACAAAAATGCAGAACTTGGAGTAGTCAAGGATGTCTTCATATGGAAGTTCAATGTCATCACTGATGATAACAGGCACGCAATGGCTTGCTATAGCATCAAAAAGCCTGTTGGAGGATGGGGTGTCTCCTGCAATGTTGAGACAGAACTTCGATGCCCGCATCCCTCGGGTTGAATCCTTTATCCCATTCGCTTGTATGCTTCCAAATGCGAAATGCACATCCTTCTCTTCTCGGAGAAGGTAATACAACTCCTGCCTGATAATCCCACCCTGTTGACAGAACAAAAAAAAAAGAGAAGTTGATTTCATCATGCAAATCAATCAGAAAAGAGAATGTTCGAGGCAGTAATGATATTGAATAAAGTTCAATTTACTGTGTGAATGTCCCACTTTAACTGTAAGAATGCAGCCAAATTCTAATCATCTATCCAGTTTCAGTGACAGGAATTTCAACCCCTCTATGAATTCAAAATTCCAAAAGCAGGACAAGAGACTATGCCCAATCAAGTTAATTTACTAATTTATTGAAATGGCAAGGTCATCAACAACTGAATTATATATTATGAATCGGTAGATTTCAGGTACATATCATTTTGAAACTTTTCTAAATCACAATTCAGACTGAAGTACTTACAAAGAAATAATTGATCGTAAATGAAGTCTGAAGCATTCAATTTGCAGACTAAAGTGATCACCACCACCGTCACCAATATATTTGTTTGAGTGAAAATCAACAACTCAGAATATGTTTTCCTAGCCTAATGTCTGCCCGAGGTAGACTTCATCTAATCTCTTTTCATTCAACATATAACGTCACAAGACACCTAAAACATCTTCTTCCAACTCACCAACTCCAAATTAAAATTTATTTACTTTATCATAAAAATCCAAACTATTCTTCACAACAGATGATATACTCAAAATCTGAAGGACTGGCATGGTGATACAGAAAATTAAACATTCCAGTGATACAGCCTGAACCACCACAAATTGTCCACAATATAGAAGATAGGCTAGGTAGCATGATAGACAGTTCCTATTCATCATGCATTATTAACAAAGTGAAATTGATTACTTAACTTCTAAACTTCAATATTATTAATCAAAAGCAGTGAACTTGATAAGGAAGAGGACGGGAATCACTTACATCTTTCCTGTAGATGGCTCCCTGAAAATAGAGCAACGTTGGGCGATCATCAAAGCCTGAAGAATCATTCACAAAAGTCCTAACAACATGCTTGTAAGGAGCAATGACATCCTTCTCCACATTGGCAATGGTGGGTGGATACCGACCGAAATCCGAGAGAATGAAGACGCAAGGCCACAGCTTCATCCTCGCATCAAGCATGCTGTTTGGATGGTGAGCCATTACCACATGGTCTCTTCCTCCGGACCTCTTCCACTCCTCTTGGCTGATCAAGAACCGAACAAGCTTGTCCTGCAGCATCTTGTTGGCGCTGATCTTCATCGGCGGCGTCACCTTGGAGTGTCGGTTGTAGCTCAATGACGAGAAGAAGGGAACGAAGATGACATCGGCCTTGTGAGAGTCCTCGACCCTCACGGCAGTGCACGGGCTTCGCCGATCAATGAACCGCGACGACAAGAGATCCAATGTGAGCCAGTACTCGATGCTGTGCTGGAGATTCAACCCCCCGGGGTAATCGGGGATCTTCTCCTTGATGTCCGGCCAAACGTCACCGCCCTTTGAACTCCATCCTAAGAGGCCGAAATGGAACTCGGAAGGGAGATCATACATGAAGACCTTCAACAAAGCCCTCTCCGGATCGCACTGCCGGTCTTCATGGCCGGTGACCTCCGTCACAGGAGGGGCATCGCTGCTTTCGACGACGGAGAGGATCTTGGAGCTCGACAAGACGCTGCGGCCGACGATGGGCGCGCGGCCAACGGCGAAGCCGAAGAAGTAGAACCACGAGAAGGCGAACAAGAGAGCAACGAAGCCGAAGAAGAGGAACAATGGCTTCCTGCTTGGAAGCCCTAGAATGTGGATGCTTCGGTCGGCCATTATAGTGAGAATCAAAATCCAAATTCAATCCAATCAAGAGATGAAAATTGGAAAGAAAAAGATGATTCCTTTTGAGGAATTCATGATTGATTCGTGCCCAGATTGGATGGAGATTGAGAATTGGAATTGGAATTGAGATTAGAAATTGGAGATTGGGGATGTTCTAATTGTAGAGGTGTTGATCTGGGGACGTCCGGGTTCAGAGGGTTGACGTGATGATGATGATGATGATGATGATGATGATGACCGGCTGAGAATGAGAATGACAAGTTCGGCGAGGAAACCATGGAAACGCCTTTAGGCTAGTGCTGTGGAGATTCTGTTGATGGTCCTTATTTATTTATTTATTTATTTATTTATTTATTTATTTATTTTTATTTTTTATGTTTTTTATTTTTATTTTTTATTTTTTTTATTTTTTATTTTTTTTATTTTTATTTTTAATAAATAGCCGGCAAATACCCCTAATTTAAACAGGGACGGAGTTAGGGGTCACCAAGGAGGTGATGGCCCCCTCCCCGTGTGTGTGTGTATATATATGTATATAATTTTTTATAAATTAATATAAATAATTTAACAAAATTATACTTATTATACTTAAAAAAAAATATTTTTTAAATAAATTTGTGAAATTAAGTTTATTGCTGTTATCCTCAACCTCTCCATTGGTTTGGTATACTTCAATGGTATCTTCATGCATCCTCAATAGTTAAAAACTCAAAAGACTTTTTTTAAAACAACTCTGTTTCACAAAATTATCTTTTTAAATATATTTATGTGAGATAATGAAATTCTATTTTTGGATGATGTATCTTATAACACAGAGCTATAATGGTCCACCCACCGCTACATGTGTTTGTCGCCATGCCATTGTGAACATAGTGAATTATTTGTTCTAATCATGCTCTTTCGTCCTTTGGATGTGGAATCACTTTTAATATAGCATTAGATTCGTCATTTTAGCAATTAAATCTTAGTTTCCACTTTTGAGACACTTAGATGCTATTTGCTTGGGTCATTTTTGTCAAACATTTTACTAGGGCCAAATGGTCACATCTCTAATAACGGTTTCAATATATTCATCTAAATTTTTATTAAAATTAACTATGTAGTTTTACTTTGATGCTATATAGCATTAGATTTTTTTTTAAAAAAAACAAACACAAACAGGAGGTCTCTATAGTTACATATTATCATCGCAATTTTGACTTTCTTAACTCTTCGAGTTGAACATGATTACTGTTACATTAGATTAAGTCAAAAATATCTAAATCTTATATGTGCTGCAACGATCATACCTCTTATTCCTTTGTTTTCTCCCGTTTTTCTATTTAATATCTGATGTATTGTGTTCTCCATTGTTTTAATCTAAGTTGTGATTAATCAATTTTTTATAAAACATAAAATAATAGTAATAATCATAATAACAACATTGTGCGTAAATTTTTGTTATATTTAAATCCCATAGTTTTTTTTTTTAAAAAAAAGTCATTTACCTATTGTGCTAAAATAATTCTTTCAAATAAGTAACATTTTTTCTTATACCCATGCCAAGTCTCACACTGCTAACTGAAGATACATATTACACAAAACCAAAAAATCAAAAGAAAAAAAAAGTTCCTGATGAACTGAATTTAAAACACGGCATTAATAAATCACATTTTCTAAAATATTTTATAAAATAATTTGCAATTGAATCTTGTTAGATAGGGCTGTTTACTTGCCGGCTTGATGGAGATATTGGGGTAGATGAAAAACAGGTGGGTGTTATTAATGTGGTTGGATTTTTCAGAGGCTTTGTGGTCTCTTGTGCAAGAGAAAAAAAAAACATTCTTTATTTTTTCAAGCAGAAAAAAAGTTCCACTTATAATTTAAGAAGTGACATCTTACAATGAATGATTTGCTTCATTTTTAGATCTCACATGAGATCTTGTCTTTCGGTCATGTACTGATTTATTTAATATTTTTCACCGGTAAGACTTTATGGGATTCGTATGCCAAGAATCTTATTTAATGTTCTTTCAGTTTATTATTAACTGTTGTTATTCATTAAATTATTATTAACTTTTGTATGAGCACATGTTTCATTTGTTTTTTAATCGGTGGTTAAGTCTATTAACGAGAAAACGCCCTCATTTTAAGTGAAATTAGATACGTGTACAGATATAAAATGCAATCACAAGTTCAACAAATATCTACATCCTCACTTTGTACGTCCTCATTTTATCATTAGAGATTAGCACATGTTTCATCTTGCATGTTGTTCGTATAAGAAGAATATGATGATGAAGGACTCTTATTTTAAAAAAAAAAAAATCAGAGATATGCATATATATATATATAGAGTGCAATCGTATGTTCAACAAACATATATGTCTTTACATTGAATAGGTTTTTTATTTGAATTTAGGGTTTTTTTTTTTCTAAATCAATTTTTTTTTTTTTTTGAGTTTTTATTTTTCAAATGATTTCGTTATTGTTTAGTTATTATATGGTGAAAGAGGGCTTTATCATAATCTTTTTGTATCATGCTTGAAAAGAGGGCTTTTCTAGTGCCCTATATAATAAAAGGTGAATACCCTTGGGATGACAACCAAGTATTTTTATTTTTATTTTTTTGAAAAAGTTATATTTAAGGTATATATATTTATGTAGTTATTTAAATTTAATTAGAAGTGTTTTACTAATATTTCACATCCAAATATTACTTACATATTTGGTATAATAAAACCTACACCATTTGCTTATCTGTTGAAGATAAATCTAATATAAAAGTTGTTCATATTTGTAATAGTTTAATGAATAAAAAATATTAATAATGATAATTTTCTAACTAATTTTATCAAATAAAATTTTAACTCTTCAAACACTATTAATACACATCCATGACAGAGATTCAGACTTATTTCTATGATAGAACTGAACATTTTATGCAAATGATCTGATATCAATTTACCAAGATGTGATTTACAAATTAAATTAAATTATGATCAAACTCAAACACATTTAAAAAAAAAAAAAAAAAACACCATCAAATCAAACCCAAACTCTACACAAGGTCTGTTCCATCCCAACATCCTAAGTAGCCAACCAAGCCCAAGCCCAAGATAAATCTCCTTCCCTAAACTACAACCACCCAGTTGAAATCACCAGCCCAATCAGTTTGACCAAAGTAACAAACCCAGTCAAAGATACGTCAGTCCTTCTCTCCAAACCAAGCCAATAAAACCCCACCACGTGTCACAAACGTCCTGCTCCTCGTGCAGTGCTCCTGCCCCCTCTTCCCATCCCCCTTCTTCTCTTCTTCCAATAAAATTATAAAACTTAAAACCCATTCCCATTCTCATTCCCATTCCCATTCCCATCACACCCACCATGGCCAAGCTTCTCTCATGCCTTCCCATACTCCTCCTCCTCCTCCTCCTCCTCCTCCTCTCTGTATCTCTTATTTCATGCCATGCAAGTTCCAACCATTACTTCTTCTTTAATTTCTAGCTATATATATATATATATATCATCCAATGCATCATCATGCCACTAACTACATCATATTCCCTTGCAGGTTGACCATGACATGATGAATCAAATGCTAGCCAAGCACACTCAAAAGGTTGGTTTTCTTCTCTTTCTTTTTTATCAATAATTGAACCCAAACCAAAACTAATTAATTAACTAACTGCATTGTTAAAACAGGGAAAGAACTATGGTTCTGGAAGCCTGAAGAGTTACCGTGAGTACTCTACTCAACCTTTTTGCTTATCATATATATGAAGGTAGGTGATGATGTTGTTTGGTATTAATTGTGATGGTATAGAGTGTCCGGGAGAATGCACTAGGAGATGCTCAAGGACGCAGTATCATAAGCCATGCATGTTCTTTTGCCAGAAGTGTTGCCGGAAATGCCTATGCGTGCCGCCGGGTTACTATGGAAACAAGCAGGTCTGTGGCTGTTATAATAACTGGAAGACCAAGCGAGGAGGTCCCAAGTGCCCTTAAAAAATAGTAAGGACCTTTTTTTAAGTGCCCTTAATATTAAGGGCTTTGAAAGCTTTGAGAGATGGGTTTTGGTTTTTGTCTCCTTGGTCAGCGGCTGTTGTTGTTAGTGATTGCTCTGGTATTTAGTTTGTTTTAGGGATGTTTGTTTGTGCGGGTTCAGTTGTTGAGATTTATAGTTAATTAATTTCAATGGGGATCACATGCAAGTGCTCTTATTGGTCTTCTTACTAGTCAAAGTTATGCGAATTTCAATGGATAGCAGCATGTTAACCTCTGCTTCTTTTAGACTTATTTAATCAATATTTAATAAAAAGAATTCAGATCCTAAATTGTAATATTTTCATAAAACTCTTTAGTATTTTTTTTAAAGAAATTTATTTTATTATAAAATAAACGAGGACAAACAGACCATCAGAAAAACAAAGGCAACTCCCAATATATACTTCATTCAGCTCCCCATATTATTAAGAGTATACATAAAGTTAGCTTTTTTATTTTTGTTTTTATCAGCTATATAATAAGTCAAATAAGAAAATTGCTTTTTATACGCTACATGAGAAATGCCCATATATATATATATATATATATATATATATATATATATATATATAAGATCTTATTTATCAAAAAACATGTACTATTCTTCACTAATCTAATTGCACTAGTGGCCTACTAACCATTAATTAACTAATTAGGCAATAGATAATGGAAGGACTATATATAAAAAAAAAAATTTCTTCACCACTTTGATAAACAGTTTTCACTTTGAAGGACTATATATATATACATAATTCATGCATAGTTTAAGAGCAATTTGTGGACTTTCACTTTGAAGATAGAAACTCCTTCCATTATTGAACCCCCTCACACAAGCTCTCCCAAAGTCATCACCCATTCCATTTATAAAACACCCCCTTGACGTGAAGAAATGGTGCTCCTCCCTTAGTTTCTTTTCTTTTCTTTCTCTTGATGTATATATAATATTCCTTTCACCATCTTCTCATGCCAACCTCCATCATCTCAAATCCAAGACCATGATGAAGTCCCAACAAGACCCCAAGAAAACATCATCAAATGGCTCTGCAAATCCCAAAGATATTAAGAAGAAAACAAGTGTGGTGAGATACAAAGAGTGCAGGAAAAACCATGCTGCTGAAATTGGAGGCTATGCTGTGGATGGTTGCAGAGAGTTCATGGCTTCTGGAGAAGAAGGCACAAGTGAAGCTCTCTACTGCGCTGCTTGTGCTTGTCACCGTAGTTTCCATAAGAGAGAGGTTCAAGATGATGCTTTCTCTGACTATTCTTCTCACTCCGGGACTTCAGCATGATTCTCAATCTATCAATGAATCAATCTCCTTGTGCTTTATTTGTTTTCTGATTTTTGGATGCATGATATATAATTATGATGCTTTGTTCTAGTATATATCCCTCTTTATGTTTCCTTCTTAACTTTTTTTTTTTATATATATATATATAATTTTAGATCTTGCAATATATATATTTAGCAATAGCCAAGCGGTAAGTAAGACATTTGTCACTCATATATAAAAAAACTGAGAATTCAACTCTCTCCCAAATCCCAATGCATAATTCCATTAATATCAAGAGTCTTATAATTTCATAAAACTATTTTAATCAATTACATACGTAAAAACTCAAATTCAAATTTATTTATTTATTTAAATAACTCAAAACCTCAACCATTTGGATTACATAGTACTCCTAAAACACTTTTATTAAAAGCAAGAATGTGTAAATAGTGATTATCGGTTATTGCTTCACATCTTCATTATTAAGTCGAGACTAAACTTTTATAAGTAATTATTCATGAATTTGTAACATTGTATGACCTAATGAAAAGGATATATATGTGTTTGAATTAATTATATGTACAAACTAACGTCACATAGAAAGGAATGGGTTGGCAGTAATTGGAAGACTTGGAAGGAAAGTTTTGGGCAGAAGTGGTACATAAAAAGACGAAGGCGTTGTGTGGTCATGGTATTATAAAGAAATTGTGATTCATTGGATGGTCTCCGGCGTGGAGATGCGAGTGGCCAATAAATTATCTTATCTTTTTATTTGATTCATCTAGTGTTTGGTGCTTCTTTACTTTTGCCAGAATGAATGTGGTTATGAAAATTAAAAAAAAAAAATTATATATTTGGGAAATTTAAATATTTTTAAAAAATATTTCAAAAAAAATAAAAAATGACCAATGATTTTTTGATCTATTTTATATATAATATTTTCTTTTTTGGATAATCCGAGCTTGAAAACCAAAATTCACACAAAATGAGGGTACAAGTGTTTGTTGAATCTGCTCTACATTTATTTATATCTCTAAAGTTTTTTTTTGAGAAAAATGGATACTTGTCACTTATTTGTTAGGAAAAAAAATAAAAATACTATTTTGATAATGTGATAACAAAAGTGTTTATTAAATTGAAAAGTATTGGAGGTGTTTAATTACTCTAAATGTTATATAATAAAAACTATAAAAGCTTATTTTAATGTGTATCCAAACATATATATATATATATCTTTTTTTAAACGTGAACATGGCACAATTAAAATCCTGACTTTTGAATTGGGAGAGAATATAATAACTACTCTTTTATTGTAGTAAAAGTAATATCTGGAATAAACTAAGCTAGTTGGACCTAGCAGAGCCAGTCTCATCGGTTGTGATTAGGCTTCATAAGACCTTGATTTTCTTTATAGGTCAGCCATTACACAGTCCAATCCCTGACCTTCACAAACGCAATAAATTTTATATTTCCCTTCATGCAAAGGAAAGGAAAAGATAGAGGCTTCTATAAACCATGTTTTTCATCAAAATATATTTTTGCCGGTAGAGAAAAAAAAAGCCACTTTGAGGTAAGTGAACTGGTATAATTATTTAACCGGGTAAATCACTGGTTTTTCATATAGTGAAAAAAAAAAATTTTTCTTTTATAAAAATTAAGGTTAAATTTAAGGTGTTGTGTTTATATATATATCAGTATTATATAGTGCAAAAAAACTTTTTTTTTTTCTAAGGAAGAGCTGAAACAACTAATTAACAAAATAAATTAGAGAAAAATAAGTCCAAAATAAAAAGTTGCTTCATCCAACCATCTTGGTCTATCCATTCCTCTATGAAATAGGGAAAGACTGGGATTTCTCCTCCCGTAGTTTGCCAACAAATTTGCTACCGAGTTGAGTTGGCGCGAACAATATCTTATTTCAATCCCATTGTTATGGTTGAGAAAGCGCTTAGTTTGGTGTGTTTCCAATCTCAAGGGATTGATGTGGAGTGCTTCATCCTCTTCAAGGAGGTCCAAGACCCTTGGACAATCTGAGCATCTATTATCAAGCTTTAGGTTTTGACGTCTGCACTGCTACAATGCAAACTAAATTACTGCAAGTTCCCAATATATGTTTGATTCCGCTATCATCGAGCATGCACTAATTAAGAGTATAGAGTTCATGCCTCTCAATGCCACAAAACCTATACCACAAGATGCATTTTCAGATGTCTAAGAAGCATCACATAAAATTGTTATTTAGTTGTTAAAAACGAAGAATGTAGAAACTCCCTGATTTGTCTTCGAATTGTCTAGAAGTAGTCTTTAGTTATACTGAGAGCTTGCAAAAAAATTTGATGAGCTATAGTCTTTTTATTACTAAAAACTAAAACACACCGGGCTTTCCAAACATTCCAAGTACCGGTTGCAATAAGGGCTTGAAAGCAAAGAATTGATGTTCAGTCCTCTTATAGCCCACTTCAATAAAAAGCCATTGGCCTTCCAAAAAATTCTCCAAAGGATGAGTGGCAATCCCCTGTATATTCGAAGTCATTATAGTGCAAAAAACTATTGACCTATATGGTTTTCAAACTAGGAAGATGAATTCGACTGAAATAATCCATTAAAAGTTTGAGCATGAGCATGGGGTTTAGCTGTTTTTGTTATTTTGTTTTTCCTTTTTCTTTATTTTTTGTGTTAGTTTTTTTTTATATAAACCACAACTTACAGGCACATGCATAATATGACATAATAATTAGAAAAAAAAAAACATGATAATCAAGGAAAAAAAGAGAAGACTAGAGAGTAGTAGTAGAAAATAAAATCGACAATAGATAAATCACTGCTTGAAAAGAAAAGAGGAACATGTGGCATCTTGAAAACATTCAGTTCATATATCATTTATCAGAGGTGACACCTTGAGGAATAAGTTTCATTTATAATTGGATTGAATTTGTTTTTTAAGTCTAAGCTTGGTTTGAAATTTTGATTGAAATCCTTTAGTAATGGCTGCCATTATTGGCTGGTTTATCAGTTGTAGGACCTTTTCTTTCTTAAAAAATAGAATGAGTTTTTGACTCGAGCTTAATGAGCTGGTTCTTTGACCACGTTGAGTGTAGCCAGCCCAATTGAGTCCAAGTCCGACTGGTTGGCAAACCCAATCCAATCCCCATAAACCTCCAAACTCATTTGGCATCTCCTCCAAAACCCTCACCTTGCCGGCAATGGCGGTGCTTCCTTCCCTCATTCCCAGCAATCTCCTTATCCCTCGCCCTCGCGCGCTCTTCGCCCCCTCCCGGCTCTACTCCACATCGGTCCGCACCAAGAAATCCCTCCTTTTCTCCTCCCTCTACGCCAGGAACGAGCTCGACGCGGTCAACATCGCCGAGGACGTTACTCAGGTCTCGTTTTTTTTTTTTTTTTTAATGGCTTCATTGCTCGCGTTCGTGTCTTGGTTTGCTTTTATTTTCAAAATTTTGGATGGGTACGCATGAATGTTATATTCCCTTTGAGGCACTATTCCACCAGTTGAAAGGGATTGTTAGCAAAATTTTACCCCTTTTTTCATACTGGTTTTATTGGTATTAGTTCGCATTCTTAGTTTTATTTTGTAGAGGAATGAGGTGTTGATTTTTTTAATTATATATTAGTGCTATTATTGTTACTTTTGATACAATGAAAGAATTTTTGTCATGTTCCAACAATTTCATGCAAGTTCATGAGCTGGTGGTCTTTTTGTTAGTGCGAATTTTGAGTGATTTTGTTTTAATTTTGTCAGTTAATTGGGAAAACACCGATGATATACCTTAACAAAGTTGTTGAAGGTTGTGTGGCTAATATTGCTGCAAAGCTCGAGTCTATGGAACCTTGTAGAAGTGTCAAAGACCGGTGAGCATCATCAGTTTTAATGGCTTTTATTTGCTATATCTCTCTTTTGTGTATTTCTGGTGGTAGTTCATGATTTTCTGTTAGTCAGAATCGGATACAGCATGATATCTGAAGCGGAAGAAAGAGGGGTTATTTCCCCTGGCAGGGTAAACTTTGTGTTTTCTATGTTTGACAAATGCTTGTGCATTGTTGAAATTACATATTAGACAGAAATATTTGGTTTCTCTTTCAGAGCATTTTGGTAGAACCAACTAGTGGAAATACAGGAGTTGGTATTGCTTTTGTTGCTGCAGCTAGAGGGTACAAGCTTATTGTAACCATGCCTGCGTCTATCAGTCTGGAGAGACGCATTCTTCTTCGTGCATTGGGAGCAGAGATTGTTCTGACCAAATCAAATAGAGGAATAAAAGGAGCTGTTGACAAAGCAGAAGAGATAGTTCGCAGTACACCAAATGCTTATATGTTTCAGCAGTTTGATAATCATGCTAATACAAAGGTAGATGGACATGATGTTCTCCATTCCATTACTTTAATGTGTAGATTGAATGTAATTATCATATCACAATTCTACCAAATAGAACACCTCAGTATTAGGATCTCATTTGGAAAAATTACAGATCCACTTTGAAACCACAGGCCCAGAAATATGGGAGGACACAATGGGTGGTGTTGACATATTTATTGCCAGCATAGGAACCGGAGGTACTATCACAGGAACAGGGCAATTTCTGAAAATGATGAATAAAGACATCAAGGTTTGCATCTTATCTCTTTTTAAAAAGTTTCTGATATTTGAATTCCACAAATTATATGAGGGCACTATTGGTAATAGGTAGTAACCGTAGTATGCAATATATGAATTGTTGTCAATAGTGTTGTATAAGCCAGTTGGGTTGGGTTGGGTTGGGGTTGGGCTTAATCCTAGTACTACTACCTCTGAGGTTGTGAAGTTAAGCCTGAGGGATGGCTTATGTTTATGTAACAGTTTAACTGAACTCATTGCACACTTGCATGATGTATGTGTTTTGGTCTCATTATTTATATCTTGGCTATTTCTTTCAACATAATTACCATATTATGCCTGTAAAATTGCAGTTTGCTCTTATGAGTTTGAACCATTTGTGGGGAATAATCACTTTGTGCATGCTGATTTTGTTTTCAGGTAATTGGTGTGGAACCTGCAGAAACTAGTGTGATTTCAGGTGAAAATCCAGGTATGTGCAAGAGCTGTATTATCCTACTAATATAATCTGTATGATAAGCAATCAACTTTTCTTGAGATGATTTTCTCTCTGTGAATCATTGTTTTATTAATCGTGCAGGCTATGTACCAAGCATTTTGGATACCAAGTTACTTGATGAGGTTATAAAGGTTGGCATGCTTAAGTGTTATTTTTTTTCTTATATAAATTCTAAATACTGCAGAAATAGTTGAAGGCTGTCTCTGTTATTATCCATCTATGATGCCATTTTATTTTCTTATAGAGCTTCACTGGTTTGGAAGCTTCATTACGGGCTCTCTACCTGTTAAATTTGATGCACGCGTTCATGGTTTTACTTTAAACAATATTTGTGCTAATATTTTTTAATGTTTGGACTGTTAGATTACAACAACAGAAGCTGTTGAAGTTGCAAAAAAATTGGCACTCAAGGAGGGCTTGCTGGTAGGTTTGTCATGTGATAAATTCTGCATCCTTTTGAAGTTAAAACTTAATATTATTCCTGGTAGTTGAAGTTTCTCAATAGTGATGGCAACAGGTCAGATCATTACATTTGACTCTAGTTGAGGGATCTGTTCTAAAATGCACCCAAATCTATTTAAAATTTAAAAAATTTAATTGTACAGAAATGTCATTACATGTAATAGGATGTCTGATTTCTGACCAAATGTTAGTCAAGTTGGGATTTTAATATGAGATAGTAAGTTGTATGCTGTAAAATATTTTAATAAGATTTATGTTGATTTTGGTTTGCATGTCTCCATGGGCTTTTTATGTATGACACCACAATAGCTTATATTCTATATTTTCATAAGCTAAGGTAGGATTCTGAGTGCTCATGCTCATGGTTATCATTGAATTCTTCAACTATCTTTTCCATAGCTTTTCAACACATCTATTTACATATAAACATCTATTTACTTATAAACAAGCCTGTTTAATATCTGCTACCTTGGTTCCTCTCTTACCCAAGCATTTTTTTCTCCTTTCTTTTGATGAAATATGTACAAGGCATTTTCATGTAGAGATGCCTTAGAACCCTCAACCTCTAAATTAGTGCTCATTTGGTTGGGTTCCAGAGAGTTTATGAACATATTCATTCATCTTCTTAGCTTATAAGGTATGTTTTTGACTTCCAGGTAGGTATTTCTTCAGGGGCTGCGGCAGCTGCTGCTATTCATGTGGCTAAAAGGCCTGAAAATGCAGGAAAACTGATTGCGGTGAAATAACATTTTCTCCCATTCTCTTGGAAAATTTCTACTAAGCCGAGACTCATACATTTGTGTTTATATTCATGACTCGAGGATGCATACAAATTCATATATGTTTTCCTGGTGGTTATGACAGGTGATATTCCCAAGCTTTGGTGAAAGATACATATCAACTGTTCTTTTCAATTCCATACACGAGGAAGTTCAAAAACTACGAAAGAGATGATATGAAGGCCCCGGAGTAGCTGGTAGTTTTCATCTTTTGTGGCTTGTCCTCATTAACTCTTGTTAGATTCCTTTAAGCTTGAAAGCTTGAAGCCAAGCATGAAATTTCTAAGCGAAGAGGTTGATGGTGATGTGTGCTGCTGGTTCAAATACTCATCGTCTCTGGTGTTGTTGATGTACGAGTGTTGTATGTTAACTGCCTCAATTTAAACAGGAAGAGAGTGTTTTTTGCGTTGCCTCTTAGATTTCTTTCTGTTTTAGTTGTTAGTTTGTATCTTTGCCCTTTGAGCAATCAGTTGATTTTTTTTTCACTGTAAATGACTTTGAGGGGTTCAAATTGAAGAGATTTGTGTTTATCTGACACTGATTGTTGCAGAGAAGAAGAAATTGAGGCTTAATCATTCCTTTCATAAGGTTTTGTATCTTATTATTCTTTGGTTTTGTTAAAAACTTTGTATACTTGTATTTTATTGCTAATGTTGGGAAAACACATAAAATCTACAAAAAAACTCCCAAATAAAGGGAAAAAAATCATTAGTGATCATGATTTTTAATTTTATTATATTGGAAAATACAAAATTTTTTATAGACCTATGGATAAGGCGGTGCAAATATTCAAGTCACTATATGAATTTTTGTTTCCTATGTGGATAAACAATGATTTATATATATTTTTTTATATTAATAATAATGATTATAGCCATCATTATAAAAAAAATGCCATGTAGTGTGGAAACTGGAAAATTCGGAAGATGAAAATTAATAAACATAAAATATAAGGGGGTAAATGCAAACGAAATTCAGAAGCCCATGTGATATGCGGGCACGGGCTCGCTATTTGTCTATTTGTTTATCCAAAGCCCGCCAAAACCGAAGCGGGAATCCCAAAAATTTCGAAAATGAAACTGAGACCAAATGGCAATTGCTATCCTTTAGGTTTTCAAATCTCAAATCTATCTTCAACCCTGATAACTCGAATCCCTTCTCCAAATCCTCTTTCTCTCTCATCGCATTCCAATCCGCCAGTTCGAGATCGGTCCAATCAGGTAAGCTTCTTCCCGATTTCTTTCATTTTTTCGTGTTAATTTTTTATTTTGGAGTTTGATGCTCTTCAAATCTCGCCCAAATTTCAATCCTTGATTCGAATTTGTTTGCTTTTAGAGAAAATATTGTTTATCTTGGAGTTTGATGCTCTTCGAATCTCCCTCAATGCCCGATTCTTGATCTTCGAAGAACCCTAGAAATCCCAATCGGTGGAGCTATGGTGAGGGAGTGCGAAGTGGGGAAGTTCTATGCTAGAATGCGTGACGCGGTGTCGGCGGCGACTTCGTCCCCACTGCTTATCTTCCCGTCGGCTTCCGATGCTGATTCTCTTTGCGCTCTCAAGATCATCACTCATGTCCTTTCATCCGATTCCATTCGCTACTCGGTCTACCCTGTCTCCTCGTTCCACCAGATCGCCGGCTCGAAATTCCTCTCGCCAGATCAGAGCGCTACCCTTCTTTTGATCAACTGGGGCTGTCACCGTGACCTCCGCCGTCTTTTGGATCTTGTTTCCTCCGAGTCGCGGGTCTTTGTTGTGGATAGCCATCGCCCGATCCATCTTCACAACCTCAGTGAGCAGAATGATCGGGTTATTGTTCTTCATACTCCGGAGGATGAGGACCAGCCAGGCCTGGACCTTTCAGAAGACATTGATGTGCTGACCCTGGCTAATGCCTCTGATCTTAACAGTGATGATGAGCTTAATGACAATGCTGACAGTGATGAAGATAGTGAGAGTGAGGATGAAGGGGGTTGAGAAAAAGGCGAAAGGTCTCCGAGGAGTCAGATTCTGATCCAGTTAGGCTCTTTCGGAAGCTCAAATCAAAGTATTATAAGATGGGCACATTTCATGGAAGGCCTTCTGGTTGTTTGATGTTTGAGCTGGCTCATACACTCAGGAAAAACAATAATGAGTTGCTATGGTTGGCTTGTGTTTCCCTGACGGATCAGTTTGTGCACGAGAGGATAACAGACCTGAGGTATGAAACTGCAGCTTTTGATCTCCAGCAGCAGATCAGCAGCTCAGGGAATTTGGGCTCAATCACATCGGTTACACTCAAGGATGGCACAAAAATTCAGACACCAGAAAGTTCTAGGATTGCATTTGAGGATGAACCCCGGCTGATGCTTTTGAGGGAGTGGAATTTGTTTGACTCTATGCTTTGTTCGTCTTATATTGCTACAAAGTTGAAAACTTGGAGTGACAATGGCTTGAAGAAGTTAATGCTTCTTCTTGCAAGGATGGGTTTTCCTCTTGTTGAGTGCCAGAAGAAGTTTCAGTATATGAGCATGGAAGTGAAGCAGAGATTGAAGGTTGAGTTAATCAGGTTTTTACCTGAGTATGGGCTGACAGATCTCTATTACCGGAGCTTCTTGAGAATACATGGATATAGTTCAAAGGTTTCTGCTGCTGACGTAGTCTATGCGGTCACTGCCTTGCTTGAATCTTTCATAGAATGTAAAGAGTCATCCTCTGCTGAACAATTTTGGCTTGCTTACTCGGCTTTATCGTTGAACAATCTTAATCAGCTCAAGAAAGGGATGCAGAATGCCATTGAGATTCAGAGAGCTATTCTTAGGCAAGGTAGCTTAGCGGTAACCAAAACTGGCTTCATTAGGAGTGCTAGAAAATTCCGTTGGGTGAAGCTTGAAGATCCAGTGGACACTAAGTGCTTAGGTTATCCTCAGGCTCTTACCAAGTTTTGCTTCTTTCTAATGGATGCATTAAAAGAGAGGGGTGCAAAAATAAAGCCTCTTATATGTGCTTGCATGGGTAAAGAACTCGGAAAAGTTCTTGTTGTGGGTGTATGTGGTAAACCACGCGTTGGGGCCATCCAAGGTAACTCATTTGGCATTGCTTTTAGATCTACTGCTGAGGAAATTGGTGCTGAGTATTTTCATGAATTGTTTGAGTCTTCTTGGATTGTTTTAGATACAACAGATGTCAGTTCATTTATGATGAGATTAACTGAGAAGCTTTGACACTCTTCAAATACCACTTGTAAGCAGTTCATCAGTATTTGAAATTTGCTCCATTGCATAAGGAAACTTACTCCATCAGTATTTGTAATCTGCTCACTTGCACAAGGAAACTGACTCCATCAGTATTCGAAATTTGTTCACTTGCACAAAGAAACTGAATCCTTCAGGGACTCAGTTCTCACAGGAACGAAGAAAGAAGCATTGGTGCTCACGCTAACATAGTTTGCTAAAACTAACTTCAGGACTTGGAGCAGCTCAGACAAAGTGCAAGAAAAGAGAAAGGGAAATTGAAGAAATAAGAGTGCTTGCCACATAAATACGGTTCCTCTCAGTACTTTATGTAGTGTCAGCTTCCCCGGTTTATGCACAAGTTCTCCAGGCAATGCTTCTATTTGTTCTCTCATGTTGTCAATGATTCTATGATTTATTGATTCATGGAAGAAATTTGGTTTTTCAAGTTGAAATTCCCTTCTAATCCTGTATTCTTATTGGTATTTAATCTTACACTCATTTAAAGACATTTTTCTTCTTTCCATTTTTTTTTTCTGGATTTTTCTTTTATTGGTTTTGCATTGTGCAGAAGGCCAAGTAAGCACCCCATAAATGTCTGTTATTGGTCAGAGCAAATCATGCCGGATCAATTTCTGCAGGCTCTTTCTTTTTCTCTTTTTGTTAACACTCCAACTGCTCAAGACCATACATTGATCATGGTCTTCAAACATAACACTGATTGGCATTTGTGACTATGTTATTATTTGTGTTTATGGTAGTCGTTAATAAACTTATTAAATTATTTTTTGACGGTATCCATGTATTTAGTTCTCTTTCATTTTGTGCTTGTAATTTTATGCTTTAATAATGGCTTTGTGCTTTCTTCTCATATTTTCAATCAATGATAGTATATGTGGAGCTAGTCCAGCTTCTGGTGAAAAGTCAGGTGAAACACAAAGCTGTTCTACTGCTAGTATGATAATGAAAAGCTAGTTGTTGAGAATATTGTTTACCATCTGATACACTCTGTTTCATTGACTTGGTCTTATGTAGGATATCTACCCTGCATTGTACATGTCAAGCTGATTGATATGGTTATAAGGTTAGCATGATTTTCTGTCATTTATTATTCTCAGATAGCTGTAATAACATGCTCTTTTTTGGCAACAACATTTGTACATAGCTATCATTCATGCCAATCATCACTCAAAAAGACAACTTTCTTTGAGTGCATTATTATCATATATGTGAGACACTTCCACGAGATTTTTCTTGCATATTTCCCCCTAACTTCCTAAGAGGTTCTATGGCTAAAACATCAGATGAACATGAAAACCATAGTGCCTTGGATTATTTGTTGATATGAAAGCTAAGTTTATATGATAACCCATAATGGCAGTGCTTATCCTTCAAATAAATTCACACCACTTTGCATTGTGTCATGTCATGCATTCTTGACTCTTCATCTAACTATGTATTATCTGCAAGTCATAACCTTCTCACTGGGCTGATTATGTCATGTTTTAATATGGTCATGGCCTCATCGGAATAGGATGTTTGCAGTTCTAGGTTAAATTTGCTCTAAAATTCTTCTTTTAGTCATGGAATATAGGATTCAAAATTTTGTTTACTAAATAAAATGATTACACTGAAGTCCTTATTTATGAACCAGGCAGGATTAGACTGCTGCTGTAATAACTAAAACTGTCTTCATTAGAAATGGCAGAGAATTCCACAGGGAAAGCTAAGAGCCCAATGAATGCTTGTAACTTTATAATGGCAAGACAAATGAAGCTTGTAATATTGTTGGTTGGCTAAGAGCCTGATGAAGTTCTCATTGCAGGTGTCTGGAAATCTGTAGTTTGGAGCCATTCAAGTCTTCAAGGTAATTCTTTGGGGTTGCTTTTTATAACTTATTGAAGTGATTTGCACCCAAGTATTTTCATGATTTGTTATAACTTTCTGACATTTGATAGTTACTGCATATTTCTTTGGAAGAATTAATGATATTGGACCTCTATCAGTAATCTTTTATTAACAAAGAATAATGTAGCAACTATTTTCATATGTTTCTTGCTACAATGTGTCACCCTCATATATTAAGTTTCAAAACTTTAAAACTAGATTCTAACATACGAGAAGACATGCCAACCTTCATGAATCTATACTATCTCTATCTTTTCTCAAGGAAAGTAACTTGTCACCTCAAAAATCATTAGTTTTTGAAAATTAAAGCTCCTTGAATCCTCATGTTGATTTACATCACTTTTGATTTCATTTTACTTATGAGAGATGGTATGTGTTCTTTAATTATAACTGCTGTCTAGCATTGTTAGTCTCATATAACTGCCATTAAGACACTCAATAAATGCAACGGATAAATGAAGCATTCAAGGCTCAGAAGAGTAATGCCAAGATTTTCTTGATTTCTGTGTTTGATTTGCACTGAAATATTAGTGAATCTTTGATTTGATATCATAGATTATTTTCTTAGATGAATTACTATAGTAATAATAATATTCATTCTTGTTGTGGGGACACTTTGCAACATAATTGAAGACTTGAATAGAACTCTGAATAAACTGAAGGGTAGTTATTTCTCTGTTTGAACACTGCTTTTATTTAAGTTCACATGCATATTTGAGACACACAAACATAAATGCACCACTGGAATTGCATTGAAAGTTGAAACCACATCACTTTTAAGTTCATGCCCTTTATCCTTCCTCATTATAACCAACAGATGTTTCATAAATTGATTCAGATTTTAAATAATTTTGCCTTTAAAATTTTATAAGTAGTCCCACAAACACAAGGAAATTGATAACTTGTGTTCTCTATTTGTGGCCCTTGACAGGAGTGAACTGAATTCTTTGCAATGAATAGATGAGGTTGGATATAAAATGAATCAAAATTGAATATTATTCAAATGGACTGAAAAGAGACGTATTGCACCTCACTCATAAAATAATATTTATTTTATAATAACATGATTACGTTTTATTTGTTCATATTCATTGTGACTGGCTGCCACGGCCAGACATAAATGGTGTCTTTACTGCTGGTTTTTATTGTGTTCTTGTGATTCATTGTGCCAAAACGCTGCATGTGTACCATTACATCTGGTGACAAATCATAGATTGGAATGACTTGGCACTCACCAAGAAACTATTTTCATCAACGACATGGAAATAGAAAGCACACAAGTATATACGTGGGTCATCCATTATAGGAGCTTCGTCAGTAAACAGAACCAACAAGCATGAATCCACTGTCTAGAAGAAAGGTGCAAAAGTAATATCACAAATTACAGAGGTATATTATATTCTTACCCGCTACTACTATTTTCTTCATATAACAAGAAAAACACTGATATCTTTTATAGACCTTAAGTTGAAGAGACTTGGCGAAAGAACTTAGAATAAAGTTATCTGTTACTGAGTGATTACTGAAGCTACAAACACACACAACACTTCTTATTAAACTTGCAAACAAAATCCCGCACCTTAATCTCTTTATTATCATCCTTTGATGAATCCTTAAGTAACAACAACAACAACAACAACAACAGTGAAGTTGGTACACTAGAAGAGTGATGTTGCATCTGCAGGCACACCACTCTCGTCCATGAGCCACTTTTCCAGCATGAACAGTGGAGGGTTCTGGTTGTCCACTGTGCACTGAGACTTCTCCCATGCACCAATGCAACCTCCATTGTTGTTATTATTGTTATGATTGCTGTTGTTATTATTATTATTATTATTATTGTTACTACTACTACTGCTAGCATTCTCCAAAGGGATCAGTGATTCAAATTCTTCATTTGAAAATACTGGTGGAGCAAAAGATGATGACGATGCTTTGCAGTTATTACTCATGGTGATACTTTGAACTTCATCTTCTTGTGTTATTTTGGACTTCATCATCCATCCTTGCAAAAGCCTTGATATGTTCTCTGTGCTTGATGCATAGGTGGAAGGGATTTGGTGATATCTGGGATTTTGATATCCACTGGATAGAAGTTCATGGTTTGTTGTAGAACTGGAACCACATGATGACCGATTCATGTAACAATCCACTGATGCCTGGAACCTCCTCAACTTTTTCTTCAGGTGTGTGTTCCAGTAATTTTTTATATCATTATCTGTTCTTTGTGGAAGATAAGAAGCTATAGCTGCCCATCTTCACCAAACAAACAAAACATATCAAGCAAATATGTTCGAGTCTAAACCTCAAAGCGTCATCATAATTGATAAATAATTTACCTATTGCCTAGCAAAGATTGGAGATGTACAATCATGGCTTCTTCAGTATAAGTGAAGTTACCCCGCTTTATCCCCGGTCTGAGGTAGTTTGTCCATCGCAGTCTACAACTCTTGCTGCACCGCATTAGACCTGAAACAAGAAACCGGTAGGAAAATTGTTGTGTGATATATAGGAGTTGAGGGGATGAACTATAACACAAGTTTAATTATTACTTACCAGTGTTGATAGGAACTAATCTCCAGTTCCCAGGGCCATGTTGTTGGATGTATGATACTAGGATGATGTCCTCTTCTGGTGTCCAAGGACCTTTTTTTATGCCAACCTTATCACAGCATGGAGGTCTCCCCATCATATCACACCAGCTTCTCTCTTTTTCTCTCTGCCTTTCTCCTTGTCTCCCTTATACAGAGATATATATACATACAACTTGAATAAAGCTTCTCTTTTTATTTTGATACTCACATGATTCAGTGAAACATGCAACAAAAGTTGAAACTTGATTTTTTGTCATGTTACGTTTGTATGTAAATACATATATAATAATTATATAAGTATATCTGCATTTGATTATTTAGGGAAAATAATTAATGATGATCTTGTTCATGACAAAGTTTGGTAGATCTCTTTTTGTACGCATGTATGTAGGTACTTAATGCCTGTGCCTGTATTATACAAGTACATCTCTTTCATTGATGGCTCATGTTTGTGCCCAACTTGGGCTTGTATGTTATGCATGGAGGTTCCCGTAGACACGTGAAAGTCTTCTCAGTGTATCATTAGGTAATAGTTTATTTTTCTTGTTGTGAGGAATTATATATACAGTACCCTTAAGAATGAAAATATTTGAGTTTTATTCTCTCATTGAGTCCGAATGGTTTTCTCTCTGCTTATTCTTTGATAAAAGTTTCTAACATTACCAGGGGTTATAGATTTATAGAGTATTAGAATATATGTTTGTTTGTTATAACTCTGTTTTGCATTTTATTTTGTATTTCACTAATTGGAGAATAATTTATTTCATGATTGCTTAATTTTTTTTTTTTTTAGCTATCTCCGTTTTTATATTAATCTTTGATTACTTTGACATAACGGTTATTCATGATGTTTGTCTACACTACATCACCTGTGGTTGATGGTAAGTGAAAGAACTAAAACATGAGAAAAAAAAACTATAGGCAATATAAAACAATATCATTAGATATTTATTTTGTCTAAAGTAAATTAGAAAATTTTTAAACGAAAGTTTATGTTCTTTGACAACCTGGCTTCAATGTTTTACTGTTCAAATTTATTGAAGTAGAACAAAGAAATGTTGACGATATTAATATGTATTGCAGCTATATGCATATGCTACTATCAATCACAATTCTTGGGATGTTACAACCTTCATTAAAGTTCAATTTTGGGTGTTACAGCTACCACAGAGACCAATTATATTTAACATCAAAAAATTGTGCCCTTTCATAATTGCCCCATTGTTGAAGTCTATTATATGTTTACATTTTATTTGTTTTTAATTAGCATTCACTAATTTTGATAATGTGGGTAAATTATTGCAGACATATTTTTTATTATTTTATTTTAATCATGTATTGGAAGGAAGTTAAATTTTTGATTTTTTGTATGAAAATTGAATAATTTATTATTCAGTTATTATGAGGTGTTTAATTGATATAATGTATACGGGTTGATTTGGGAATTAAATAAATGTGGATGATTTGAGTTTTTGTTCTTAAAAATGGAATCGGTAGAAATTTTTTTAAATAGTGGTTTATTCATTTTTTATAAAATAAAAATAGTTCTTTATTTCTCTTTTTATAAATAATTGCTTTATTCATTTTTATAAAATAAAAATTCTCTCTGTGATTGTACTATATAAAATGAACTTTCTCCTTTGGAAATTAATGTGAGTCTTATCTTGTGTACAATTAAAAATGCAGGTTAAGTCCTTCCATTCTTTCAACTGTTCATAATGGATTTCACCCAACAATGTTTGGATTGCTTGTACCTGTATTATTATTATCTTTCTTTTTTTGAAAAATGGCAAACTGTTGATTACATTATATCTCTCTTCATCCTCTTAATACTTATAATTCTTTTCATAAAATTACATGCAAAAGTTTAAAGCAATATATATCAATAATTAGTAAACCAATTGATATTGAATCGCCATCTATCTTTAATCATATTTTTTTTTTTTTTTTTTACAATGAAGTAT
The DNA here is from genome assembly GCA_902712375.1 of Dioscorea dumetorum. Taxonomy (NCBI): domain Eukaryota; kingdom Viridiplantae; phylum Streptophyta; class Magnoliopsida; order Dioscoreales; family Dioscoreaceae; genus Dioscorea; species Dioscorea dumetorum. The sequence continues at coordinate 187,536 of CACTHL010000682.1, forward strand.
ATATATATATATATATATATATATATATATATATAAAGAATAAATCATTTACTAGGTTGAAGGCTCGTTGGCTGCTGATTCAATATTTCTAGAAATCACAACCACTATATATTTTGAAGATATCTACTTGTAAACAATCACATTACGCCTTCTGATTTGATTTTGCATTTTAAGATATATTCAGGTTAGAAAAGTTGCTGTTCACTTCTCAAGTATATATTCACAAAACAAGCGAGGGTTGATCTAAGTCATAAGGGGAGAAAGAAGTCGTAAAAATTTAGAAAATTTAAGGAAGTTGTTTCAAATTCAAATTTTCACAAAAGAGTCAAAGCCTAGAAATAGACACACGCACACACAGTAATTGCAAGAAATCAGCATCTGGATTCTGAAAATGACTGAGAGGAACGAAGAGTTTGTCCGTATTTAATTTATTTCCATCCATGTCCTCCCTTGAAAAGGTTGGTGTACACCCGCACCAACACACGTGCTAAAGCGTGTCCGCATTCAAATCCATACACGTGGCCGCTTCAATTAATGCGGTCCCCCCTTTTTTTATTTTTTATTTTGATTTTTTGTTTTGATGAAAATGTGGTCCCCTTTCCATGGCTTCTCCCTGTTTTTTTTTTTTTTTTAATTTAATTCAGTTATATGCATGCTGTTGAAAAAAAAAAAAACAAAAAACAAAAGAGAAAAAAGAAAATTCTGTTAGAGTGATCGCCACCGTTCAATATCAGATCTCAGGGTCATCTCATCTTATCTTTTGTTTCCTTTTGAATGCTAGGTGGTAAGAGGACCAATGAAAGGTATTGACATTTTAGTCATCTCGTGGGACAAACATTCATTGCTTTTTTTAAGAATGCAGTATTCAATCAGTTTTAATAGATTACAGGACCACCTTGCTAGATTTGTCAAGCCATAATGGTGTTGAGTGTGGTGCATATCAACTTGTATGAATAAGTGATTATCACTCAAACCCAGTACTATTAAAATAATAATAATAAAAATGATAATAATTAGAAACAGATGGCCATCTTTTTACATGTACTCATAATTGCACTCAGCTTAAATTTCAAACATGCACATCAAATGTTCATTTTTTTTTGCAGCAATATGATTCCAGGATTTTAAGAGATAAAATTATGCTGAATAAAAAGTAAAATGGATCATAGAGAAGATCAGAAAAGAAACTCAGGGTATAACAAATTCACATAAAAAGCATCCCAACGACCGAAAAAAGAGCCCCGTGATAACAATAAAATCATAAAACATTCACTGGGATTGCAAATTTAAAGTAAATGCATGATCTATTCCATCCACAACCTAGGTTCCTTTCCTCATATTAATGTTCTTATCTAGATCTAGCATGCTCCACCAACATTCCTCAGGACACTGGCCTTTCTTTTTTTTCTCCTTTCTGTCCTGAATTCTTGAGGCCAACTTACTGCTACATGATATTAAACCTTGTTCTGCATATTAAGATCTGACCATTGAAATTCTGATCACACATTCAAAAAAAAAAAAATGAAGAATCAGCCCCAAGTATAACAACAGCATGTTATTAAGAAAATTGCGGTCATAAGAAACCAGGTAAATGATATTTACAGCAATATGTGATCATCAATAACAAGTTGATAGGAGCATTCTGCAGGATGTTTTATGATTCACATGGCAAATGGACACATAAATTACTACGGTTTAGAGTTGGCCATCACCACCATCGAATTCCATTCTTTGGAGAACCACAATGTAGTAGTGATTGTGTCCAGCATCAATATTATATCATGAAAGAGAGATAAACCATTATCAGCAATGTGATAGACTCACTTGGAGTGGAGTGACCATTTAGGTGGACCAATTGTCTAAAGCCAAGAAGGGCACAAAGATTATGGAGCTCACCTCGGCAAGCCTCTGACTTGAACATGTGTAGTAAGCACCACCAACCATGTCCCTCTTACGAACTCATCTGCAGCCACTGGAGTCTGAAATCATTCATTGAACCAAATGGGCATGATTATTGTAAATGTATGAATTTTCAGTGCAGTCCACCAGGAATAAATCCACAAGGAACCTGCAATGGTGATACATATATAAATAACAGTAACTATAAGAAAGGCAATACACAATTGGGAGCCAAAATATTTCTTTCGATGGAGAAAAGGCATTAAAAAAAAAAAAGGAAAAAAAAAGGACGGGATGACATAACTGAGACTGATAGGCCAAAGAGGAAACTTAGTAATCAATACACACAGGATAGCATCCCCTCAACCAAAATTTCTCGTATAAGAATAAAAGCTCAGGAGCAAAGCTAACAGATGCAAAACATCAAAGCATACATTAGATAATCAAATGCTTTAAGATAATGAGAAATAGAAAGTTGATCAGATGTGCATGAACTGACACCTAGTGATAGGTGAGGGTGCTGGAAATTCTAGATGGTTCCTGGGATTGCAGATTTCTTCTTAATTTTCTTTTCTTCATCAATTTATAAAAAATATATATATATGACATCATTGTGTAACTATATGTAAAACTACTTGCAGAAGCAAATGCCAAAGACAGGTATCACCTGCACATAGTGCCAATATTCCTGATCATAGATTGTCTTCAATTGAGACTTTTGCTTATTTGAAACATAGATTAAGCAAGAATCGCTAAGAACAGTATCACAAACAATGAAATGCAAACTGACAATGCCATTTCCAACAATACATGTTGTGCCTGATTACAACTTTAAAACTGTTTGTAAGATGAAGGCTCCAAATGTCCCATCAAGTGGAGTACCTCCCACATAACTCAACAATCTAACCTACATTCCAATGACACTCCAATCAAAGCATAAGATAACCCTCTTCATATGTGCTAATTTGGTTCTAGCCTTGGCTTGCCGTATTCAAAATTTTGTCTTATTACACAAGCATGTGACTATATAATTCATTTCATGCAAATCAATTGTCAAATGATAAGGAAACCTGCATTAAACATACAGGATTGCCCCAGTAATCATTGATATTACATGGCTCATATTTTATGCATTATATTTAATTTAATAACTTAAAAAAGGAACAGACTAATTTAAATCCTCTTGAACTATTAAATGATACAACCTGGAATAAGGAAAGCCTGCAATTTATATATTATGAGAAGTTTGTTAGTTTCCAGGAGCTACTCCATAGAATATAATCTTCAGAAGTTAGAAATAATATCAAATCCCACAAGCATGCATAATGATAGTAGATGCTAGTTGTTTCAACTTTCACAAATCACGAGCAACAGACAAGGAAAAAAAGAACACAAGAGAGAAACTCATCCTCAAACAGAGATTGTAAACTGACTGATTGCAGATTCTATGCATGGATACCACTTGAAAGTGAGTTGAAATATCCCGGTGCGCTTAAAAACCCCTAAAGCATCAGCATGTTGCATAAGATACTAGATTCACATTCACATCATACAAATTATATAATTGATCCTGATTGGCATAAACAAACATTAGATTACATGCAAAACAAAACAGATATAAAAATTTATACAAATAATAACAAGGGTGATATGGAGAACACAAATTGAGTATTATGAACCCATTAAGATCAGTAAAAATATAGAGGCCAATAGTATATTATAAAAGATTTTGTAAAAAGGGAACATTGTGGACTCATTAAATGAGAGAAAATATAGAGGTTTAATCATGATCTAACGTAGATGAATAGCTAAAGACGCATTGCATGGAAAGGTTCTCTAACAAGGAATAATTTCATAATGAAGAAATCATAAGCAACAAAAAGAAATAGAAAGAAAATTTTGCATGAAATTGTTGATAACCAAATTAAAATTTTTTTTGAAAGTTTATATTCCCCCATTTAATGAAATAATTCATTTTTTTTAAATACCTTATTTAAGCCATAAAAGAACTTGCAAAATGACCAATATCGCAGAGAACGATGGACAGCAGTCATAAAGATGAAGATCCGAACGCCAATGAGCCGCCGGAGGAGGAGGAGGAGAAAAAGAAGGAGAAGAAGCTAGGCCGCGAGATTTGCTTCGATGGGTGCGGCCGCCCCTGCAGCGTATGCATCTGCCCCTATCTCCCACCTTCACCGATCCCCACCTCCACCCACATCCTCGTCCTCCACCACCCCCACGAGCTCCGCCGCAACCGCCTCGCCACCCTTCCCGCCCTCACCCGATCCCTTCTCAACCTCCACTCCCTCTCCGGCCGCCGCCTCCACCCTTCCTCCTCGTCCGTCCTCAGTTCCTCCTCACTTACCCCTCTCCTGCTTTTCCCTTCCCCCACCTCCATTCCCCTCTCCCTCTGGGCCTCCCAAAACCCACCGTCCGCCCGCACGAACCTCAATCTCATCGTCCTCGACGGCACCTGGGCTCAGGCCAAGGAGATGGCCACTGCCAGCGGCCCATTCTTGTCATCGATCGGCGCGATTCAGGTGTCACTGGAGGTGGATGAGAGCGTGGATGGGGAGAGCACCTTCGAGTCGGAGCTGGTGCTGAAGAAGGAGCCGTTCAAGGGGTGTGTGAGCACGATCGAGGCAGTGGCGCGAGCGCTGAGGATTTTGGAGCCGGAGGAGAAGGTCGGCGTCGAGGTCGAGGAGGTGCTGCTACTCGTCTTGAGGGCCATGGTGGGCTTTCAGAAGCACCACCTGAAGCCCATTAAACCTAGGCCCAGATTGACCAAAAAAGGCTCATCTTCTACTTCCAAGTAACTCAAGTGTTTGATTGAAAATTAGTTTTTATTTATTTTTTTAAGACGGGACCCCATTAATGGTTTTAGTTGAAAGAAAAACAGTGAAAAATACACTAATTATAATAGATTATTGATTATTTTAAAATAAATTTTATGTCATGCAACTCAACATATGTGTTTGAAATATTCAAACTCAAAACTCGATTCACCTAAACCAATAATATTTTTTCACATAACTCCTTAATGTAAAAAGATGGTACCACCGAGCAATGCCAAAATTCAGTGTTCCTGTGTGACTCCAAAATTTGTGTCCTCAATTTTTTTTATTTAACTGATCTGTTTTATGGTTTAGGGGTTTGTTTGGTTTGAAGGCACACATAGGAAAAGGGAAATTACGGAGGGAAAATAGAAGGAAATTATCTTTTAAATCTCAAGCGTATAAAGATAAAAAAGGAACCCCCCACCCCCTTAATTTGTAAATTTTCTTTTTGAGCCAAGTGTACTGCCACAAATATCATCACATCAGCAACTTAGGTAAAAAGAAAGAATTGTCAAAAAATGTAAGTGCATGTTTTTCCAAAGGCTCAATTATATGCAAGGAAACACAGCATGATCTTTTCTAAATTTATCACCGAAGTTAAAATAATAGATAAACCTTGAAATCCTCCTCTATTTAGTTTATAAGAGAGAAAAATTGCAGGAAAATCAAGCACATGTCAGAGGATTATATATAAATACACCAGTGAACTTCCATGTTTCTAGTTTAAGGCAACAAATAAACTCCTTGTTTGTTCTGGATTAACAAGTAAATCATAGCATTTGGACACTGTTAAGTACTCGGAAGCAATGGCATTAGCATCCAATCAAGTCTTATAATGCATCAATAATTGCTCAAGAGCGATCCTGTCATTCTGGATCGGGAGAACCGCCGGGGACCAGCTGTACAGCACAAATGTATAGTTAAAAATTTAAGATAGAAAGATAGGTCTAAATTCACAATAATTGACTAGCAAGTTCTAATAACATGTACCCGCGGTGTAGTTCTAGACATTTAGAAATGCAAACCATAAACTCCATTATCTTAATCAACTAATCTCCAAAACTACCAGTGATGATTGAAAAAAACTTGAAAGAAAATACAATGGCGTGATTCCAGTAAATAAAATAACTCTTGCATAGGATCACAACATAAGAATGGTTTCACAGATGTGATTGCTTACAATTGCGATGTTGTTTCCATTAAGCAGTATCTGGTCAAGCTTTGTTATCCGTCTCCCTTCAGCTGTGATTTCACTGCAATGTAAATACATAAATAAAACTAGCTTAAAAAAAATTGGTCCAAGCATCTACAAAAGCCATATTTCCAAACAAATAAATTGTCTCACAATGTGTCTCAAAAGAAGATGCGGTTACTGTTGCTATCAAAGAGAAGCATGCTTAAGATTGCAACATTAATAAGAATTCAACAGCAGATTAAATTGAATTTCAAGATACAAACTAGAAAGTTCAATCCTCAAATACCAAATACTCTGACCAAAAAAAAAAGGTAGCTTCAAATGCAACTTACGCTGTCAAAACTCATATCTATGGTGAGTAGTGTGAATAACATGTATAAGTATATATGACAGCACTTTTGGTGTTAGGTTTGGGTAAAGATTGTGGAACGTAGACATAAACAAAATGCAATCTGAAAGTGTAATATAAATAGTTCAAACATGTGCCACTGAAGCAGTCAAACCTCATACCTATGGTAAATGATGTGCATAATTTATAAGCATAACTAAAGTCCTTTTAGAACAGCCTTAAATATTTGCTGTGATATATCGGATATGTGGACTGAAATCCTTGAAAGTAATGTAAGTAGTAGAAAAAAAGAAACAGAGAAAGAAACAGGACAAATTTAACCGTCTAATCATGCAAAAAGGTCTTAGAAATTCCTGCCCACAAGGACCATCAACAAGCTCGCAAGAGAATGCCTTCTTATATTCTATTAAAACACACAGCTCACTTTCTCTAGAAATAAACAAATGATAAATAAATAAAACTTGTGAAGTTGACTCGAATTAGATCAGATGAGTTGGCTTATACTGACAAGCAATAAGTTTCTAGCTGCCCCATCATCTCTTATTCTAAAGATGCATGAGTCACTACACATAATCAACTAAGACCACCTACATTTCACTCTTTATAAAATTTTTCATATAATTTCAAAGCTTTTGTCCCTTTTTTAATCATTTGTTTCCGATTCTGTAATAGCATAAAAAAAAAAGTAAGAAGTCCTAGCTAAGTTATAAGATTGGAATTTAGTGCACTCACCCACTCCAATAGGCCTCATTTCAGTGATATGGCAAAATCAAAATAGTTTTGCTTCTTTATGTATCCATATGATAATTTTGCAACGGAAGATGAGCCAAACGGCCATGTATTGTACTAATTCTAGTTCTACTTAAGTACATTTAAATTAAACAGCCAAACCTCTCTCAATACCAAATAAAATTAATTTCAAAATCAAAATTTTAAGAAAAGAGAAAAACATAGGAGATGTAGATGAAAGAACTAAAACTAAACAAAAACCCTAACTAAGATTCACAAGCATGCTATCGACTTTTTGTAAGATGATCATACAACAAGGAAACATCATTGAAATCAAAATTGTCGATAAAGAAAGTAATGTGTTCAGATTTGGAGCTTAGGGTTTAGGGTTTTACTATTCGGTCACATCTTCAAGGACCATGTTGACGTATACGTCGAAGCCTCTTAGGGTTCCGACGAGCTCCTTGTCGCCCTTCATTATCACCCATATCTTCGATCCGATGCATCGATCTATGAGCTCTGAGAAACACAAACAACAACATTATCATTATCAAACAAGAAGAACACGACAAGACCTTCTACAATTTGATCACCATTCAAAGCATTGGAAGACAAAAACACTGAGATATCGAGAGAGATTGAGAGAGAACCTGAAGGAAGGAGTTGAGAAGGGTTGTGAGACATCTTCACTTCGATTCCTCGGCGTTGAGTCTTCGAATTTTGGAGCGTTCTCTATTGACAGAGATGGCTCTAGGCGTCTGGCTAACCGATCGGGTGTGGATATGATATGATTGGTAAATCCGATATGGTGACGGGTTCGGGTCTGGATCCGATGTAGTTAATAATTGAGTAACTTCTAGTTTCGCACCGTTTTTGTTATCTTTGTTTTAATTTTAAAGTTACATATATCGTTAAATATTAACCAATATCAATGACGCATATTTTATATATATATATATATTTGAAAGGATATTTTTATAATTTCAAGCATCAAGTTTCTGAATTTAATTCTGAGAATCAATAGATATCTGACAAAATGTTCACAAGTCAATCAAGAAATGGAAAAGAACCCAAGCAATGTGGAAGAGAAACATTCTTCAAGTTTACTGCAATTTGCAGCATGATCATAAACAAGGGGTAATTTTTTTGGGTGGGTACTAAACTTTGGTCTTGTTTCATTTTGAGCACCAACTTTCGATTTGTATCAATATCGCACTCAACTTCGATTTCATTTCAACGGAGAGTACCATGACTATTCCGGTGAGATTTTTCTGATGTGTACGCGGGATTGCTGACAAGGCCGTTGACTCGCCATGTCAGATGGATCAGGGGAGAAATGGGGAAGAAATGGTGTTTAAACCCTTGACGTGGCATCCGACGTTGAAAAAAAAGCCCATCCACATGTTTAAGTTGTCCACCTGGCACATCAAACGTCCATCTGACGTGGCGAGTCAACGGTCTCGTCAACAATCTGGCGTACATGTCAGAAAAATCTCACCGAAATAGTCATGGTACCCTCCTGTTGAAATGAAATCGAAATTGAGTGCTCATATTGATACAAATCAAAATTTAGTACTCAAAATAAAACAAAACCAAAATTTAATACCCACCCAAAAAAATTACAGCATAAACAAGCCAGTTCTTGAGAAGGTAAAAACAAATACTGTATAAAAACAATGCAGATTGAAAGCATCATTCCAAAATTTGAGACTTACCATCAGAAAGATGGTAACTCTTTCGTTGTTAGTGAGAGATCAATTCTCTCTTGTCCACCTTATCAAATTAAAAAGAAAAAGAAGACTTCTCAACCACAGTGACAAGGAAAAAAAAATGCATGAAGCACACAAATAAACATCAGAGGAAATTCTGGTGATTTCAGCAGCAACAGACAGACAACTGAGCAGATAGAATAAGCATAGTAATATCTCTATTTCAAGCAAATTAGAAAGTCCTAAGAAAATAGCACCACTCTGTTTTATTCTGAAGTTTCTAATCTTTTTCATCATTGTCATCGCATCATGCAAGAACTCGGTTCCTTCTTGCCGCTCCCCTCCCATCTGATCTGGAAGAAACTTATAATTAGCCTTGACAGTGATCTGTGTGGCTCAAAAATACAGTGAGACAAAAATAGCAGTTAAGAAAAACAACTAGAAATGTTTATGAAGACATAAAACTCACCAAAAATAACCAAAATTGCACGGCACATGCATCAAATGATAATTGAATAACAAAAACCATCAGAAGTTAGCAGAAAACAAAGCGGTGGAGCATAATCCATCTTAATCATTTTGGTCTGATATACATGAACAAAAAAACTACAACACCCCCTAGAAAATACATTCCCGTCATTGCATGAAGCCAGACAACTGTTTCTATTTGACCAGCTAATGCCACCTTGATGCTAACATCTGAAGTACCCAGACCAAAGTGAATCACCGCAACTTTGGCCTCTTACTGAAAGAGGCACCTCTTGATTCTGGAGCACGGGATTTTCCAAACGATTTTGCCTTTCTCTTCCTCCTCTCCTCTTCACTGTCTGATTCATCACCCTTCTCTCTGTCCGCATTAGTAGCCTCCCTCTCCAGCTCCTCCCATGTTTTCCCTTTTTCCTCTTCTGAGTCCTGTGAATCATCTTCCTCATCTTCATCTGATTCAACCAATGACTCACTGTCACTGGCTTCATCTTCAGACTCTGATTCTGGCTCAGCGTCTGAGGGCTCATAACCTTGGTCTGATTCCACAGAGTTTTCAGAATCAGAATCACTGGCTTCCAAGTTCAAAAACTCCCACCCACCATCCTCTATGAACTTCTCAGGATCATCAGTAATTGTTTTTAGGATTGGGCGCCAATTCAGGTTCAACCTGCTCTCGTAATATTTCAGATCAGTTGTGTCGAGCCACTCCTTGATTCCATCAAGGGATGATGATGGGATGGAATCTATGCGGAGAACATCTCTTTTGAAATCCTTGAAAACAATTGCCATGTCAAAATTCTTCTGCCCCAGGCCCACCCTCTCAAGGTTAACAATCTCAATCTCAGCCAATGTTATCACCAGAAAAGGGGTCTCAATCAGCTCAACCAAACAGGTTGAAGTTGGAACAATGAAAGCTGACGATTTGTGAGGAACTCCATGGAACCCAAGCTCCCTCAGAGGCTGATCAAACTCGAGATCAAGTCCTTTGAATTGTGGCTGACTCCAGTGATCATGCACCTTACTGACAAAGTTCTGGAAATCAGCATTTATCCTATTTTTCCGGTCCCTTTCCCTCTGCTCTTCCTCAATCTCATCAGGATCCAGGGCCGATCTCCTTCCACCACCTAGTGTCTGCACGACATCCATCACCTCAATATAAAACTGGACGTCCTTTGTCTTCTTGTTCCCCACCATAATGTGATTGTGCAGGTGGAAGTGAAGGAGCGTAATCATTTCTCTTTCTGCAGGCTGGAAAAATGCGTGCTTGATGTTACCATACATGATCTCTACTCGCTCATCAGGCCTTGATGTAGAATATCGGAAACCATTAACATGTGCTTCCAAAGTACCTGTCAACTTTCTTCCACGGCCACCAAAGGCAGGCCTTATCCACAAGTCAGGCAATCTCATTAATTTCATTCTGTTGGTAGCAAGCTGCAATTTCTCCTGTGTAACCAGTGTAGCTCTCTCAGCTCTCTCAGACTCCCGGGAAGTAACTTGCCGCCGGAGGGTCTTAATCTGCTGGACAACTTCACTACTGTGTCTAGGATCTTTAGAACGGAAAGTGATCTCTTTCAAATAGATAGCACCTTGATATTTCAGAGAGTTTGCATCATGGGGAGTGAACGGAGTACCAGGCACATTAAATATTATGCGGATTGTGCAGGTACGGTTGTCCTGATGGCTAGTGACACTCTTGACAGTAGCAACATGGAAGGGCACCATGCTACCATATATCGGTAAGAGAATAGCCTCATTCTTCTGATCTACCTGTATTACAAGCTCCTTTGAATAGGGCATGTCATTGACATTCTTGTAGGCAATTAGGTCGCTGGATGCCTTCACAGGACCCCCGTCCATCCCCAGTAGCAGATCCACCACCAGCCAGCCTTCTAGCAGTTTCCTCATTTTTCTGTCGGGCAAGCTCTGCCTGGTGTTGTCTCCGAAGTTCTTCCTTTGACATCTCCTGGAGATCAGACCTTAGAGTTGCTTTCGACAATAATGGCTCACCATTCAATTCAGGTTTCAATTTTGGTCGTTCATCTTCTTCTACATCCTCATTAAATGAATACGCAACATCCTTAAATGCCTTAGAGCAGCCTTGGGTCAACACTTCAGGAGATTTCCCACTAACAACTACCGTGTCAGCTAGCAACAACGAGAACTTATCCGTCTTCGGCTTCTTAGTCCCAGCTTGGAGGTTTTGAAATCCAAGTGAGACATTGAAGACCATTCCTCCCTTCATTACCCGATCATTTTTTAAGTTCAAACTTAATCCAGATTCACGGAATTCAAGGCCAATCCCTGTTCCAGCAGTTTTGGTCAGATGAGGTAGTAGTTCTGCTGCTTCCTTCTCAACCACTGCAGTAGCGGCTTGGTAAGCAGCGCTAACTTTGTTACCAGGCTTCATAGCAGCTATAGCAGCATCATGAGCCTTGAGCAAAACTTCGTATGCCTTACTCTGCTTTGCATTAGCATCAATTAGAAAAGTTCTGGCGACATTTGAGCAGTAGCTGTTATAACGCGAGCCAATTGCACACAAGATCACACTTGTCGAATCATAATAAAGATTATCATCAGTGCTTGAAGCACTGGGCCTCAGATCAAACTCTCCCCCACTCTGAAAGATTGGTGGATAGCATATATCAACATTCTCTGCCTTGAGCTTGACCTTCACCTTCAAAGGATCAAGTATGACCTTCTCCGTGTCATCCATCAGAGAAGCATGTGAAACTTTATTCTCCTCATCAATGATCTTCTCAAGTTTTGGAACAACAAAATTTTTCATCACAGATGAAGTCAAGTACGCTGCCTTCTTCACACATGTGAGCTCACTCTCATCTTTAACAGCAAAAAGTTCTGAGAAGCTATTGGTCACATCACGGAGTTGAAAACCAGATCCAGTCAACTTGTCTGACCAAATTTCCAACAGCTTCCCTTCAGGTGCCTCCTTTGCAATATATCCAATGACAGCACTCTCAGGTTTTGATTGAGTACGAATAGCATGTAGTATCTCCTCCATTAAGCCTGCCCCATCATCATTCTTTGCCTTCACATGTATCACAACATCAGCACCAACGGCCTCTTTTGATGACTTTTTGAGGGTTTCAAGCAGATTTGCCTTCTTCTGACTACACAAGAAATGGATCTGCCTGTTCATGAAAACCATAATAGTCTCTGGGAACTCATAACCCAGTAACCGGATATTCAAAGCTGAGGACTTCAGATAACGAAGATCATCTGAAGGAGGGGGGGTTGCAATGGCAATAACATCTGAACCAGCCCAAAGATCAGATTTGTGCTCCTGCCAATGACCATAGAAGCCCTTCAGACGCTTGTTGAAATTCTCAAGATCAATCCTATAAGCATTGCCAGAGGCAGATGCTTTTGCACTTCCATTCTGGTGATCTGCCATTGCAGCTGCAAAAACCAAAACTTAAATTAGGAAAACTTAATTTGCTAAATTCAGTTCCCCGCAAATGACTAAATGAATGTACTGGAGAACACAGATCCTCTATTCTCAAAACTTGGCAACAGAAGACAGAGAGTAAAAAAAAGAGAGAAACATCCATGCATGTCATTTTACTTAAGACTAAAGAGGTTTGTGCTCTCCTTGGGACAGCCAAACAGGAAAGGATAACAACTTATCCACACTTCTTTCATCAAAGGCTGCTGGAAATCAATTAATTCATGCATATTTAAGCTAGGGTTGTAAAAACATAGTCAAGGGCTCTCGGAATAGCCTACACCATTATTCTAACAAGTCAATTTGGTGGTAATGTGCATGAATTAATCCTAACCAGAATAATGGTGTAGGCTATTCCGAGAGCCCTTAACTATGTTTTTACAACCCTAGCTTAAATATGCATGAATTAATTGATCCCCAGCAGCCTTTGATCAAAGAAGTGTGGATAAGTTGTTATCCTTTCCTGTTTGATCTAGTACCGACCAAATTTATTTTTAGAGAACAACATAGTTTAGAACAGAATCTGAAAAAAACGTAAGATAAGGAAAAAAAATCCATTTTAACCAAGAAGACTGCATGCTCTAGTTCAGCTGAAAAATAAAAAAAATGAAGAAGAACAACTCAACAGCTATAAGCAATCGACAATCACTTTCATGACGATCCCAAATAAGCCATTCACAGCATAACCCCAAATGGACACAACACATTCAAACCAGTCAACAAGAACCAGGTAAGAAAAATTAAACTAAGCAAACGTCAACGAACATGTTTATTTAAGGAAATGCATTTCGAACGAAACCGTGTCAACATGTTGTAATTTTTTGTGACAACGTGTACAAATCTATGAACAATTTCATTAAACTATAGTTCACAAGCAATTCACTTGAGTAGGGAGAAAGTAGAGAGCCAAACAATATAAAAAAAAAACCACCCAATCAAAACTAGGCCAGCTGCGTGGGACAAAATTTAATGCCTCACAGAAGGAAGGAGGGAAAAAATGCATGACCATCATTCATACCAAAATCTGGTTCGAAGAACAACATAGAGTTAAGATAATCTGAAACCCGTAAGATAAGGAAAAAAATTCCATTTTAACCACGAAGACTGCATGATCTAGTTCAGCTGAAAAATAAAAAAATGAAGAAGAACAACTCAACGACTATAAGCAATTAACAATCACAGAAGGGCCTCACAGAACAAAACTAGAATTCAAAAGCAATCCGAAGGAGAGAATCTGAAAACTCACAGTAAAGGGACAGATCTGCAAAAAAAAATATAAATTGATAAAAAATAAACCAAAAGGAAAGCCATTGCGAATGGAAATCTATTTGTAGGGAATCTAAAAACTCACTGGAAAACCAGTGGGGAGAACGAACAAGAAGATCGAACTGTTAACAGGGTCAGATCTGCGAATAAAATAAAAAAATTAAATAGCCTGACAGCCGAAACATGTTAATAATTCAAAATGACAACTTTAATCCGTTTACACCACTCACCGATAACCGGAGAAACGGTGGAAGACGCGTACACAGTCAATAACGAAACAAATATCTGAGAAAATGACAATAGGGTTAATAAATCACTGCGAAAGTATACTAAAAAGAAAAACAATTTGAGAAAAGAACATGGGAACCGGTAGAGGAAGTAGAACCACAGCCAAAACTGAAAGAAATCAACGAAGCCGCCGTCGGTCAGACCAGCCGGAGCCCTTCCGTGGCAGTGTATAGCGACGCCGGCTTCAGGCGACGACGGGCAATGGAAGTCCGGATGATCTTCTCGGCGGCGATGAGAGTTCGAGATAGGAGGCGGCCGGCGAAAACCCTAGACGGGGCGAAGCCGAGAAAGGGGAAGAAGCTCGGGGCGAGGTCACCGTATTTTAATTATTTTGTGACACGATTTGTCTCTTTTTAATAATATGGATAAGCGGGTTTTTTTCAATTATTTAATAATCGGAACGGGTTGTCGACCCAGTTAGGCAACCGGTTCACGGTCCAACCGGTTGAACCGGCCGGTTCAATCATATTTAATATTTTTTAAATAAATAAATTTTAAAAATTTATAAAAATTAAAAAATAAGAAAAAATGATTTAAAAAAAATAAGAAAAATTAAAAAAATATACAATTACATATTGCAAAGTTATAAAAATCAAAGAGTGTTAACTCTACAAAAAATTGTATTTTTCAAAGTACAAATATACAATGATATAATCATACAACAAATATTCAAAAATAAATAATTAAATAAAATAAAAGTTTACACTATACTACAACAACAATAATAAAATAGAAACATACAACAACAACACAACTATCATCACCAACGACACCAAATCAACAAAATCATTCAAAAATGAGGAATGAAATAAAATACAAGTATACTACATCAACAACAATAAAATACAAGCATACAAATAAATAAACCGGGTTTTTTTTGTTAGGTTTGTTTAATTTTAATGATTTAATTTTAATCAATTTTTTTCGCATAAAAATAAATAAACCGAGTTTTTTTGTTAGGTTTGTTTAACTTTAATGGTTTAATTTTAATCAATGGTTTCTTAAACCCGATTTAATTGTTTAATTTAAAAAAAAAAACTGGTCTGGTCCAACTAGTTCACCGGTTCAACCAGTTGCACCAGCCGGTCCCCTTTTTTTACTATTTGACGTGACTAACTGGACCGGTTTACAACCCGGTTCCCAGTTGAACCGGTTGAACTGACCGGTCCGGTCCGGTTTTTAAAACTATGTTTTTTTTTTAATATTGTTTTCTTTAATTATTTGCCAAAATAAAAAATTTTATAATTATTTACCTAATTAAGAAAAAGTAATGTACACATTACTGTCCAAGTACTATATAGCGTGCGTACGGATGGTTTTTATTTTTTTAATTTAATTTATTTATATATATATAATAAAAAAAGGTAGGGATAACCAGTAAAATAAGGAGAAAATCACCGATATAAACAGTAAAATCCTAAACTCATCTGAACTCATAAAAATTAAACATTAAAATGCGCACATTATTAGCTTCAAATTTTCATATAAGAACTAACCATACATATTGATATCACACCAAATAGTTATTTAGGGTGTGATATATGTTTTTAGTAAATATTATTTATCATAATTAAAATAAAAGTGAAATATTTTTATTAAATATATAAATATAAAAATAAAAAAAATATGTAAAACTACTGGAGAAACAAATTGAATTAAAAAATTTTATAATTTTTTAAGAAAATAAAAAAAAAATTAAAAATATAAAATAACTTTTTTAAAAAAAAATATGAAAGTATTTATAAAAACCTGATAGTAAACCATAGAGGAAAAACAAAATTTATAGATAAGAGAAGGCCCACCACCACCATGAGACCTCACAAATCGGGTTGGAGATCACCGACGCCCTAACCCAAATGCTTTGCTTGCGTAATCTCCGTATAATCCCAACCTTTATATATATATATATATATATATATATATATATATATATATATTATATATATTTTATAAAAAGTTATATTTTAGTAAATAATTAAAAAACAATATAAAAAAAAAAGGCTGGATAAGCCACTAATGACATAATTGGTATTTTTCTTTCTTTTCACTAATAATATAGTTTATCCACCTTGTTATTTTTTTAAAAAATCATTTATTTGATATGAAAAATAACTTGCAAAAGCACTTACTTGAAAAAAAAATGTTTGCCAAAAAAAAATCAAATACTTATTTTCACAAATCGATTCCAATGGACATAAAAGAAAAATTTTCACACAAAACACTTTATTAATATGAAATCCATTGTTTGTTTGGATGTATTTGTAAAACCTAATGTAATTGGGTTTACACTACAGTGTTTTTTTTTTTTTTTTGTGTATTTGGTTTTACCCCCGAATCATACGTAAAACCAAACACTGGAAAAAAAAGAATGCAAACTCCGTGAAAGAAGGGACCGTTTCTCATCCTCCGCTCACACCGGCAATAGGAAAATTGAAGTTGTCCTTTGCTCACACTGCCATTGGCTCGTCTCTTCCAAGAGTCTCTGTCCACGCCGTCCTCCGGTTGACGATTTTGCACAAGATCGAGTGTCATCAACATCCTACGGTTGGATCAGAGTAATTTCCGGCAATCTCGGCGTATTAGAAGCTTCGATTGTGCGGTTTGTCTTCGATTGCAGTGTTGGGTGAGTATTTTTTTTTGCCCTTTCTTGTTGGTTTTTTCCTTGGATTTTGATGTTTTGTGGGGATCTTTGCATAGGTTTTTGTTTTTTTTTTTGTTTCTTCTACTAATGATCTTGTGATCCGGTGCCGTCATTGTTCAATGCTTGTCCATCTTCTATCTCTTTAAAAGCTATAATTAAGGTAAGAAAGTTGCACTCATGCCCTTGTTTCTTTGTAAACTGCTATGTTTTTAGGGTAGATTTCTTTCCGGCTTTCATGAGTTATGTAGATTAACGGCTTTGCTCAAATTTTAAACCTTATTGATACTATTTGAAATTCTATGGACAAAGGATATATGAAGCTGTATTAGTTATATAAAAGCTTATAATTTACAGATTTTAAAAAAATTGTAGCTATGCATTGGGAATATGACAGGCTTAGAAGCTGGCTTCCCTTCTTCATGTCTCTGAATGACATAGTTATTTTTCTCTGAATATTATCCTTTATTGGCATAAATTCTCAAATTGTTATTACATCATCTTTTCCGTGTTTAATTGAAAATTATTTTTTATTTTTTTCTTTCATTCTATTTCACATGTATGTTTAGCGTGCTAACTTTGTTGTGCTAGATAAACTATTGCTGTTTTAAGGTGTGAAGTTTCATGCCATTTCAACACAGTTATATGTCTCTGAATCTTTGAGTATATTGGGCTTCCAAGTTATATACTTGATTGATTAAAAAATAACAGTTATATTTCAGTGTTCGTTTGCTCTCCTTGCTAATGAAATTTCGGATAATTGTCGCACGATATGTAATGTTATTGTTTTTGTAGTGGTGCCTCTGCCAGTGTCTGCTAGATAACAAGATTTATGGTGAACATTCTTCCATTTTTAGGGACCAATGTCATGGTGGCAGAGTATTCTTTTGAAAAGTTGACTAGAATGAGGTTAGGCATCAACCCAATTGATATATGAACAACAGTTCTCAGTTTTGTTGATATGTAGCCACAGAAAATGCCTCATTCATACCCTCATGTCATGTGTGAGATCAGCCTTATCTAATTCAGCACATATGTTATATCTCACATTGTTAGTATAAGTGTGTTCAAATCCTTTACAATTTCATTTGTATTATTATCAACTTAAGTGAATAATTACTCTGTTTGCTTACTGATTTGTCACTTTATATTCTATTTCTAATGACAACAACTTAAGTTTTAAATGCCAATCTTCATAGACATGCTTGATTGACGGCCATTAAATTTTAAATTTTTCTGGCTACTTGTCTTTATGGATAGAAAACATGGTTCCTACTAATTTTGTTTGCCGTATTTTTGAGAAAATTTACTGTATTTTTAAATACAATCAATCAAATGCCACCTTAAAAACATGTTAAAAAAATCTAAAAAACAATTATACAAAAATATAACCTAAAAGATTTTTTATTTTAAAAAGACACATGACAGAAAACACCTTTAAACAACATCAATTCAAGATTTTAATTTATTATATATATATATATATTATATTTTAAATTTTTATATGAGCCAGTTCAAACTGGCACAAATAACTGGCACAAACTGGTTCGCTCGAGCAAGTCATTCCAAGGGGAAGAGTTCGGGTCCGATCCCGCGTCATTCTTGGCGAGCAAAAATCAGGGTACAAATGTTGAGTACTCGCACGGTGATGAGCGCGTTGGTTTTGGCGCCTTTTCTCCCTCCCTGGCGTTCTCCCGCCCGATCGGCTTCCAAACCCTAGCGTCCCAATCTCGATCGCTGTGGCTCCTCCTGCGGCGTCCCTGAGCGAAATCCATGGCACATCGCGCCGCTAAGCGTCCCAAGCTCAACAAGAGGTACGTAAAAGCTCCTCTACTTGCTGCTCTTCTACTCGCTCCTAATCCTTACGCTTTTACGGGGGTTTGCTTTTGATCCAGAGGCGAAGATGACTACCTTCCAGGGAACATCGTGGAGATCGAGATCCATAACTTCATGACCTACGATCATCTCAGATGTAAGCCTGGACCCCGCCTCAATCTCGTTATTGGGCCTAATGGTTCTGGAAAGAGCTCCCTCGTTTGTGCCATCGCCCTTGGCCTTGCCGGAGAGCCCCAGGTCTGATATCTTGATTACCATCTGAATGTTAGTTCTGTGGTTCTTGCTTCTTGTTTAACTTCCATTCTTTTGATTAGATTCTTGGCAGGGCTTCCAGCATTGGGGCGTTTGTTAAGCGGGGTGAAGAGTCTGGCTATATAAAAATGACGCTGAGGGGTTATAGCGCAGCCGAGTTGTATGTGATTACAAGGAAGATCGACATTCATAACAAGTCTGAGTGGTTGCTTAATGGTAAGGGGACCTTTGATTTTGATGCTTAGTTTCATCTTGGGCTATATGAACGTGCCTTCTGGTGCAAGATTTCCCCTTTTGTTCATAATCACTTTTGCGGGCATTTTGTGTTGAATATTGGAGTGGTAGCCTCAAACTCGATTATGAGAAACCATAAAAGTGTCTTTTTTTGGTGTAATTCATGACAGGAATAGCTGGAATTGTCTTGTACCTTATCATTGATGATGGTGATATCAAATTTCATCATTGATCTCTGATGTTGGTTGTACGAAGAGAACGAAGTTAATGTCTTAAATGATGTTTTTGGTGTTGAAAAAGAAGTAGAATTACTGTTCTGGTTAATGTTGATGTTTACGGTTCTTTATTGTCTCTATCATACATGAACAAATCTTTTATATTTTATTTATTTATTTATTATAAATCCAGTAGTCCAATATTTATAGCAGCTTGTAACATTCATTTGGCTTGCTTAGCACATATGTCAGTTGATGAGGTGCTGTTTCACAATTGGGAAGCAGCGTAAAATTTTATTCCTATGAACTGATGTTTTTGGTGTTGAAAAAGAATTAAATGCACTGTTCTGGTAAATGTTGATGTTTATAGTTCTGTGATGTCTCTGTGTGCATATTGTACATGAATAAATCATTTTCTCTCACTCTTTTTTTTTTTTTATTAACAGTTGTCTAATCTTTTATAACACTATAACAACTCATAACATCCATTTTGCATGCTTAGCACACTTGTCAGTTGACAAAGTGCCATTTGACAATTGCGAAATAGAATTAAATTTAATTCCTGTAATTACTGATCGGAAGGATATTGATATTAGTTTTTATTCTTTGCAACAAGTCCTTTATGACATTTTTTACATTACAGTTGTTTCACACTTTGCAGGTGCAGTGAAGTCAAAAAGAGAAGTTATTGAAATCATTAAAAAGTTCAATATCCAGGTCAATAATTTGACTCAGGTAAGATGTTGAATCACTTATTCTGGAAGTTCTTAGGATGTTGTCGAGGTCAACATACTTAACTAATTTCTTAATAACTTTCTGTGGCTTTATGTTTTTTTTTTTTTCACTCTGTTAGAGTTATTTGGGTTAAAATTTTGGGGTTATTTGTAAAGTTAGGTCTTAATTTCTTGCAGTTCTTACCTCAAGATCGGGTGTGTGAATTTGCTAAGCTAAATCCAATTCAACTTCTGGAAGAAACTGAAAAAGCTGTTGGTAATCCTGAACTACCTGTCCAGCATCAAGCTCTTATTGAGAAAAGTCTTGAACTGAAGAGACTTGAACTAGTAACTCTTTTCAATTTCCTGTTCTTTTTCATTTGCAGCCTGAAAAGGTTTCCGTGTTCGGTAATCAACTTGTGATCAACATCTTGCAAAATAATTTTCTGTTGTGTGTGTTATCCAGACTGTCAAACAAAATGGTGATACTCTGAATCAGCTGAAGGCTCTTAATGCTGAGCAAGAAAGAGATGTAGAACGTGTTCGTCAAAGAGAAAAGCTTTTGGCAAAGGTTAGGACATTAGTGTCAAACATTCTATTTCACCTTAGTTTTTATTATGCCTTTTCTTGCCAATGTAGGTTGAGAAAATGAAGAAAAAATTACCATGGCTCAAATATGACATGAAGAAAGTGGAGTATAAAGAAGCACAGAAACAAGAGGCTGCAGCTAAGAGAAAACTGGATGAAGCTGCTAAAATTTTGAATGATCTTAGTCAGCCTCTCGAGTATGTTTTTTTATTAGCATTGTAATTTCATTTGTGCTTTTAGATGTGAATAACTTTTGTTGGTTTATTTGAGAATATTTGTTTCAGCCAAATTACTCAACATAAGTTATGAGATAGTGACTGATCTTACAGCATTGTTGATTTAGGGGAAGGATTTAATGGTGATTGTTTTAGTTATGGGAAGTCATAGCGGATGCCTCAGAACTTAAAAGGCATGGAGTGAATAGTGAATAATAACCTTAGGGATGACTGAAATACAACACAACTTTTAAAAACTATTGACATGGAATGGCATGTCCCAAAGAGAACTTCTGAATGCTCTTTTTGGGAGAGAAGGCTGCAGGAATTCGTAGATTGCAGGGAGGAGAAGGGGAAATGAATGGAGTTTAATGGCGTTTATAAGGACACTTGCCACAGTGATTTCTCTATTCCAAGTACCTATTATTCACTCTGCACCACTAGTATTGGGAGCTAAATCCATCTGACATGATGGTGAGATCATTTGTTGTTGTTCATCATGGAATTGACCTGTATTTTGCACATTGGCTTATTTACAAGTGCTTGGTCATTGAGAAGCTTAACAAAGTTTGTTATACATCTATTACTATTACACTATTATCATTATTATTTAGAGTGGGAAGTCGCGTGTTTGCGATCTAGTTACTTTGAGCAAGTGAGAAATTGTAACATCTGTTATTTAAGGAATGAGTTTTCCAATGTAGTTGTGATAAGCCTGAGTCCTTATTACGATTATGGTTCATGTTTGAAGTTACAGGACTTCGTGATGAACAACACACCTACTGACTTAGTCATGTGTTGCAAAATTTTCAAAGATTTTTTTAGTGTGAAGTCTATGTTTGGACCTAGGGGTTGGGGATGAAAGGGTTGCCCCTTGAAACTCTATCTAAATAGTAGATATATAGCTTATTATGAGTATTGTAGCATGTAGGCAGGCTAAGATTTCTTCCTGCTGTTTCTGGTGCTATTTCTTTTTGTGAACCCAGAAGACTATTGATTTATTTTGTAGGGATCAAAAGAAAGGGAAGACAAATCTTGACTCAGCCTGTAAGAAGTTAAGCAATCAAATATCTGAAAACGCAAAGGAGCGCATGGAAGTTTTAGAAAGGGAAAGCCATATGGTTTGTTTTTTATCTTTGCCTGTTGTAAGTGATCCAAATTTCTGTCTATCTTTTAATTGAACTGATAATTTTTCTTTTTATTAGGGCGTGCAAGTGCAAGCCAAATATGTTGAAATGGAAGATTTAAGGAAGCAAGAGGAAACTCGGCAAATAAGGATCATGAAAGCAAAGGAAGATCTTTTAGCTGCGGAAGAAGAGCTTGCAAATCTTCCAACTTTTGAACCTCCAAAAAATGAAATTGTATGTTAGACATTTCACAATTCGTCAATAAGTTATCTTATAGCGGATGAGTTTTCCATCCACATTTGTCATGTTTAGATAGTATTATACTTTGTAGAGTCAATTGAACAATCTGTTATTTTGGAAAATTGAAGAGTCATTGACATTATGGGTCCATCACTAGGAAAACTTCTTGTATAGTTTCGCGTAGATGCAATAAAAGTGTACGCTTCCTCTTTGCATGCATGTTCATTGCTTGGATGCTCTTAGTATAAACCTAGTGATTGCTTAGTTGCTTTTAAGTTTTATTTTGTCTATATGAGTGACTGGCGATAGATCTGACGCAAGTGCTTTTCTTTTGATGGAGAATAGTAATTGAAGGACATGAGCCATGAGGTCTGTGGCAGATTGAGCTGCTGTCTTACCTGAATTTCTTTCTTCTCACTACTCTCCTTCCTCTCCTGTATAATTGTCTTCTGGTTTCTCAAGCATGAGGGAAGATGATAGTATTAGACACTTGGAAAACATGATTAACTGTTTTTAGAAACTTAGAAGCGACTATTATATAAAGTAGACTTGTGCCTTTATTTTAGACTCATGAACATTATATTTGGAGTTGTCTCTATATAAACCTTTTGACATGGATCATTTTGAAGAAGCCTTATTGGTTCATTGATGTTCTGTGAAGTGTTGAATAACTTGAATTTGCTAATTTTTTTGTTCAGAATTTTTGGCAGTATACTTGCTACTTTTTCTTATGTGTTTGACATGTGAGTTCTTATTGATAGGAAAGACTAAATACTCAAATAAGAGACCTAGATCTCAATTCAAATCAATTGGCCCTACAGAGGAGGGAGAGTGAGAATATTTTACATCAAAAAAAGTAGCCTTGAACCAGTGCCTTGATCGGTAATTTACATCGGGCAATGTTTAACTGGGCGTGCCAATTTTCTCTTGTCAACGAAAATATTGCATCATTTGCAGGCTTAAAGACATGGAAAGTAAGAACACCAAACTTCTTCAAGCACTACGGAACTCTGGTGCAGACAGAATTCTGGATGCCTATAACTGGTTACAAGAACACCGTAATGAGTTGAAGAAAGATGTATTTGGTCCTGTTCTAATTGAGGTACATCTTATGTTGACTCAAGTTTTCCTTATTTGACAAAATGTTGACAATATCTGGTCGACTGATTACGTTGTCAGGTAAATGTCCAGAACCGGATGCATGCTGCTTTTTGGAACAACATGTGCCATTTTACATATGGAAGGTAAAATTATATTTTTCGCTTATTTGAGCCATTATGTTGTTTTACAACTGGTTTGTTCCTTTTACTATTTCTCATTCTGTCTTCTTTATCTTCTTGCTTCTTTTTTTCCCCTTTGATGACCAATTTGCACTATACCTTACTCTGACAGTTTATCTCTGATTAATGAGTAATGCTAGTGCTGTTGCTGGAGGTTATTTAAAAACCTAGCAGCATTTATATTTGAAAGGTTTTTAATATGTATTGGATGATCTTCTCCATCTTCCTTATCCTAGACTTATGAGGTCTGTGTGTGGGTGATACCTTGATTAAAATATTCTGCAGTGTGTCAGCGGTTAAATGTTTTGTGGCACATTTGGAAACTTGGGTTAAGATTAAGCTGTCTTTCTTGCTGACCTAGCAGGAAAGAAAGGTTCAATTATTTCTTTATTATGCTAGGTCACTAGATTTTTAATATTTTCTACTTCTAAACATATCTTGACATGTTTTAGTTTGCTAGGGTCGTCTGATTCTGGTCTGATGTTAAATTGAAGCAAGTTTTGAAAATTTTTAATTAATTATTTAAATTGGTACCTTATTGTTACATTTCGATGTTGATATATGATGCCGACTTTTCTATTGCAGTCATTCATCACACAGGATACTGGTGATAGAGATTACTTGGTAAGAAATCTTAGATCATTTGATGTTCCAATTCTAAACTATGTAGGAGGCAACAACAGTGATAGAGTGCCATTTCAAATATCTGAGGAGGTATCCCTAATTGTCTCAGTTATTGTTGATATTTATGTCTATCACATTCAGTATTTTTAGATAATAAATTAGTAATCATTGAGCAGGTGCGCAAACTTGGTGTTTATACTCGCCTTGACCAAGTGTTTGATGCTGCTAGTGCTGTCAAGGAAGTTTTGATTAGCCAGGCTGCATTAGAGCATTCGGTATGCTCTATGATGGATCTTCTATTGCATGCCTTTATTTGCTATTGATAGATGCAAGAAGTCTTTTGTTATTGTGGCATGGTTTTAGGATTGACTTCCTCCCTTTGTTTCTTATCCCAACCATTCTTCTTTTCTAGTATGTTGGCACCAATGAAACAGATCAAAGGGCAGATGAGATATCGAAGTTTGGAATTTTAGATCTATGGACTCCAGAAAATCATTATAGATGGTCTGTTTCTAGATATGGTGGCCACATTTCAGCAAGTGTCGAAGCAGTGCACCGTTCACGACTCTTCATGTGCAGTATGTTCTAGATTTATTGTTTGATAGTATTTTCTTACTTGGTTACCAGCTTTGATGAATTTGTGATAGCTCATATTGTTGTTTGGTAATGTTGCAGGTTCAGATGCTGGTGACATAGAAAGGCTAAGGTCCAGGAAAAGCGAACTTGAAGGTATAATTGTAGATCTAGAGGAGAGAATTAGAGAACTCCTAACAGAACAGAGACTTTTGGAAGATGAAGCAGCAAAACTGCGTAAAGAACGGGTACGTATAATGAGTTATGGAGATTTCTTCTGTTTCAGTGCATGAATGTTCTTTTATAACTGATATCCTCTTCCTCAGGAGGAACTCACAAACACCGTAAAACTTGAAAAGAAAAAACGTCATGATATAGAAAATCGTGTTGGTATGTGCATATTATCATTCCATCCATCTTTTCAGCTGTTGTTACATATATATGTATATAAACATGTACATTTTATGTACATATGCATCTTTTTGTTGAAGAAACTTTGTTTTTTCCTCAAGATCAGAGGAGGAGGAAACTTGAATCCATGAATAAGGAGGGTGATCTAGAGTCAAACACCAAAAAACTCATTGGCCATGTGCGTCAGCTGAATGTTCAACGTTTTCACTTAGCAATTAAAATCAAGGTAAGATTACATTTAGATGCATGTATGTAATCCAAATTTATTTTAACTTAACATAGAAATTTGGATTTTAGAAGTTTTATTGCATTTCTGCCCCCTTCATATATTTTCTTCTGTCCATTGACTGCATTTTTCTCTCCTAGAAACTTCTTATTGATGCTGTCTCTTGCAAATGGAGCTATGCTGAAAAGCACATGAAGTCCATTGAAATTGAGATGAAGGTATACTCAGTTTTATTGATTCAGGGCTTAAAAGTTGTTTATTAGTCATCTGGCCAGCTAAGTTTACTCTGTTTTGAATAATTCCAAGAATGTGATCATTTAGATGTGCAACTCAAATTAGGTGGAAAACTGAGTGAAAGTACTGAAATTGGCAGTTTTTTCCCTTTCTATAGTGGATTGAGGAGCTCCCACTTCATTTCCTAGTTGGGTTAGGAAAAGGAGGTGGCCTGCCCCTTCAAATCTCTTCAATGTCATATCCTACTGGATATGTCATAATCCTTGATGTTCATGGATTATGTAATTTCTGAAATTCCTTGATCCTTATGAAGTTGGAAAGAGATCTATATCGGGGGTCTTTTTTTACCAATATTACAAATTTGTTCTGCAACTATATAAATTGTTTTGATTTTCAAATGCATATGTCAGCCCTTTGAAAAGGAATTGTTTCATGTATTTGAACCAGAATTGCAATTCAAGTGTTTTCTTAAGTGCATCTATCATCCCTGTGTCCAGTACAATTACTATATATCATTGTTTTTCCTCTTCATATTTGCTAAAGCAGCCATCTTTTTTAGATTAGGGAATTGGAAGTCAATCTGAAGCAATACCAAAAGTCTGCTCTTCAAGCATCTGCACATTTGGAAAATTGTAAGTTGTTTAAGTTTGTCTCACACAAGAAATTTTCTTGCTTCTAGTTCGTATGTTAGAGAATTTATCCTTATCATTTTGCTATATATTGACAACTGAAGTTACTGAGCACTATATGATGAGCTGGGGTTTAAGCATCAGTGTCTTCTGAAACTGAGACATGATACCATTGCCAAACTTTTTCCATTGTGTGAAGACAGATATATGTTCCATATTTTCTCTAGACATTAGACCTACTTGTCTGTGATTCTTGAATTTTATACACATGATTGTCTTGGATTATCAGTGATTATGTTGGACGCCTTGTAAGGGGGATGGTAATAGATAGTGAATTAATATTTTTTCGCAGGCAAGAAAGAAAGTGAACACTGCAAGCAGCAGCTAATAGCTGCAAAGCATCATGCAGAATCTATTGCTGTTATCACTGAAGATCTTGCACAAGAATTTCTTGAGGTGTAACTTCATTCTATTATTTTAAATTATGATTTTTTTTTCTGTTGGAGTTTTTTCCTTTCTGCACTGTATAATTGCACTCATTTTCACTCATAATCTGATGTGCTGCGTTCTCTATGTATATTGCACCATTACTTTTCTGGGCAAATTTTATTGTATACTTGGAATAACATTATTATCTAAATCAGAAAGCTTTCTTATATATATTCAAGAAAACTTATGAAGAGCTTGCTTTATCTTGGTTTTACCCTTGTTTATCCAAGAACTCTACTCTGTCAGAAGTGACTATGATGGAATTGGGTAGAAAATGTTTCTCTTATTGTAGAAGAACTTTCCTAAATGTCAGCTTCTTATTTTTATCAGTTCAATGGCATGAAGATGATGAGCGATTGGATCATTTATAAGTTTCAGTTTGAAGGGCCATGTGACATGAACATCGTTCAGTGGTTTGTCAAGGATATGTTCTAGGAAGGTCTTTCACCCTCTTTCTTTTTGTCAATTTTTTGATGAACTATCTTGTATTGCGAGAAGTCATCGTGTGGTATCATTCTTTGTGGAGAAACTTAGACTGTGTTTGGTATGCTAGATTGAGCTAGGAGGGATTGTCCATGCCAACTGCCATTTGTCATACCTGGTTGGCTTATATTAAGAACGAATAGGCGGTCTCATTATCATTTCCTGTGAATGGTAGTTGCCTATTTTGGGGATGGGGAAATGCCTATTCTTGAGGTAAGATTTATAGGAATATGTACAATATTTGCATGTGTAAGCTTTCTAATACAATGTCTGCAAACACCTCTTAAACATATTTACCCATGCAGACCCATATATTTGTATCTGTGCGTCTCTGAATGATTATCGTTCTACTATAAATATCCAAGTGCAAAGTTACCATGAGAATGAGTCATTACCATTGCAATGGCATGCCACCTTTTGCAGCCAAATAGTATAATGATGCCCATTCCATTATACCCCTTTTTCCAAACCAGTACACCAAACATAATCTATGTTTGACTGTTAAGATTCATGGCTACCTAATTCACCAAATATAAGATCAAAAGAGAACTTATGAATATAAGTGATGATTTAGTTGACGTCTAAGGGAAGGAGTCATTATGTCCCAAGGAACATTGCTTGCACATTACCTAATTCAATCCTCAGAAATCAAATGATTGAATTATTTGATTATAGCAGATTTTTTTAAGCCTTTGACTTGAACAGATGCTGTTGACCTTGTGTGTGTGTTTTTGTTATGTATTCATTTATTTTATTGTTTCATCATAAGACTTCTGCTGTTCTTCATAGCACAGTTTTGGTTTTATTTATTGAAGAATATTAAAAACTATAGGCTCTTTTTTGAAAGGATTTCTATGAGCATGTAGGGTTGAATAATTATCTTCAGTTTTTTATGTGCAGATGCCAGGAACTATAGAAGAACTGGAAGCTGCAATTCAAGATAATATTTCTGCAGCAAATTCAATTTTATGCCTCAATCAGAACATTCTCGAAGAGTATGAGAGCCGGCGACAGAAGGTAACTATTTTCATTCTTTTTCATTGTGATTTGAAGATATTTGTGATGTGCCCTTTGACTTACAGATAGATGCCCTAGCAACTAAACTTGAATCAGATAATGGTCATCTGACACAATGCTTATCTGACATAGAAACTTTAAAGGTCAGTTTAACAAAATTCTCTTCTTCCCTGTATTCTAATCTTTCTGTTGAATTTTGGAAGATTCTCAATGGAACTTGATCTTTATATATTTTTACGTAGGGAAACTGGCTTCCCACTCTGCGGAACTTGGTTGCTAGGATAAATGAGACCTTTAGTCATAACTTCCAAGAAATGGCAGTTGCAGGAGAAGTTTCATTAGGTATTGTGTAATATTGGTTATGCATGAGTGACACAGTAAAATCTAATCTTTTCTCCCTTGATTTTTTCCCAGATGAGCATCATATGGACTTTGATAAATTTGGGATACTTATAAAAGTGAAGTTCCGGTAAAGTTACCTTAAACTATTGTTTGACATCTGATGATAATTTATTGTGTGAACTACTGTTTGTTGGTCTTCAATTATGATTCTATTTTCGATTACATTTTCACTGAATTTTATTAGAGTCAGACATAGATCCCTGGACTTATGTGTCTTATGGGCTTGTTACACATGCAGAGTATAAGGTAATAGGCATGCATGTTGCTGCCACGCCTTGTGGATAAGCTTTTTCATTCACTATTGGGTGTATTTTATAACAGTGAAGTGTGTGTATGATGAAGGTTCCTAGCATCTTATTATGTTATGGACTACATTTGGTTATACTATAGTGGTATTATTTTTATCAAATCAGCTGTTACTGCCCCAACTATACATATTGGTCGTGCGCTTTTTGTTTAATCATTTTGGATCTTCATTTCACTTCAATAATGTCATCACATCTCCTGCTTACATATAGAAAGAGTCGTCCGATTTGTGGTCATTTATTGCTCCTAGCCTTGCGCCCATGGATTTTCTCTGGTTTTGGTTTTTGTTTTTGTTTTTATAATTTTTCAATTTTTGTTTTCACTGTTTCCTCTCTCTCTCTGAGTGAGGTATCTTTTCAGTGCTGTTTTTTTTTTGGGTCATAATTTAATGATCATACATGTTACAGGCAAACAGGACAGCTTCAGGTCCTCAGTTCACATCACCAATCTGGAGGGGTATTTTTGACATTCGCTTCTTTTTTGGACAACAAAGGCTGATATAATCTAACTATGAGCTTATTCTATTTGTGACTCGAGCTCAATTTACCCGCTTTCTGCAGGAGCGTTCAGTTTCAACCATTCTGTATCTTGTTTCTCTTCAAGATCTTACAAATTGCCCTTTCCGTGTAGTGGATGAGATAAACCAAGGTAATTTGCCAAGGTTCATATCATTGCCCTTCCCCGAAAGGCATGTTATTAGAAAGCTTAGCTTTAGCTTTTCTCATTGTGACACTTAGGAATGGACCCAATAAATGAGAGGAAGATGTTCCAACAACTTGTGAGGGCTGCTAGCCAGCCAAGTACTCCACAGTAAGAAACAAAATTGAACTATGGGTTGGAATGTGTGTTTCTCTGTGTAACTTTCCCTGGTTGCCAGTATTTATTTCACTGATATTTCTGAGAATTGATGTACACAGGTGTTTCTTGTTAACGCCAAAGTTACTGCCTGATTTGGAATATAGTGATGCGTGCAGCATTTTAAATATCATGAATGGACCATGGATTGAAGAGCCATCTAAAGGTAAATATTATTACTCGGGAGAGGAGCTCATTTGCAGGTTGTTTAGCACCCTCACCTTTGATGTACCTATACGTTTTGTGTTGCAGTGTGGAGCAGTGGTGAATCATGGGGAACGGTTATGGGCTTGACTGGTTAGGCCTAGTTTACATCTAATCCAGGAACCCCACCTCTTGTATCATATTATACTCGCTCGGCTTGGTGCTGCTCTTCTAGTGGTTGAGCAGCAGCTGTTTATTTTGGTCATCTATCTATTGACTATACTTCAAGGTTGATTATTTTGGGAATCATCCGCACAAGACGAGCTGACAAAAAACTTCTGTATCTATATCATATTAATGATGCATCATCCTGTCAATTTTGTAATGAATGCTGTCAATTTTGTAGTGTATGTATGTGTTCGTCACAAGTCATAACAAGTTTGATACTGTTTGGTTAAAACTTGTTTGAACAAAGACCTCTTGCAACTCATCAAAGGTGTCAGTCTTACCCTAATCCATAGATTCCATACTAACACTTTCTGGGAGAACACATAACATCTGTTACTTGAAGGTGCCGGGCGTGTTCACGGCTTTTTATGGTGAAATTTCCTTTGGTTTGGATTCCTACCAGTTTGAGTCCTAAAACAGATCCAAAATCACATAGGATAGTTGTTGCTGTTTAAGTATCTCTCAAAATGTTTTAAAAAATAAATAAATAGTGATTTTGAGTTGTTTTTTTTAAATATTAAAGAAAATTAGATATGATTTCTAATTATTTTATCAGATCAAAATTGGGTTGCAAGTATCTCTGCCTGCCAAAGTCCCAACCCCTAAATAACTAACTACTCTTTTCGCTTCTTTGCCACTCTCCTGATCTCCTTCCTTCGACCCGATGGACTCTATCCACTCACCCGCCGCCGGCGCCACCACCGCTGACGATGAAGACGAAGACGAGTGGTGCGACGCGCTCGACCACATCCCTCCTCCCCCACCTTCTGTCCCTGACCTTCCCCAACTAAACGGCCACGATCCCCCCTCTCCCCCTCCGACCGTCTCCAATGGCGACCTCCATCCCGACGCGTCCCCTTCCAAGAAGCCCAAGCCCTCCTCACCGGACCCTTCTCCTCCTCCTCCCTCGGTTCCCACCACTGTTGCAGCCGCCGTCGTCGCCGCCTCTAAGAAGCCTAAGAAAAAGTCCAACAATGTCTGGACCAAACCCACCTCCCGCCGCAAGCCCAAGAAACAGAAGACCCCCGCCGCCCCCAATGGCTCCGGATCTACCCCCGGTGCTGGCCCTGACGATGCCACCGTCGTCCTCGCCCCCGTTCCTCGTTTTCTCCTCGACAAATCCGACGACTCACCTGACACCTCTATCTGCCTCTCCAAGCTACACAAGGCCGAGCGCGTGGAGCTGTCCGATGACCGCCTCACCGCTGGCAGCACCAAGGGGTACCGCATGGTGCGTGCCACAAGGGGTGTTCAAGAAGGGGCTTGGTACTTTGAGATCAGGCTGGTGAAGCTAGGGGAGTCGGGACACACGAGGCTCGGATGGGCGACCGAGAAGGGGACCTGCAGGCGCCTGTGGGTTTTGATGGGAATAGCTTTGCCTACAGGGATGTGGATGGGAGCAAGGTGCATAAGGCGTTGAGGGAGAAGTATGGTGACGGGTATGGAGAAGGCGATGTGATTGGGTTCTACATTAGCCTCCCTGAGGGTGGACTGTATGCGCCTAAGCCACCCCAACTGGTTTTATACAAGGGGCAAAGATACATTTGTGCCTCTGATATGAAGGAGGAGCCGCCGAAGGTCGTGCCTGGTGAGTTGCATCTATTTCTCTTACTTTCTTTATTTACTTCTTTGCAAATCACGTTTGTTGTTCCTTGGTAAGTTTGGTGCTGGAAAGTTTTGTGTTTTGTGTTAGTGTTGATATGATGCATTACAAGCAGTTTTGTGTTATACAAATGCGAATTACTTGCTTTGGTTCGCTGTTATAGTTTTTTACCTGTAGGTTGCTGAACCTGGTCCTTGATTGAACTTTTGTTTGTGATATTTGTTTGTTCTGTACATCAGCTTGTAAGGCATTGGTTAGCCATACTTTGATCTATAATTATTATTTTACGTGAAACACTTCATGGATGTTTCTGAATTTGTCTTTAGTGTTATGTGACGATGTGTTAGTTTGGGTTTGAAGCAATGAGAAGATTCTAACTAGTCAGAATTTGAATTATGAGGCTTCACTTGAAAATCTTCACAATCAGTATCTGCATTCAGGATAGTACATGCCATTAATGTGACCATTTAGAATAATCTGATTGAAATGATATATTGCTGTCTTTACATCATGATGCTTACTCACTTTAGGTACTGTAGTAAGTAGATGTTTATGATTTCTGTTGAATTGCCTTGATGTTCTTGTGTCATGTCTGATCTTTAACTGTGCTGTGTTTAATTTCTGCATATGTAGATGTTGATACATCTCTACTCATATTTGGCGAAGATTTTCATGCTTTTCGGATATGCATTTACCTTTATTTCCAACTTTATTATACTTTTTTCAATGATCATCCCTTCCTACTAAATTTTTGTCACTCTAGCTTTACACACTTGAGAATTCTCTTCATTTTAGAGAAGTGCGATCAGTATACAATAAATTGACCACTGGCAACTATTAAGATAACTCCTGTTTAGTTCTCCATATATTTTAATTTGATTATATGAGAAATATTTCTCCCTTGGGAGATTATTTCCCCCTCCTTTTGATGCAAAGGTGTCCCTGAAGTGCAAGTTATATTTTGTTTGCTTTGAGGTTCTCGAAAATATCTTGATTTCTGCAATTAAATTTAGTTCTCTGCTAAGGTTGCAATGTGATCTCATGTCCATTAACATTGTCCTGGAAGTTGATAGAGCTATGATTTAATTTCAATTGTAAGTTTGAACATCATTTGCCACAGGAAGCAGTCTGGTTTTAACCTTATGTCTTCTATCTGTCCGTTTTAGTTATTGATCACACTATCGGAATTATGCCTATGTTCTGATATATAAAACAATTTCTCATGATATTGTTTCTTTTAGTCTTATTTAGTATTGAATTTATGTTTTATGGACAGTAAACAAAATAATACCCATTGAATATCTTCAAACATGTTTGCCTTTGTGGAAGTTTGTAAATATTTTGTCCTGTGACAGTGAAATTTGGAGCTTGATATGATTTCATTCTTCATTTTACAAACGATTCAAGTGTGAGATACTTTTGAGTTTTGCATTGATGTAAGAGGCATGGTTTGAAAATTGTTGTTATATAAAGTTCAGTGGTAATGTATTAGATAGGATCATATGCTCAGATTTTCCTTCTAGAATTATAAGATGCACTGGAAAGTGAATCATGAAAATATAGTCAGTACCTTTCTTTCCTATAAGTGAAATACTTTATTGCAACAAGTGAGTGGATCGATTCTGACTTTGTACCTTAATGCTTCTTTTGTCCCTTTTCTTCTAACTAAATCTAGCCTTCTTTTAAATGTTCCTCAGTTCTTTGCGTATTATATTCTATTTAATCCAGGACCTGCCTTGTTTTTTTTTCTTCTGTTAAATATTGCTATGCCTGTGTATTCTCTTGGCAATCCTGCCCGGTATCATCCTTTGTGTGTATTTTCTATGTAATCATTTACGGTTTTATTATTTCATCATAATTAGGAACACTGCTTGTGAATGCCTAAACAGTAGTAGATTCGTGTTGTCTTGTTGTTATCCTGGCTTTGCTATACTGTTCATCTTCGAGTATAGAACAGAGATATATTGGTAATGTGTTGTGATATCTACATTATCTGCTATGTGTTTTTTTTCGTCTCGTCAGAATGTTTGTTGTAATCACTTGAAACATATGTGCAGGAAGTGAGATATCATTTTTCAAGAATGGAGTGTGTCAAGGTATTGCCTTCAGAGACTTGTTTGGTGGGCGATACTTCCCTGCTGCATCAATGTACACTCTCCCAAATCAGCCAAACTGTGAAGTCAAATTCAACTTTGGCCCAGGCTTTGAGTTCTTCCCTCAAGATTTTGGTGACCGCCCAGTGCCACGACCCATGATCGAGGTTCCTTACCATGGGTTGAATGTTAACACTGATGGCCCTGCAGAGAATGGTCATACCGAGAAAACAACTTGACTCACACCTGACTCTTTCGCCAGATTGTGGCTACTCTTATTATTATTGTATTGACATGTCTAATCTAATTGATATGGTGGTTGTCTCTCAGGAGAATTGGTTGTGTGCGGAGCTGGTTAAATGGAGAAAGTTAATAGGGAAATTTGTTAAGTAGAACATCTTGATTTTTCTAACATGAATTCTTTTTCAGGGAAGCGGGTTTATTAGAGGGTTTATGAATTATGAGCTTGTTTATGCTTTTTCTCTCTTTTGTGAGGGTTGCTTTCCTGTGGTTCCCATGGCCCCGAATTTGGCCCTGTTTCGCCAATCAACTTTGCTACCATGTTATGAAAAAAGCAGTGCTTGTGCAGTTAAGAATGGTTTTCTGGTTGGAATATTTGTCTTAATCTCAATAATTAAAAAAAATTATATGAACAAAGGTTTCCGTTTTTCTCTTTTTTTTTTTATAATAATTTGGAATTTTGTTTGATATACACTAAAAATAATTCCGTAAAAGTAAATTTTTTATAAAATTTATATTTATATGGTAATAAATTCGTGCCCTTAAAATTTGTGAATTCTTGCTATTTTCATTTTCTAGTTCAGCTTAAAATAAAATTTCCATAAAAAAAAAATTAAAGGATTAACTTAGCATCAATTGAAAAAAAATCACGATTTTCGTTATAATATTTTGAATTTTGAGGATAAATAATTTCGGGTTTATCAAGGGGGTGATGAGTAAAACTCCATATCTTTTCTTTAATTCATCCATTAGTCCTTCCTCACTCGCAGTCTCACAAGCCACTCCTGTTTTGGCATCACTGCAACCAGAGAGAGAGAGAGATGCAGAAGAGAGAACCAAGCAAGGCCGCAGGCGCCGGCCCAACGCCGCCCAAGCGTGGCCGGCCCTTCGGCAGCACCGCCGCCAACACCGCTGCCGCAGCAGCAGCCGCTGCGGCGATCGGTGACTCGTCTGTCCCGGCCTCCCTCTTCGGCCCCTCCCTTCAGCTCCCTGCATCCTTCGCTGGTGCGCCTCCAATCCTCTTTCCCTCCTTGTGCTTTCGTTTTTGACTTTTTCTAATCCTTGGGAATCGATCTATGGAATTAGGTCTAGGATTGTGCTGATGGAAATTTTTTGCCAGGGTTTAGCGTGGTGGGTTTGGGTTGGAGATGGTTTTCGCGTTTTTTTTTTTCCTGTTTTGTATAGAGTTTATACGGACGCGCAATTGTTTGCCTGTGGAGTTTATGGGTTTTGGGTTACTTGATCTGGATGGTAACTAGGAGTTAGTGGAATTGGCCAGCTTATGTCAATTCTTCCAAATAAATAAATAAATTCAAAATCTGAACTTATGTTTGTTTCTTCTGCTTTGATTTTATTCAAAAACCTTTTGATATCTGATTCCTTACAATGGTCCATCTTATGTGCTTTACTCAAACATATATTGATGCAAGAGCATAAAGAACTAGATGTGCTGAAGCAGTAATTCTAGCTCTCAGTAAGTAATCACACAAACAATTTTATGTAATTATGACAATGATAGTGATGTTTAGGCAGTCACCCATCATAAGGAGGATCTATTTTATATGGAAAGAAGTTTCAGTAAGGATTTATTTTATCACTTCCTTTTTGTTTTGGTAGATTGCGTCTTCTTTCATCATTTTGGTTTTTACTATGGTTAGTTCCTGGAACATACTTTATATTTTGATAAGTTACATAAGTAACACTTCATGACAGAAAGTTTGAATTTCATTAAGGTGTTGCTATATGGTACTCACATTCAGTAGAGTTCACAGTGAGAATAAAAGATGACCTACTTTTAATGGTTTAGCTGCATTTATTTGAAATTTACTGAGTCGAGAGTAAATCATTAGATATCTTTTATAATGCTAGGTTATAATTGCTAAAATTTCTCCGTATCGGCGGCTACACATGGCAGCTGCCTTGGGATGTGTCCATTTGTTGTTTTAAGAATTCTTTCATTTTTTTACTTTACATTATTCTGTGATTACGAGAATAATTATCCATTCATGCTTGTGGTTTATAAAGTAAATTAAATACAGTTTTATTGACTATTCTTAAAGCATTCTTCTTTTGCCAAGCAGCTTAATTTTTGGATTACCATTGTTTGCTTACACTTTATAGATCAAAATAACAAAAGAATTGTCCTGGCACTACAAAGTGGGTTGAAGAGTGAGCTGACGTGGGCATTGAACACACTTGCATTACTCTCCTTCAAAGAGAAGGATGATATGCGCAGGGATGCAGTGCCCCTTGCTAAAATACCTGGACTGCTGGATGCTCTCCTACAAATCGTAGGTGCTATTACTTTGTCTTTATTCATTATTCTTTCTTTTCCTTTTTTTTATTATTATTTTTTACATTAGAAGGTTCTCTTCTATGTGCACTGTGAAGTTTTGGTCAATTTATTTTCTTAGGCCTTTATTCTTTTTCTTTCTTTCTTTTTTTTTATAATTAGAAAGTTTCTCCAATGTGCACTGTGAAGTTTTGGTCAATTTATTTTCTTAGGCCTTTATTCTTTTTCTTTCTTTCTTTTTTTTATAATTAGAAAGTTTCTCCAATGTGCACTGTGAAGTTTTTGTCAATTTATTTTCTTAGATTAGGGAAAGAAAAGTACTTGTGGGATCAATACCCTCTTATGTGATAACAATATTATTCTTCTTTTAATCCATGAAAATGTATCAATATCAATTTCACAAGATTTCATTGGCGCTTCTTGGAAATCTTCGTGGAACTATTTGTGTTTGCATGTGAGTGCTCTGTGGGATCTTGAATATTTTTTTGGCTTGTCTTCCCCTGTTGTGGAGCAATGCTATCACATGCATATGAAATTTTACTGAAAATAATATATTATTATTACAATATTGCAGATTGATGGCGTGGCGGGACATAGCTCTTCAAAAGAATCACGCAAGCGCCGAGAATAAGGTCACTGGGGAAAATACTGCAATCACAGGATTTTGGAGATGAGTATGAAGTGATGGAAATCCTAATAGCACCCCCTCCCAGCCATATTGGGTACCTTATGTAGACCCTATTTATGTGACTTTTGAATTATCAGGCTTTGAATATCTTGGCTTGAATAAATATCGCATAATTTTGGTTAATTACATTCAGCAACAATGGCTTGAAGCGCCAGTC
>CACTHL010000683.1:0-87500 GCA_902712375.1 Dioscorea dumetorum
TTTTTAAATAATGATAAGTATTTATTGATATTTATAATGTTTAAATAATGATTGTAATGCTTTAAAATTAATTATGAAATATATTTATTCAAATAATTATATCTTGTAAAGAGAGGGTTGTAAGGGATTTGGTTGTAAGGGTTGTGGGGGATTGGGCTTATTCCGCCGACCAGACCCCTGCTGGAGGAGCAAGTTTAATAAAGTTAAGGCATAACATTTTAAAGCGCATGGAGTTTTGTAATTGTCTTTTGTTTGTGCTTTTGTTTTATTTCCATTTCTTTGGTTATTTGGTTTATCTATATTAATTATAGGTTCTCAGGTCGAATTTATGATTGTTGCTGAAATTGAAGAAATCATGACAGCTGAGGTTTCTTGTGGTATTTTTGGCTTAGTCATGCTGCATGCGTGGGTTTCTTTTGTTACGTACGAAGCTTGTTTGTTGCACTTATTATTGTGTTGATTCTGTTTCAGCTCGAGTGAGTTCCTTTGCCTATAGTAGACGACAATGATTCTTTACTTGACACATACTCTAGAAGGTATGGAGTGTTGTCATTTTATGGCTTTGGAAAGAGTTATTATTTTCTGTCAGTTAGGGACTGGGCTGTATATCGTCGTTTATATTAATTTAAGGGTACATGCTCAGTGATATCACAGCATTGGCTAAAGACAGAGCTTATGCACAGATTCGCCTCGATGAGATGAGTATTCATCAGGTACTTTGAATGCTTTCTTTGTTTACCTTACCTTGGTTGGGATTTTTTGACTTCTGTCTGGGAAAAGAATTTTAAAAGAATGACTCTGTTTACATACCATATATATGTTGGCATGTGCTGGCAAGAACGTTTATAAGAATTCATAGACAGAGTTGTGGTTTTCCCCATAAGCTGTTGTAGAAAATCTCTTCAAAATTGGCATGCTTTAATGAGTCTTTTGAAATTATTATTAATCAGCACGGGTTTTTTTGGAAAAAGAATTGCTTGAAATAGCATAAACGAAATTTCATATTATTAGCATTGTATCCATATAAATCCTTGTGAAGGAGATGCTGAGAAGGGCAAAGCTAAGACCGAATTGATAATGTGGGGTAAGAATAAAATATTAAAGGCCTTTACTGATGATCCAGTTCCTGGTAAGTAAGTGAAAACAACATGGCATGGCCCTGAAATTCCTGTGGAGTGTATCTGATACTATTATTCATGATGTTAGCATCATGTATCCATAAAAACTCTTGTGAGCGAGATGGTCAAAGTTGAGAGATCTGAATTTATAATCTGTGCTAAGGGTAAAATATTAAAGGCCTTCTACAGAAGATCCGGTGTCTGGCAAGTGAAAAATGTCATTGCAGGTATCTGAAATTCCAGTCAAATGAGTGTTGCTTGGTTGTGAAATTAACTGAATATGCAGCAATATGGGTTGCTTGGTCTATCCTAAGTCGTATGTTGAGGTCTTAACGAATCTCTCGGCTAACACAGGCATTGCAACTTGGACAAGATGCAAATTCGCATTTTGGATTTTTTAATGGTCAAAGAGTTCAAATGTGTCTCCGGTCTGATCCGCTGCAGCTCGTGATGGAGCGGCTGTCTAATCCTGGTAATATTTTGTTTACCTCTGAAGGTGCCTTTAAGTTACATTTTTTATTTATTTTAAAAAACTATTTTCTGTTTTGTAATCAGGTGTGCGACGCCTTATAATCGTGGAAGCTGGAAGCAAGCGCGTAGAAGGCATTATCTCACTTAGTGACGTATTCCGGTTCATTCTTGGTTAAGCTCTCTGCCACATCATGTATTTGTCTGAGATTTGGGCGGCTTTGATACCGCCCGTCTCGCAACACGTCCACCTCACAAACCTTGCTTGGCTTATGGAATCATTTGTGATATTTCTTAATTTATAGGCCTCAAATGGTTTTAGGTCCTGGTCTGTTTTTAAGGTAAATGGCCACCGGAGGTCTGTAAATGATAGGAATTTTTGTTTCTACCTCCATTTCTCCTAATTTACCATGTCATTGTTACCGGTCCCTGCGCAGCAAAGGCGATCAGTACTGCTTTCCACTACCTTCCCTCATTATATGGGGCATGCATCTTTGACTTATTCTAACAGAGAAAAATAGGGAGGGATATTCTCAAGGGTTGTAAGACTCTGATTGCTGTACCAATTGTTTTCCGGTTATGTTTCTGCCCTCTTTGCAATTGCATCATCTCTTATCACTGTATTCACTTGCAGCTGTCAAACACTTTAAAAGTGATTTACTGTTATTCATTCTTGCATCATGAAAGGGATTGAGCTGAAGAAAGAAAACATACATTAAGATGTTGCTATTTCATATAAAGCGGTTCATCCTTGATAGCCACCCGTATTCAATAATGGTTCTCTATGACGTTCTGTTTTCAATGTAGCAAAATGCGCGCGTTCAGCAACGATTAGTGATTAACAAATGTTTAAAATTATTTTTTATGTATTCTAATTTTTTAATTGTAGAATAATAAATTTTTTTAATGTGATACACCGGTACTTATCAAATATCATGGGTCGTGCCACCACTAGATGATAATAGTGGCTATATTTGCCCAAGTCCAGTCTGATCTAGTTATTTGGATCTATATTTTTGTCCAAAGTTCATTCATATTTTTAAACACATGATCCATTAAATTTGCTCATATTTAATTTTTTTTACAATTAAAATTAAAATTTATCAACAAATCAAGTTTATAATTTAAAATAAAATAATTAATAACAAATTAAATCTAAATGAGTTTTAATAGAAAATGAAATTATATCCAAGGTTTTACACTTTTAAATTAAAGTATATGAATAAATTGTTTAAAATTATTAAAAATAATTATAAATAATAATTTCATTTATTTTATTTGTATATAATTCGGGCCAGACTGGGCTTGGGTCTTAAATCCCATGTCCAGAGCCGGGCAGGACCGACGGGCCTATTATTTCAATCCAAAGTCTCCTATTTTTCGGACGGGCCTTCCGGCTTGGGCGGGTAGCACGGGCCTTGGACAGGCTTAGTCTGTTTGTCATCATTTTCATGCTCAACCGAGAGCTCCAAGTTTGAGCTTCCCCCTCTCATGGCGAAGCAGCTTCTCCGCCGCACGCTCCTCCGCTCCCTCAGCACACACCACCCACCAAACCCTAGAGGTTCCGACCTCCTCATTCTCGACCTTCGCTCACTTCTCCAGAGAAACAGCTTCCGCCCGGCCCTTTCACTTGCCAAAACCCTAATCCAAACCCACCGTGAATCCCCCCTCCGATCTCCTCCGTTCTCTCTCCGACTCGTCCCCTTCCCTCGCTCCCATCGCCGCCGACCTCCTCGTCACAGCCTGTTCCGACCTCCGCCTCCCAGACGACGCCCTCGGCCTGATCACCACCCTCCCCCGCTTTCCCTCCATCCTCTCCTTGAACCGCCTCCTCGAATCCCTTGTTTCCGCTCGGAGGTACCAAGAAGCCATCTGTCTCTTTCATCGGATTATTTCCAGTGGCACTCGCTCGGATAACTTCACTCACAACAAAGCAATCGAGGCCGCTGCGAAATCCGGCGATCTCAATAAGGGTTTGAAGTTGAGGGAGGAGATGGAGAAGATACATGGGATCAAGGCTGATTCTTTTTGTTACAATGTGTTGATCTCTGGGCTGTGGAATGTGGGGCGCGGTGATGATGCAGGCAAGTTGTTTGATGAAATGCTCGAGAGAAGAGTGGTGCCCACTGTCGTCACTTTCAACGCAATGATCGATGGGCATTGCAAGGAAGGCAATTTGGATGCTGCTAATGAGGTTCAAGAACGAATGCAGCATTTCGGTGTGAAGCCGAATGTTGTTACATATAATTCTCTGCTTTCCGGGCTTTGCCGTGCTCGGAGGATGGAGGATTGCGAGAAGATTGTAAAGGAGATGAACACGAATGGGTTGGCGCCGGATGGGTACACTTATAGCATTTTGTTCGATGGGCATTTCAAACGCGGGGATTCGGAGGCGGCATTGGATCTCTTCGAGGCTTTGGTAAGAACGGCTGTGCAAATTAATAGCTATACTTGTGCCATATTGTTGAATGGCCTTTGCAAAGATGGAATGGTTTCTAGAGCAGAAGAGGTGTTGCAGAGGCTGCTGGACAAGGGGCTGGTGCCCACAAATGTTATTTACAACAGTCTGGTTGATGGGTATTGCCGCATTGGAGATATCGCGACGGCATGGCAGGTGATTGGTAGAATGGACTTGCATGGTTTGAAGGCCGACTACTTCACTTACAATTCGATTGTTAACGGGTTGTGTAAGCTGGAGAGGGTGGATGAGGCGGAAGAGACGATGAAAGCAATGGAGGAGAAGGGAATGGCGCCTACTGTGGAGACTTACAACATTCTCATTGATGCATATGCTCGATTGGGCCAATTCGATAAGTGTTTTGATATCCTTGAGAAGATGCGGGACAGTAAGGGAGTCACACCGAACACTATTTCATATGGTTCTTTGTTGAATGGTTTGTGCAAGAAAGGCAAGCTCCCGGACGCCGAAGTGCTCTTCCAAGACATGTTAGCGAGAAAAATTCCACTGAATGAGCAGACTTACAACATGCTTATCGATGCAAACGGTAAATCAGGTAATTTTGAGCGTGTCGGGGTGCTCATTGAGGACATGAAGAGCAAAGGGATTTATCCAACCATCGTGACGTACAATTCTCTTATAAAAGGATTCTGTGTGGGAGGGTTCTTCTCCAAAGCCGACGACTTGTTGCTTCAGTTAAAGGCTGAAGGTCCGAGACCTGACGTTATTACATACAACATTCTGATTTCAGCCTGCTGCCATTGTTGTGACCTGAAGAGGGCGGGTGAGTTATTTGAAGAAATGGAGAAAGTCAACCTTAGACCAAATATACGAACTTACCAAGTGTTGATATATGGGATGAGTATGGAAGGAAGGATGCAGGAGGCAGAAAAGATATATAGATGTATGTTACAAAGCAAACTGTCTCCTGACAAAGGTGTGTTCAAGGCATTGTTAACTGGGTATAAAAAATTCGGAGACACAATCAAGGTAGATGATCTGGTGAAGGACATGCAGAAGAGAGGAATTTCATTGGATGAGGAGGCATTCACTGTTGTAAGTTCCATTGATACATGAGTTTGTCTTCAATAGGATCTCTTGATTGGAGTTAAGCAGGTTTGTTTTCCCACTTTCGTTTCAATTCATTTGATGGTGTTTCTGCACTGTAAGTAGAAGTTAAATTCTTCATTGGGGATTTAAAAAAAAAAATCCCTCCCTGGTCACCACGTCAGAGTACATATATATATAGTCTATCAGCATCATGAAGTGAAGAGAACCATCAACACGAACAATTTTGGGATAATTCAGCATTGATTCATCAATTCTCAGGTCAAAAAAATTATAGCTTTTGCAGAACAGTTACAATGGAGTATGCTCAAGATCTTTTGTCGAAATGGTTAACATGGCTCTGTCTGTGAAGGGTTCAAAACGTACGGCTTTCATTTGCAGGGCCATGCTCTACCATTCTTGGGTTACTGAACATGATTCCTCTTGGGCCATCCTTTGCATGTCTGATCCTCAGATACGATTCTTTGCTGATGGATGGATGGATGGATATGTGCTCTTGGTTTATATCTGCTAATGGCTTAGGAACTTGATGCGCTGACAGAGTCCGCCAGTTCTTCCAGGGAGCTCCTTTTGTTCCAATGCCATGCATGCCTTTAGAACAAAGATTTTCATGTGAATACTTACCCTGACTCAATGTGTACTCAAACTACAAGTTAATCTAATAAAACAATCTTATTGTATTATATACAGAATTCCATGAAATTGAATTAATAATGCTTTCAGTGTATACTGTATAGTGTGCGTGTGCGTGCACACCAAAATTTATATAAAAATAGCAATTAACAATACTTTCAATGCTTTCAATACTTTATATTTGGATTAATGCTAAAATTAAGAAAACGAATCAGGGAATCAGGACTGGTTCAGGATTCCGTTTGTATCAGGTAAGCAAAAATTGTGTTGCCATGCCACATTCTATGCAGCCATCTGAGCTTGTGTATGGTTGTTCAGTTTCTGAGTTTATAGTTTATAGTTTATAGTTCTTGTGAGAAGTGAGAACAAACCTGAACAGCTGTTTCAATGTCTCCAGAGAGGAAGGAAATGAGCTCGAAATTCATCTTAAGACGGTGATCAGTCACTCTATTATCCTACAAATCACGACATTAGAATGTTAGATTTCAATCATGGAAAACTTCTGCTTTGATATCAAAGGTCATTATTCAATGGGATATAGAGGTGTTTCACCTTATAGTTGTACGTCCTGATCTTTTCAGAACGAGCACCGGTCCCAACCTGCCATTTTTCATGTATGAATCCAAGCACCAGCTTAATAACCTTTCCAATTAATGACACTAGCATTTCCAGCTCAGCAATGCACAATATTATTTATAAAGGAATAACATGTGACAAACATGAAACAAAGCAAAAGAAAATGTCTCTATATTGAGAATCTCGTTTTCAGAAGTCATGAAAACAAACAAAGATGGCAAACCTGTGATTTCCTCTGGTTTCTAATTGATTCTTGTTGTTCCCTTACTTTAATCTCATAACTGGGTAACATCAGGAAGAACGTGAGTGACAGTACAGCAATATTACATTGAGAAAATAATCTAAAAGCTCTGTAGCTTACAGTTTTGCACGCAGCAACTGAAGCGCACGAATCCTGTTCTGAAGTTGAGTCCTCTCTTCAGTGCAGAAGATGCGTATGCCAGTTGGCTTATGGAAAAGGTCAATAGCTGTCTCAACTTTGTTGACATTCTGCCCTGCAGAAATTGAAAATCTATGACCTTTTCTTCTTTTTTTAATAAAATATGACCTTTTCTTTGTAAAAGAAGACTGGGCCAAAAGATAAGGATTTGGCGAATCTTGCCAGATATGTATGAGTAACAATAGAGACATAAGCTGGCGTATTTTTTTTAAAAGGCGTTTATGAAGAAAAAACATCGAGTATTTACTCTATAAAATAAAATAAAATAAAATAAAACACAAGATAGCTCGAACCTCCAGCGCCGCCAGATCTTGCTGTTGTAAGT
Organism: Dioscorea dumetorum; assembly: GCA_902712375.1. NCBI lineage: Eukaryota > Viridiplantae > Streptophyta > Magnoliopsida > Dioscoreales > Dioscoreaceae > Dioscorea > Dioscorea dumetorum. The sequence continues at coordinate 7,086 of CACTHL010000683.1, forward strand.
TCTATCTCTTTCGGATCAATCACCACCTCAACTTCATCAGCCTGCAAAGTGGCGGAAGAGTTCATCAGCCTGCATTATCAGTGTAACTTTTCCCCATAAACAGATACATGATAAAAGGCAGCTCTGTTGTTTAGCACCATTTTTAATCATCGCAAAAGAAGAAGATAGAAGGTATGATCTCAGGAAAAAAGTAAGATCAACCAAAACACCTGTTGACATTATTGACCTACCTCTGGCATAATTGCAACTGTTGCAGTCGACGTGTGCACTCGGCCCTGCGTTTCAGTTTGGGGCACACGTTGAACACGGTGAACACCAGACTCATACTTTAATTTACTGTATACCCGTTTGCCTTTGATTTCCATCACGTATGTCTTGTATCCACCTTTTTCTGCCTGAAATAAGATCTTGATATCAATTTCAATCATATCCGTGGAAATTTAAATCAATCATAGCTGTGAAATAGATATCAAGTCAGCATGAATTACCTCTGAACTAGAAACTGGAGTGTACTTCCAAGAATTGAGTTCACTATACTTTTGATACATGCGAACCTGGCGAAAGAACCAAAGGTATATATGTTTACTGTCATAATGGCTAGTAATTTAATCAATGCGAAAGCCCAAGAAACAGCTCTGAGACCTTATTTCTCTTTCCCTAAGTCAAATTGTTTGTCTATCAACATGCCAAGAAGCAGAACTCAGAAGCAATGAATAAACATGAGTGGCATGGCTATAGAAAGTAGACATTAGCATAATTGTGAGGAGTATATTGACAGAAAACATTATTTTGCATGCAGATTTGAGTAGGAATAGATATTTTATTTAATTCCATTACAAAAGAGAGTACACTGAGTAATCTATGCACATGCATTTGAATGTCAGAATGTGCTTGTGTGTGTTACGAGAGGCACAACTTTCATATTCAGCAGCAGATAGGGAGAGGATTTTGCGACATGTCTAAAAAGGTTTAGTAGTTATCATCTACCTACAAGATCACCAGCCCATATCCCAGCCTCATCGCCACCGGTACCTGCCCTTACTGCAAAAACCATCATGCCCATTAGCTGAGGTTCTTCAAACACAACCTTGGAAAGAAACGTCAGTTACTAAAACAGATGTGTAAACACAGACTAAATTGTGAAAGAGAAAACACTAAGATTAACAACTAAGAATGCTATAATGCTCAACAACAGGACAACTTTCTGTGACATTCGAACTACAGTCCCTATCAAGGTAAACAATGTGAAGACGGATTTTACCCTGCTGCGGTCCAAGACAATCACTTGTTGATTTGTCAAAATTAAAAAAGAAAAAAAATCTATTATGTAACACTTCTCGTAATCAGTATCTATATTGTTGATTGAGCACACGGATGACACCATCAAGAGAAGCTTGGTCTTCCCCACTATCGTCTCTCCCCTTGTTGATGCAAGTGACAATATAGATACTGATTAGGGGCAGCACACATTCCCTGGCTGACCTTCTGGAAAATCTGCTCTCATCATCATTTGGCATGATTCGGTTATCATTTATTGTCATTTTCTCAGTCTTCTCGCTGTCCTTGCAGTTTCTTCGTGTTAGGTTAGTCATATTCTCTTTCTGCTGTAGTTTTAGTATGGCCGTGTCTTATTCATTTTTCTTATGTTATGTTGCCTTACTTAAATATCGCTTGCTACCCTGACCTTTGTTTGTTCTTCTCCCTCCGTTTATTTTAATGAAGCCAGAGTTTGTTAACTTTAATTAGAAACACAATTTCATAGACAAGAAAATCTGTGCTGGGAGATCAAATACATGCTATACATGAGTCGAAGTCCTATTGTGAGATGAAGATATCTATGCTAGATATGCATGCAAAAAAGCCTATGCTAAGATGAAGTTTGCAAGGAATTTGGATAACTCCTAACCAAAGATTTTCAATGGGAAAGCATATTTTCATACAATAGAACAGTGAGTGAGCCAATAAAATGCAAAAGGTTTTTATGTTTGTCTATTGGCCTATTTGATCAAAAACGCCTCAAAACAAATAAGGCCTCGATGCTTATCTGTATGCATTATAATCAATTAGATACAGATGTTTAACATGGCAATAGATTGATGTGTCTTGTGTACCTGTATCTCGTGTTCAGGTTGGTAACTAAGCATATGTTAACAACTAATCATATAAAAAAGGGCTGAGCAAATGGAAATAAAAATACCTTCAAGTAATATATTGCGTGAATCCAGAGGATCACTTGGAATCAAAAGTACCTATAATAAAATATGAACAAACCTTAAAGTTTCTGAATGTATCGTAATAAGTAAGGACTTCAAAACAAAAGAAAAAAACTGACCTTCAGCTTTTCCTCAAACTCTTTCAGCTGTTTAGCTAAGGTTTCAATTTCATATGCAATCATCTCTTGCATTTCCAGATCAGTTCCATCTTCTTTCGCTAAAGCTACAGGGGCATACATAGAAGTTTCAGAATTTCAGACCAATAAAATATAATTAAAATTGAAAAGTTTGTGATCTAAACCTTTGGTTTCTTCTAACTGTCTCTCACAGTCCTTGAATTTCCTATAGGTCGATACAACCTGAATTTGACATACCAGAAGCATGACATTACTGAAAAAGGATATTAATAGATTTCATATCATTCAAGTGACTCAAGAGTATAACAGACAATTATATTTGGTGGAGTAACAGGTACCTCATCAAGCTCTGATAGAGATTGTGCAATCTTTTGGTACTCGGTGGGATTTGAGACAACATCAGGATCAGCCAGCTTGACCTGCCATAAACAACAGACAATTTTTACTTCAAAACAGGCTCTATAAATAATAAATCATATCATCACAAAGACATTAAAAATGTCAAAAAAATGACTGAACTAATGTAGCTATAGAAGTCTTTAAACATAAGAATATATCATGAAATTTCAAACAATTACAAGAGGGAATTCTGTGCATGTATTTTATTAAATATCTGAAAAATAGGTGTCAACATACTGATAACTCCTTCCAAGTTCTTTCAGCAGAGTCCAACTTTGATATCAGATAAGGTTCCTACAAGACAACAACTCAAAATCCAATATTAGAGCAAACAATATTATCATAAAAAAATGAATTATTGAGAGTAAATAGGAAATCCAGCAGAAATGTAACACTATAATTTGAAGTAAGTTTCGACATAAATATAACTAGAAAAACTTAGAACAATATAAATCCAATGTTACATTCGATGGATTTTCAACTTTTAATTTGCTGCTCCCAATGAGCAGATTGAGAAAAATCATCAACAACCTCATTCAAACTCTGGGTTGCAGTCTAAATGAATTCACACATAGAAAACTGAACCAAATAATACCATTCAAGACAAAAATACGCTTCTAAATTTACCATTAAACAACACAAATCAGAGGGTGAGGGTTTGGATTACCGCCATGCAGACGATGCTGGATTGCTTCGTCTTTGGAAGAGGGGCGCGAATCAATGGCCTGCTCATCGTCCTCTCTCTTGGGTTGAAGAGATTTGCACGCAAAGCCACTGGTATCGGAGAGATCGCCATGGTTCGAGCCATAAAGCTCGAGAGAAGGCTCTCCATTGAAATTTGAAAACAGGATGGGAGAGAGAGAGAGAATGGTGCTCAAGCCTTCAGAGCTCAACCAACGATAATGGAGATGATAAGGCAAGCGGGTCGGGTTCGGGTCTCATCTCATAAACCCGCATCCGAGTCCAATAAAGCCCGATAGAATTTTTCCCAATTTTATTTTATATGATTTTTAAAATTAAACATTTGGAAGTTGTAATTTTTAATACTGCCTCACAAATTATTACTTTAAAATCAGCCGCTAGCGAGCCGAAGAGATTCAAGCTTGGAGATACTATCACGATTATCAAATTTAGGCTTGATTTTATGTTTACATCAACCATTGCATTAGAAAAGCACTTAAGGTACTGATGAAGAAGATGCTGATGAGGTACACAAACAATTATTCGCTCTCGCCAAATTTTTGGAAGCTGACAATCTACCTACAGATCCACCTTTAGTCACTCAACCCTCAGCTGCCCCTTCTCCGGTCACGCGTTGTAGTGATCGCCTTAAAAAGCCGTCTTCTCGTTGGAATGAAAAAACCGGTTTTTTTAGCGATCTCCCAGGATTGACAAAGAAGAAGAGTGCAACAACAAGCTTTGAAAACGTCCGATTATACGAAAGCTAATTTTGAAGAGACGATCCCGACTATCAAACGCAGCATCAACTTCGCAGGATCCCCCTTGCTAAATACTGGAGATCAACCTCCTATCTTTGATGATCTCTCATAGAACCGCAATGTTTGATATGGTGCTCATACTTCTTTAATCGTGACCATTTCCCATGACTTTCATACTCTGACTCACTCCCCCACGCCCACGCCTTTTGTTTCTATCTCTGGTGGATCATTTTGTCCCGTGTGTCTTCTTCTTTTTTTCTCTGTTTTATGTTTTTTTTAGGCTAGTTGTTCGGGTTCTTTTCCTTTAATATACAGTGGTTTATCCATTTTGTTCAAAAAAATAAAAAAAGAAAGCACTTTCAACTTTCGACATATTAAAAGACCTTGATACTATATTAATTAGAGTACTTACGAATTGATGATTTATTTTTGTTGTCATTCTTTAAAAACTTTGTTTTCTTATTTTAGATGCTATCTTTTGAAAACTCTATTATTTTTTTGTTTTCAGTTGCTTATGCTCTGTATGATATAATCAGCCAAGATGACCCCATATAGATGTATATTTTGAACTTTTATATTTTTTATTTATAATTTTTAAGATGATTTTTTTGTAGATATTATCCAGAAAACAAGCTCCATCAGTATAAATGAAACAAATCCCACCGTCATTTTGATCTTGAGATTTAATGAATGAAAGTGAATAAATAAATTAATATCATTTTCTGTCCTTCTGGAATCCGGTGAGTCAATGGTTAGTCAAAGCACGCCATGCTTTCCACGCTTATGCAGCATAGACTTCTGCCAATTCCTCCAAAAAGAAATTGAAAACAACTGAAATAATAATAATAATAATAATAATAATAATAATAAAACAGTTTATGATTTACTTAGAAATCTGAGTGGTTAGACTCATTAATTAAAATTTTTAAATCATTTAATAATTCCAATAAAAAAAAAGAAATCATTGAAAGCGCAGACGCACTAAGGAGAATCCACTCGGCCGTACATACAGAGGGAGCACCGACTATCGCCGGTGGCACCCTGCCAGCAATATCTCGACAAATGATGATCCCGTACACTCCCACGTACCCAACCACCGACGGAAGAGAGATCACGACCGTTGATACTCGCGATCTCAGCCGTTCATCTCCCGAAGCCGCATCCCACCACGGGCCGCGTGAAGGGCTTTCTACACGTGGCAGGTTCTTATTGGCTATCGCAATAGCGTCACGAGTTTCGTGTCCGTATCCGGCCGCGCCCGAGAACCTTCTCTCGCCCGGTTGAAATTCCCAAAACGTCCACTACTATGCTTAAAATCACGTGCGGACCAGGCTACGTACTAATAATTCGCTATAATGTCCTTCGGGCCATTAAGCTGGTAGCAATACAAGTATACTCGCATCTATATACGGACGGTAGCGGATGTGACAACCCGAATTCAAACGGAAATCCAGGGGATTCGGATCGAATCCTCAGCGTATAAGTAGTCTAAATTTGGCTGGATGTTTTGATCCGATTTCCATATTGGATCTGCATTCCGTTCCAAAAGAGTCCGACCCGTTTGATCATCACCTTAACTTAAGCACTGGCTCGTCGCCGACACTCGTCCATTCAATCAGCTACTAAGCACCAGTCCTCAAATTCCAGAAAGGGCCAATCATCAATAAACACGTGTTCAATCAGTGCATGAGATTAAGAATCGGACGGCCGCGAGTTGTGGGATCGGGAACCGACATGGGTGATAGAGAATGGCATGAGCGTAATTTATCGGGATCGTGGGGGTTAATTAAGTGAGTGTAAAAGTGAGGAAAATTACGGTTCAGGAACGGGTATTTATTAATTCCCTCCTAATTTTCCCTATCTTTGGCGGGTATATAAGCCAACAGACGAAAACGGCCGAGAGAGAGAGAGAGAGAGAGAGAGAGAGATCAAAGCTTTGAAAACGGGGGGAGCAAGAGCCCCAGAGAAGCAGTGAGAGATAGGGAAAGCCCTCGAGCCCCGATCCCCTTAAACCCCTCTCCGCGTCCCCTGCTCATCCTCGATCGGGCCTCAGGCTAGCTCGTCGAAGCTCTGCAACCACCCAGAGCCGTTTAGAATCTCCCTTTTTTCCCGGCGAACGTTGCGATCCCCATGGAGCTGTACGGCCGTGGTACCGGCGGCGGGATCCCCCGCCCCCACCCAGACACCGGGCTCGAAGGTGATCCGATGATGCTTTATTGGGAAATTTCTTGAATTTGTCGGTGTTTTTTTTTTGGGATTTTCTTTTCTTGGTTGGATGTGTGGGCGTGGATTAGGGTTGAGGCGTTTAATGTGATTGGGGTTTGATGAGTGGGTTTGGGGTACTGTGTGCATTGGTCGCAGAGTCGATGTGGCAGCTGGGGCTTGGTGGAGCCGGAGAGGCGGCGGTTGTGGTGGCGTACCCGGAGCGGCCTGGGGAACCCGATTGTGCGTACTTCATGCGCACTGGGACGTGTGGGTATGGTGATCGGTGCCGTTACAATCATCCTCGCGAACGTGTCCTGGTAACAACTCTTAAAAGTTTCCATTATAGCTAGAGTTTACATTCTTTCTTTTGGTACTTAGGGACTCCTCTCATTGTAGATTATCTGAGATAGTATAAGAATTCATGCGATGGTTCCTTTATTGAGCTGTTGGATCGATTTACTGCTTTTTATGCCTTTTCACTGGCTCTTTATGTAGTATTTTTTTTTCTGGAGTTTCTAGTCTGGTTAATTTGTTCAGGGAGCTGGGGCGATGAGAAGTGGACTGGTGGATTATCCAGAGCGAGTTGGTGAACCTGTATGTCAGGTATCACTTCTGGCGTCGGCCTGAGACTGCATTATTGAAAAAGTTAATTCGGCTTTTGTCTCATTTTGGCGTTTTACTTGAAAGAAATAAATGTTGGTTGATACTAGTGAGAAAAACCATTTTGGTGAATATTCATATCGGGATTTTGCAATTATCTAGAAATATTCCTTGCATCAAAATAGTCATTAACTTATCTTTCTTTGCTTCTGAACAAACATCATTAAAATGTAGACATGGTGAAATTTGCATCTTTGTTTAGTTCTTCAGTATTAATTTGTACAACTTTTGCAGTATTTTTTGAGAACCGGGACTTGCAAATTTGGTCCGTCTTGCAAGTATCACCACCCAAGACAAGGAAGTGGATCTGCACGACCTGTCTCTTTAAATTATTTTGGATACCCTCTCCGGCCGGTTTGATTTCCTTCTATTCTTGTGTTCTTCCGAATGTGCTTTCTTAATCGGCATGTACATTACATTATAAAAATAAGTTTTCCATTCAAGACTGCTAATTTTATTGCTGTTTAATGTAGGGTGAGAAGGAATGTTCCTACTATGTGAGAACAGGGCAGTGTAAATTTGGTGCGACATGTAAATTCCATCATCCTCAGCCAGGTGGACTCTCAGTGCCTTCACCTGCATCTAGCTATTATCCCTCTGCACAGTCTCCATCAATTCCTTCAGCCCAGCCATATGCTAGCATGACAAATTGGCAAGTTGCAAGGCCGCCTTCAGTCTTACCTGCACCTTACATGCAAGGGCCTTATGGTGCTATGCTACTTTCTCCTGGTGTGGTCTCTGTTCCTGGTTGGAGTCCTTACCCGGTTGGTAAAACCCTCTTGATGGGTTTGTCTCTTTCAAATACCTTGAAATAAAGAAATTTGGTTCCTTATTCTGTGTTTTGCAAATGAGTCAGGCACCTGCAAGCTCTGTAGTATCACCTGGTGGACAGCAGCCTGTTCAAACAGGATCAGTCTATGGAATATCAGGTCAGCTATCTCCATCAGCTTCGGCCTACCCTGGATCTTACCCATCATTATCTCCACCAGCTGGGCCAAGTAGCAGTCAAAAAGAAAATATATATCCAGAGAGGCCTGGCCAACCTGAGTGTCAGTACTACATGAGGACAGGAGAATGCAAATTCGGTTCCACGTGTAAATATCACCATCCTCCAGGTCCAGGTTGGAGCATACCACAGACAAATTGCACTCTAAGCCCTATTGGTTTCCCTCTTCGTCCAGTAAGTTGTTGTTTTTTCCCTCCTTTTTTTAATTTTTTTGTTTAGAACAGTAATACTTATTTTGAAGTCTATGTTACTTGCAAGTTAGAAACTTTCAAATGCGAGAGTGTAGGTCTCTCATGCATGTTTACACACATGCATGCATGCACACACACCACTGCTCATGCACGCATATGCACACATGCGCACCCAGCACACACACCTGCACATGCATGCATGTTTGCGCGCGTGCGCAAGCACACACACTCACACACACACACAATATGTGTGTGTGTGTGTAGAGAGAGAGAGAGAGAGAGAGAGAGAGAGAGAGAGAGACAACAAGGTAATACCCCCTCATAACTAAGGTGAATAAGGGCTTGTCAGTTTCTTTCTTTCATTCTTTGGTTTATTTTATTTCATTTGGTTTCTGAGGGAGCTTTATTTATATTTGAAACCTAGGCTAATCTCACATTAATTGCTCTATTCTGAGGTTGCCATTTAGCATACGTATGTGTGGACACCATTCTGCAAATGCTAGATTTGTTTCCTTTCTTGGATAAGAGGGGGATTCTCCCCGTTAATCCTGTGTCTTTATGTGATCGAATATTAGTCTATTAACCCATTCTAGGAAATGGTCAAACTAATGCTGGTAAAAGCAGTTGTGAGTCAATTATTATGAATATAAACTGTGGTGCAATGTGAACCAATTTGTTGTTTTAATATTCATTATATGTTGTTCCCTTTGTGTGTGTGTGTGTTAGACTTTCGATCCATATTTTTCAGGCTTCTATCTTGATTTGAGGAATCATCTGTTCTTCTTGATATTTCATCTTGTTTTAGTTATCTTATGTTAAGCTTTTCTCTAGTGTTTACCGTACATATCTGGAAAAGTTATATTTCTTGTTAAGGAAAGCCATCATTTTTATTTTGGAATTTGGTATTTTGTGGTCTTATGGTCAATGCTTTTGATAAGTTCTTGGGAGCTTTCTTGCTTGAATGCTAGAGTATTGTGGCATGCAATATTGAGATGATCATTTTTTTCTATAAATTTGCAAGGTTGTAAGTGTTTTACTTGAGGCTATTTTTTTTTTTTTATGCCTATAGGTTGCCTTCTCATAGTTGATGTGTTATTGTGTATCATCTCCTTTTTATTGCTTAAAACCTTCTGTTTAAAAGCATATAAGTTTGATAAATATGAGTGGGAAGTTAATCAGTATCATAATATGGTTTCTCATATACTTCTGCACTTCTCTGTCCATGGTCATTGACAACTTCTTTGCACGTGCAAATCTTCACCTCATTACTCTTAGTCTGCATAATATGTTAGCATCCATTAGTCTTTCATATCATCTTGTACTTCATTGGTTTTCTGAAATGAGGTGACACTTGTACCATATCAATTTGACTATCTTCAGGTTTAAATAGCTCATTTTTCAGTTTGTTGCTTGCTCTTCTTATTTTGTGTCAATATTCACTTTTGTCTGCGAGATCTGACTAGTTTGGGAGTGTGGTTAATGTCCTATGGTAAGCACCAAAAATCAAAACTTTTGCAAGAATGTGCAGGGTCGATATGATGATCAAGGAGGATTACAAATTTCAATAATCACGAAAAACTGAGTAATAGAATTCGGCATTTTCCATGTGGTTAGTTTGCTCTTGTGCAACAGTATTGATTTCATTTGAAGTACCCAATGCAATTGAGATTTATCCAATATGAGTAAACACTCTGCTTTTCTTTGCCATGGTCCTACATGATTTCCCCTTCTTGCATGAAATTGATTCAAGATTTGCCCTTAGTGTCTCTAGCGCCTTGATTTTGATTTCTTAGATTTCAACCAATGTGAAACCATACTATTTTGCCTTGTCCGCAAAGTGCCATTACTTGTTTTGTTTGAGTATTTTATGTAAGGATCACTGTCCTATTCTGTCAGGTAATTCGTTGGTAAGAAGTTGGAGTGGGAGAAGAACTGTTTATTTTTCCTTATATATAATTGTATTCAGAAACCCTTTGGAAACAAGATTTTGAGTGTCATGGTTGTACTCTTTGAAGAAACTGTGCATTTGTTTGCTTTGCTTCTACAGTGAATAATTATTTATTGTAAGGATCTGGCTAATGTCACTTCTGCAAATTCCTGGTGACTTCCACTGACTCTGTCAGTCATGTTTAGTTTCAAGTGGTTAGTAGGCGAGTTATTGATACTGGAAACTATTGTTTCTATCATTCTCATAGATGATATATCGTTATTTGTCTTTATACTGTTTTTAGAGGTTCACCATTAGTCACTGTTGATGATGTTGAACAACTGTTTGTTTGAACGTTGTCACTCCTGGAAACTATTAATTACTTTTACCAACAGTGCATCACTTTGTCTTGCTTCATTCTTTCTCTGAATTATTGTAAAAGAGCTGTGTAATGATGTAATGATGTCAGTATAATTTTAAATGACGTAAATAGCCTAGTAAAATCAGAGATGTGCTCATACGACAAAGCATTCCTATAGTTCTTGCATCAAGTCACCTATGTCATAGATGTTTGTGTTTTCTGGTCATTCGCTGCCACTTTGATTCCCCGAATCATGTAGAGTTTATTGCTAAAGAATCTGTTGGCATATTTTTCTTGCAGCATGCGACTTTCCTATTTTAATACTCACTGCCAGGTTTCGTGATGCGTTTTTTTAGGAAGGTTATCATTTGAGCTATAATTCCTTTTTATTGACCCACCATTGGAGTTCTCTAACTCTTCCGCTAATACATGCTTTTACTTGGTTGACAGGGGGTGCCCACTTGCACTTTCTATGCTCAACATGGAGTATGCAAGTTCGGGCCAACATGCAAGTTTGATCATCCAATAGGAGGTCTGAGTTACAGTCCCTCTGCATCTTCTCTTGCTGATATACCTGTCGCTCCTTATCCTGTTGGATCTTCTATGGCTACCTTAGCCCCATCCTCATCATCATCTGAGCTAAGGCCTGACTTCACATCCAACAAGGATTCCTTCTCTACCCGAATGCCATCATCAGAGAACTTGTCTAGTGGTTCCATTGGATCAATCTTTTCCAAGGGAGGAAGCAGCATGGCCCATGGTGAGAAATCCAGTTCCATCTGAAAACACAAACAATAGTTTTGTGCATTCTTCCCTGGCACATTCTCCACTCTCCTAACCCCAGTGGAGATCCCAATCTGTCAGCAACTGCCGTCGTTAACGACTTCTTTCTTGGACTTATCTATTCCTCCACCATGTCATCCAAGCCCCACCCATCTTTTTATTTTTCCCATACTCATGTCTATATAAGTCCTATACCTGCTCAGTCTTCTCTCCTTGAATAAGCTATAGCCAATGTAGAAAAGGTGTAGCAAAACCCCTCAGGACTTCCATTTCATTCGGACTAATAACTGCAAGTGGGAGGCCTTCGTTGATCTTCAAACGCTGGTATTAAACACCCTGCTCTGTTGTGATCTCTCCCAAATGGAAGATGGATCAATTGGACTATGGTTTTGTCATCCTTCCTCCATTTTTTTTCTTTTTCGCTTTTAAAAGTTTCAGCTTGTTTGCCTCTCTAGCTACTCCCTGAGCAGGCATTTCGCTTGTCATCGCCTTTCAAGCTAATCCATGGCACATCTTTGAGAGGTTGGCAGGTTTTTGCTTCTCCAAATTTGCTGATGTTCATGTCTTTTCCTTCTTTTTTTTTGTATTTATTTATCTATATGTATTATGAAACAGAAATTTGAAGACCCAAAACAGGGCATATGATTGGCTTCTCAATCTGAAACAAGGATCATTGTTATGTTATATGATACACCTTGACTATTTATTCTAATCAAATTCCTGGGATAAAAGATCCTCATCACTGCCTCTCGCAATGAGTTTGCATGGGTCCATGTCTGTATGGAAACAGTTAGTGTTGGACATAGATTTGTGCTAACAGTTAGTGTTCAGGAGTACTAGGACTGGCTTCAACTGATGCCAGTTCCAATTGTTGCGCTTGTGATTGAACATAGATAAGTTGCTCAATTCTTTTTTTATTTTTTATTTTATATTATCAGCTTAAGTTTCTAAATTGAGTACTCTCTCAGGCGCGGTAATGGTCAGCGATTGTCTTATTCTGAGGTGGTGTTTCAATTCTTATTAACTATGGACCAAAAGGAAGCACTTGCTCCCCTTCCAAAATCATTCGTTTCTTGTTTTAAATTCAAACATAAACATTTTTTTATAGAAAATATTATTAAAACTTGGTTTGGTTGAATTTAAGAAAAATAATTACTTAAACTCATTTTTGTTTTTCATGCATAATTGTAATATATAGTTAAGCCCTTGAATTAATTATATGAAATATAAAGGGGTTTTCTGAAAGATAGAGCAGAAAGAGCGAATCCATAGACAACGGAGGGTTTTAGGTCTTCATTGGCCCTTCTCTCAAAACCTCTCCGATGACTTCCGCCTTTCTCTCCTTCCTCCTCCGCCGGCACAGCCACCATGGCTTCGCTTCTCCAAGGATTCTCAGCCGCCACATATCCACCGCATCTCCCCAACCCCAAGAGCCAGACACCAAGCCCCATCCCGCCACCTCCTCTCTCTCCGCCCGCCTCTCCTTTGTCTTCGATCATCTCGACTCCCTTGAGCGCGAACGCCAAGCCAAGGACCAGGCCCTCCAACGCCTCCGCTCCTGGCACCAGTCTCACCCTCCCCAACCTTCGGTTTCGACCCCGGATCCCCCATTGGAGGACAAGGAGGAGGAGAGCGTGGCGGATGTGTTCAAGAGAGACGTGGAGCTTGTTCACCCGTGGCCGGAGTGGATTGAGCTCATGGAGAGACTTGCCGGGCAGAAGTACTTCGAGCTCGGGACGAAGCCCAAGGATGAGGAGCAGTTTGCCAAGGATGTGGGTATTGATCTCTCGGGGATTAGGGATGGGACTGGGTATGATTTCTCGAGGGATTGGATCACTGTGCGCAATGCTTGCATGAACTTTGGCCGCGACCGATTTGACATCTTGAGGTACACTTGCTTCTCACCATTCTGTGAACCTGTTTGCAAAATTGCAACTTTGAGAAAGATGGTTCATGTTGGAGAACTTGACTTTCGGATTGAATTGAAATAGGATGCGTTATTGTGGAAGTAGAATTGTGGTAATTTGAGAGTTTGATTTGCTTGGTCTTATTGTTTTTCAGGTCACTGGCGAGGAAGGATATTCAGACTCTGGTTGGCCACGGATGTCCTAGTATGGACCCGAAAGTTGTTTTCTCGGCGAAGCTGCTGAGGAAGTATACCCATATTGACGAGGGTGATGTATGTATCAGTTATTTCTTCTCTGAAACTTGATTTTTTGTGATGAATGGCATGGTTTTGCTGGCAACAATTATATGATCAAGTACCTTGTGCATGTGGATGGATTAACATATTGTTTAGTGTTTGTTCCTTTCTCAACACTCAATGAATTTCATTTGAAAGAAGAATATTCAATGCATTATACACTTGTAGGGTACTAATATGAAAACAAGCATAAGTAAGAACACTTGCTCATGATTTGGTCTCAAGAATGCTCAAGAATTTAGGACTATAGTGGACTAAATTGTGATAAGAGCAACTTCCAGACTTATTCTTGTTGCCTAAGCTTGAGCTGTGTTATCATCTTATTGCAAACTTTGTCATTTTGCTTCTCTTGTTTTCTACCATCAATTTTTAAACTACCCATTCTTCTACTATCAACTTTTTTTAATGTGCAGATGCATATTCGTTTGATGGTGTGATTCTTATGACATTTCAGGCCATGTCATGTGTATCAAGGAATATATATAATCTGATCATACCTTTCGAGATGTCCTATACAGACTGTATTTTAGTAACATTACTGTCTTTTTTTGTAGGTTTGCAGTTCTTGCAGTTTAAGAAACACATGTAGCAGAGGATACATACTTACACGTAAAGAAGATGAGGCGCGGACTCTTGATGTCATACGCATCTTGTTAACATATGGTTTTAATCACGTAAAGGGAACTGTTGAAAACAAGCCTCTTATGAATATGAAATCTGTGAAAACCGTTGTGCGCAAATTACTGCATGAGGTTGTCAAATTGAGTGCAGTTCCAATTGATCCCAATCTTCCACCACCTGTAATTAAAAAGCCTCCTCCAAAAGTAAAGCAACCACCTCCCCCTCCAAAGAAACGGGTGGGTCGTGATGATGTTGAAATGAAGAAAGGAGACTGGCTATGTCCCAAGTATTGCAATATCCCTGAATTCTGCTGTTTGATAGATTTTTCAATTCTAACCCTTTCTATCTGAATTGTGCAATATTTTTCTGGGCTGATGCTGTTGGTTTTCATCTCAGGTGTGATTTTATGAATTTTGCAAAGAACACTGTTTGCCTGCAGTGTGATGCCAAACGCCCAAAAAGGCAACTTCTTCCAGGGGAGTGGGAGTGCCCCAAGTATGTCTTTTAGTGATAATGCAGCACAACTTTTTTGATAATAAAGCTCATCTTAGTTTCGTTTCACTGGAATCTCAAGCTTCTAATTTTCACTTTTGTTATTTGTCAGGTGCAACTTCCTGAACTATAGAAGAAATATGGCTTGCTTTCATTGTGAACACAAGCGGCCCCCTGATGAATACACAGAGAACCAAAATCAATCAATGGAATTTGGTCCAAGGACAAGATTGGATAGGGCTACCAGAATGTCAGATGTGTCAAATGCCTGGAATTTTGATTTTGATGACAATGAATCAGATGGTGCGGATGTTGCAGCATTTGAGTTTGGAGATTCTTCAAAATTAGGTGAAAATTCGTCTCTAGATGGTATGCAGCCAGGAGGAATGGGCAGGGGACTCAATGGTGATATTCGTGAGCCAAAGAGGATAGCCAGATCCCATGATAGGAGAAACACCGAAAGTTCTTCAAGAATGGGGTTTGATGATTTTGATGATGAAGATGATGATGTGGATAACTATGAGCTAGATGCATCAAGTAACAATTCAACAGGTGAAGTATCACGCAGCAACTTCTCTGAATTTGAGAAGACCTCTGATTCAGAAGACCTAAGTGATTTGGATAATTATTCCAGCAGGCCCAGTAGAATGAAGAAAAACTACAAGTCTGCACCTGATGATGCAGATGACTATGTTGAATCGGAAGATGACCTGAGAAATCATCCTCATTGGAGATCAAGCCACATTGCAGATTCTAGACAGAAGGCTGGAAGCAGACGTGGAAATCATCCGCGAAAAGATTTGTCTTTTGGTTCAGATGATGATCTGATATCAGATATTGACGACGACAACGATGATATAGATGATGGTTTTAAATCAAAACAGAGAAATGGCCGCCACAGAGATATTGTGAGTAGGAAGGTTACTGGAAGACGAAATAATTCAGATTCTGATGAAGGGCTCCTTCTTGACTCAGAAACTGAGGATGATGACAACCGAAGAATGAGCAGAAATAGAGGTTTCTCAGATAGAAGAGGTTCTTCGAAAAGTAGAAAATTTCAATCAGACGATAGAATGCATGGTAGGAGAAATTCTTTTGGCCATGGTAACCGTGATACATCTTCTAGAGGTTCAGGTAGGTCAGGCAGACAACAGTGGAATGAGAATGGCCGATTCCATGAAGACAAGGAAGGCTTCAGAGCAAGAGATTCACGAAGGAATGGAAGAGGCACATCAGGAAATGGCTATGGTGGTCGGAGGGTAGATGAGGGATTTCAGCGTTTCGATCGCCATGCTAATGGAAGAGGATTTGGTAATCGACAACATGGAAGAACGAATCAATTTACAGATTATTCTGGTGATTATGATGAAAATAGGGCGCGCAGGCGAGTTATTGAAAGATAACAAAGCATTTCTTCAGCAGAGTATGCTCTGAATGTTACTAACTTCTGGATATCCCGGGAACATGGAACACAATTTTAGAATGGCAAAACAAACCATATTTCGTCTGATGCAATAACATGTTGTATCCAGCTACTTGTACTATAAATTTTGAGAATCAATTAGTTGTCCTCTCTGCTTAATTGACATATCTAGTGATCAAGTTCAAACCTTTCATTGAGTTCTGAAGGATTAAAGCCACTATTGGTTGTATATATGTGTATATATATTAACATGCGGTTGGCAAAAGGTGAATAAAAAATCAAATTAAACATTTTGTATATATTTAGTTGTATACAGAATAAAAAATGAATTAACTGATTCACTTGAGGGACTAGCTTATCTAATATTTGACACTTTCAGTTGATGTGGATCTTTCAACTATGTATTTCAGAACTCTTGACGGACAAAGCCAATTAGAGAAAGAACACACAACTCCAAGGTCATCTAAATTTAAGCAAACAACTGACTTCCAAGGGTGACAATAGCAGTACCATCACCCATAATTGTCGTCAATGTCATCTCCGTCTCAAGAATCCGATGAAGTTCTACTCCGACAACATCCATCTTTGGTCTCCCACTTCCTTTTAAACTCAAGCACTGAAGAGTCAATTTTATTAATGCTGTCATCCCTTCAGTTGTGAGACTTCCGACTAATCGTCGATCAATGAGATCACCGGAATTAAGATGTTCCTTCACCTAGAATGCATTAAAAAGAATCAAATGCCAGACGATTACAACTCAATAAGAATGCTTAGTTATGAGAATGAATTCTCTATTAGATTATATTACCCATTGGATCAAGCTTGCATTTTTGTCTATAAAGTTTAGGTGAGCAGCAATTTGGCCAGTTACAAGCTCTAGAAGGAACACTCCAAAACTATATACATCACAGGCTTCAGAGAATGCTCTATCTTCTTTGATTCTGCAGAAATAACAGTCTAAACTGATGAGAATAATTTCCGAAGTTAGGAAAACGAGAAAATGGTCAGGCAGGTGAGTGTACTCTGGATCTCGGAAAATATTTTGGTGGTGAGATACTTCAGATGGACCAACATCTTCGATGTTTCGGATGAACCGGATTATGCCTGCATCTGCCACCTTCGCAATGAAGTTCTCGTCGACTAACACATTGGATGTTTTGAAGTTCCTGTGCACTAATGGTGGTACTAGATCATGTAAATGAGAAAGACCTGAAAATTGAACATGGTTAAATATTTTCCGATGAAGAAAGTTAATCAGACCACTCAAACTCAAGTTTAGTCTTTGGATATGCCACCTTTAGCTGCTCCTATTGCTACTGAAAGCCTTTGTTTGAACTCCAACTTTGTCTGTGAATCTTGTCCAGTATCTGTCCAAATGTGAATTGTTAATGCATGCATTAACATTAGCACTTGCTAGAATCTTGTCAGTAAAAGAAAATGAGATTTGTTTTTACCATACAGATGATCAGATAGACTCCCATTCGGCAGATATTCGAAGACAAGCATTTGAAAACCTCCCTCCTGGCAATGACCGATGAGAGAAACAAGATTGCGATGCGATATAACTGAGAGGTAATCAACCTGCTTGGCGGATGATAAAATGTCAATTTTATTTGCAACATCAGTTAGTTGTGTAGCTCTAAGAATTGCATGTCTTAGCAACCTCTTTGGCAAATTCCTGCTGTAAAGTTCCGATGCGCCTTTTAATCGCTACAACGGTACCATCAGATAGCAAACCTTTATAAACCAAACCAAAACTCCCATGACCGACGATATTGCATTTATTAAACTTCTTTGTAGCTTGTTCTAGTTCTTCAAGTGTAAAAATCCTCGGTCTTGCTTCATTGCCATCCCTCAATGGGCAACTGCCCATCGAAGGAACTCTACCTCCTGCATTCAACTCCCCTGTCAGAAATTGCAAAACTATTAGTATATACTTGCTGCTCGGTGGTGAATCGGTAACAATTTAACATGTAGATTTCTTTTTCAGCACCTAAAGCTGAAGGATCGGATGAGCCAGTATCGGAATTCTTGCTCCCTGAGTTGAATAAATGGTGTTTATAAGACCAAACAAGTGCAGTGGCTGCCACTGTAAATGCAACACCAGCTACAATGCCTCCAAGGATTACTGCAAATAAGATTGACATCTGAAAAGGATTGGACTTAATCTGAGAATCATAAACATTGAATCTGCAAGAACAAATCAAACTACATAAAATGCAAGCCAAACATGCACATCAAGTTTTGCAATAAAAAAAAAGAAGGAAGATTTAGCTTAAAGATCTAAACAGTACCTCAAAGTATTTCTGCAATGATCTGTGATTCAAAGACATTGAATCTGAAAGAAGAAAGCAAAGATTGAAACAAAAGTTGAAGATCCACAAACATTCCAGCAACCTCCAGCAATGGCACTGGATCCAGTGAATAAATATGTGAAGTGTATACAAAGCTAGGCAATCAGCAACCCAAGTGGCAAGATCTCTAGATCCAGTGAAGACAATAGAAAGAGTGAGAAAAGGTTCTTATGAATGGCAGTCAAATATCAATCAAATAAATGCAAAAAACAATAAAGAAGCCAACTTGTCAAGCATCACAAAAGTACTATTAAACAATGGCAATGGCAAACAATCACAGCCAAATGGAAATTCTCAAACTAAGGATGAAAAACAACACAAATGTGTGTACCAATTGCAAAACACAGCTGAGATCTTCAGTGTCCCACATGACAACTGGCCAAATGAAATCTTAATATCAAGTAGTGTCCCCAGTGTCTGGAATCTGAGAAACAGTGGCCAGAAACAAAGGGGAGTGGGAGAGTGGGCCTTGTTTTACTTGGTGGTAAAAATGTGGGTGATTTTTCCAGCAGGAAGTGGACAGAGGCCATTATTGAACTTGGGGAAGAGAGACTATCAAGAAAATTGAAGTCAGGATTTTGTAGAAGTTGGTAAACAGATACCTCTTCCACTGCCCACATGATCTCTGTTTCTTTCTCTCCTTTTTTTTTTTTCCTCTCTCTCTCTCTCTCTCTGTGTTTTTCCTTTCCTTGCTAATGAATTTTCATAATAATAATAATATGATTGCCAAGATAATGAGCAACTGATGTAAGTTTGTAACCATTTTAACCTTCAACCAAAAACATTCTCTGAACACCATAACTGTTTTTTTTATTTTATTTGGTGGTGTATATCACTCTCAGTCACTCTTTAATCATTAAACCTTAGTCACACATAGAGAAAAAGTCAACTCCTTGTTTTTCTATTTAAGAGTCAAATAACTTATTGCTCGACTCCTGGCTCCTAGCAACTAAAACCATGATTGTTTGATGTGTATTTCTCTTTATATATATTACTGAAGTCGAAATTTAGAGCCTTGAGCTTTTATTAGTTTAACAATTTTACTCGTTATTCATTGACTTTTTATTTTTATTTTTATTCAGAGCATGTGGTTCAATAAAAACATTGAAAATTAACATATTTTCATTTAAGTTGGGCAAAAATAATGATAATAATGGTCACACTACATTCTATATACACTTATGCATATGTATGTCCCCCATCAACTATTGCATACTAAAATGAACAAATTAATATATCCCTTTGCTGCTAGACTTGTTGAAAATAGACCACATTTTTTTCAAGTCCATATAAATGAATGTGAACACTTTTTTTATTTTTAAAATAATGGTCTTTTTATGAGTCAGTAAAATGATTTTATTACTTTATTGTTCTTATTTAAGCATTATATTTAATTAATTAATTAATAAGAGATAACTTTTTATGTACAAAAGAATTGGTATTTCATTTTTTTTTTCAACTCAATAGTCAAGTATTTGAATATGCAATTTATTTTTTTTTTTTTTTTTTTTAAAGCGTTGTTTCACACATTTATTTATATGACATTTTTTTTTCACAATTTTCATAATTATTAAATAAATTTAACAAGGATATACATATTAGCATATTAGGATGCCATCAGTGAGATAAGGGCAAATATGGATCCGAATCAGAAGTACAGATCCAAAATCCGTTTCAATGATTTTATCGGATCCTCGTAAAGATCCGTATCTGAGGAATCATAACGGGTTATCGGGTATGTAATGTACCCGACCCGTTTGCTGCAATGCGTTTTTTCTTCTCTTTTTCTTTCTAATTTTCGGTTTAAAAGAAGAGTGCAGGCCGTAGCTTCCTCATCTGCAAGCAAACCCTCTTCGATCGCGAGAGCAAACCCTAGATTCACGGTTAGGTTTTTTGATCGTAGCTTCAAGTCTTCTTTTTGGCATTCCGATCTCCGCAGACTATAGCATAGCTGACGATGTATGGTGGATCCAGCGATGGAGAGGGTGGTGGTCATGACGGTGCGTCGGCTGCGGCCACCGCGCCACAGAAGAAGATCCCGCCCGCTTCTTCCATGCCATGGGTGCGGAATCTCCGTAGGTACATTGGTACCGGTGCCGGCCTTGGCTCCGAAGCCCTAATGGGTAGGTCCTTGTTTCCCCTTCTTGAATTTCTTTTGCATTCTTTTCCTTACTTTTGGTAGTTTGGTTTTAAGTGTGCGATTCTGATTGGTTTCTTAGAATCGTCAGTAAATTTCTTTGTTTGCTGTTATTTGGCATTCAAGACGACTCCTTGATCGGGGAGCTAGGTTCTGCTCATTTTTCTTGGAATTATTACTATAATTATTTGGATTTTGCTGCTTTGAAGGTATGAATTTCTTCAACGACTGAGTCAATTAACAATGTGGAGAACTATTATGAATAAATCTGAAATGTCGGTACTAAATAGCTGCGTTGGTGCCTTATTGAGGTTTAAATTGGTCCCCTGCTGATATTAAATTTGCGAACTTGCATGCTTTTATTTATGTTATTTCTACATAGTTATCCTCAATATATTCAATGTTAATATTCCATAATGGTTCCTAGATGATGCCGTTGTAAACAAATTATGCTGAAGGTCTTACTCCACAAACTAGAACCAATCCTATTGAATTTGACATGGCTAGCAGATCATCAGTCTTAATGGAAGAGTTTGTAGTGATAAAAATTTGGGCAAGAGTACCAATGAAGGGTTTTATTTTCCTTTTTATTATTATCTGTTGTAACTAGTTTTCTGTTCTAACTTTATTTTATGTTTGGAAACAACTTTGCTTTGTAATTTTCTGTCAATAAATGATAACATCTATAATATCGATTGCTTTTTTTTTAGTCTGTGTTCTTATATATCCGGTACATTTTCTTGTCAAAAACTTTTTCCTTTTACCATGAGATGTTTGGGAAAAAAAATCCAGTACTTTATTGTTTTGTGCTTATGGGCATTTTCTTGCAGAGTTAGAGACGAAAAGAATTTTGCTTGAGATTTTTAAAGAACGACAGCAAAAAAATGCTGAAGCAGGCTCGATTCCTAGCTTTTACAAAAAGGCAAGCAACTTACTTCTACACTTGGGTGGTTGAATTTTTAATTATTGTTTTGGTGTGCTTGCTTATCATGATCTATATTCACATAGTTTGGCATGTGTTGACATCATGACCTTTGTTTCCTTAGTTATTAATATTATCTGATGGTCATCATCTTCTCCTCTTGTATGCAGAAACCTGAAGAAGGATCTATCAGTCATAGGGTTCAAAGGTTGGCAAAGTACCGATTTTTGAAGGTCTTGGCATATCCATTTTATATTTTTATAACCATGTCATGCTTGAAGAATTTATGTGTTGAGTATGTTTAGTTGTTTTTAGTCTTACATTATCCTACTTTTGGTGCTTTTATACTTCCCTTTTCTGCTACTCATGTATATTATTGTTGGAACTTTTGAGTGCTTAAAGTGAAATGTGTCTGTAACCATGCAGAAGCAGTCAGATCTCCTACTTAATGCAGATGATCTAGATGCCATGTGGGTTTGTCTGAGAGAAAATTGTGTGATTGATGATGCTACTAGTGCCGAGAAGGTATTAACTAAGGGCAATTTGTGTGATGTAACACATTAGTTTGTTGTTTTTCATCAAGTAAAGGTTTCAATTTATTCACACCTTTTCCTTCTTGCAGATGAACTATGAAGACTTCTGCCATATTGCATCTGTATGCACAGAGCAAATTGGCCCAAAATGTAGGCGATTTTTCAGTCCTTCAAATTTCATGAAGTTCGAGAAAGATGAAGCTGGGAGAATAGCTATCCTGCCATTCTATCTTTATGTGATGCGAACAGTGAGTTTGTTCCTTTTAGGATGGCATTGCTCGTGTACTTTTATATTAATTAAAGGAGAGTGAAGCTGCTCGAATAATTTTAATTTGCTTGTCATATTATAGAAGCTATTCCTTTTATGACTTTATCCTCTCTTAGTGATAAATATTCAGTTTTGTGGTTTGCGTTATAGTTGGGTTTGACTTTCTGCATGAGCTGAACTTTAATTTTGGGTTATATGCACCATTGTTGTTGGCTGTATTGTTACATTCAAGTGTCAAAGTGTTTGGTAATGTAACAAAAGTTCAATTTTAATTGGGTGGAAATTGAAACTTAGACACTGAATTATCTGCAGATATGACGGGTCTCTTATTCTTGGTTCTTTTTATCTGATAATTCAATTGGTACACAAGAAAGGAAGAAGTTTTTTGTGCTTATCATGTCTGGTCTTTCTTTATGATCTTTCGGTGGATGGCTAATCTAGATGAGATTTAGAGCATTTGGTTTCCCTATGAGGATTCTGCTTTACTAAATTACCATACACATTGGAACATTGCTTAACATCTTTTCCCTGTGGAACAATGAATATGAAAGCTTGTCTGGGAACTTTTCTATCTTGATAACGTTTTCAGTTGTGAGTGTAATTTTAATATTTAATAAATCTGAAGAGCTGCATAAATAATGCATGCAACAAATCTTGAACGTTCTTATAATTTCTGTTATTGTGTTCATTCAGGTTTCTCTTACTCAGGCTAGGATTGATATGAGTGAGCTTGATGAGGATTCTGATGGCTTCCTTCAGCCTCATGTAAAGTTCCTAATTTTCTTTTATGTATTAATGTCTATTTCTTGATGTTTCTGCTTCTTGGGTGACTACATCAAATTCCATACTATCAGAACCTTCTGGGTTATCGGGAGGTAGAGCACAATAGTTTTTTCTGACTTTGTCATCCTGGGGAATCTTCAGGAAATGGAGGCCTACATCAGGGGGCTTATTCCTAACCTTGCTCAACTTCATGATATGCCCCCAGCGTTTATTCAGATGTACTGCCGAATAGCTGCACACAAGTTCTTTTTCTTCTGTGATCCTCATAGGCGAGGTTTTTGACAGCAACTACTAAAAATCTTTCTGCTGTTAACTGACTATAGTGACTGCAAAATTTGCTATGGGATCTCTCTCTCTCTCTCTCTCTCTGTTTTTTTTAATCAAGTCTCATGACAAAAAAATCTCCAATAATGCCAGGGAAAGCATGCATCAAGAAGGTGTTACTCAGTAATTGCCTCCAGGAGCTTATGGAACTGCATCAGGTGGTCTTTTGGCTGAGAGCCTTTGTGCATTCTTGCTGCTATTTTTTCTCAGTTTCATCTGATTTGAAAGATGCTCTAAATATAGCCTGGATAATAAGTTCTTTCTTCTGTTTTGGCTTTACTATACCTAGTATAAGTTGGTCCAATTGATATACATCATTTTGTAGTGATATAGGAAAGCTTGAAGTGCAGAGATAACTCCAAGAATGCAAATTTCTCGCTGAAAAGTTCTTGGTGTTGAGTATTGTGTAGCTTTTCAATGTTGAATACATGTGTTCAATCTTCAACCTTACGCACATGGCTGTTGTAACCCTGATAGTCTACTAAACTTTCTTTCATTGTAACATCTTTCTAATGTTCAAACTCATACAGGATTTAACTTAATGGTGGTTGAAATTGTTATTACTCATGTAACCAAACTATGAAAATTTATCTTCCTAATTACAGCCTCCCTCAATTTACACTCATATTTACAGAAGGCAAGAAGCATATCTGGTCTCCTTAGTTTATGACACTCAGGATCTCTCTATTAGACCTTGTCTTGAGACTGACTCTTTATTCTGATGCTAAAATTTTCAGGAAAGTGAGGAAGAAGCTACCGACACGGAGCAGGCAGAAAATTGGTTCTCTTTTACTTCTGCTCAGAGGATATGTGGTAAACTGTAGAATTGTTGATGTCTGGTTTCTAGAAAATTTTCTGTGATATATATTTAAATTATCTGGTATTTGACTGATAAATGGATGGATATTGTTCTGCAGATATGTTTATTGCTCTAGATAAAGATGTGAATGGGGCATTGAGTAAGCAAGAACTTAAGGAATATGCCGATGGAACCTTAACTGAAATCTTCATTGAGAGGGGTAGGACCTAGCACTTCATAGAAATCCTACGCAGCTCGTTTCCTAAATTAGATTTTTCATGTTTCTCTTTTGGTGTATGGTCATGTCGTTACTTCAAGTGGTGCCTTACTATTCTTCTTGATATTCCATTGGTTTAGCTGATAGTTCACATGAATCACATCCTTCGTTTTGGAGCTAATTTGGATTTTTTCTAATTACTTTCTCAGCATTTGATGAACATGTACGTCGTGGTAAGAGTGGTGGGGGTAATGCTCGAGAAATGGACTTTGAAAGTTTTCTTGACTTTGTCTTGGCTTTGGAGAACAAAGACACTCCTGAAGGATTGACGTACTTATTCCGATGCCTTGATCTTCAGGGAAGAGGCTTCCTTACAACAGCTGACATCCACACTCTTTTCAGGTTCTTTTCTAATCACTGGCTGGATAAAGGGCTTTGGTCCTAAACATATAGGTCTTAGCTGGCCTTCTGATGATTTTGAGACGCTGGTGTATAGTATATGACAATATTCTAAATCATCTTGGGCACAGAAACATTAGTCATATATTTAAGTATTAACTATCCAAAATGCATATGAAGCTGAATACATTTGTCTGTCCATTTTAGGATGGATGCATTATTTGCTACTGCTGCATTTAGCTTTTTTTAATTTGTGGAAGAAAAGAGGGGTGCCATGCTGAAGCTGAGATGCTCACCCGATACAGTCTTCCCAAATAAAATTTGTAATTTCCTGCTTGCAGTACTGCAAGAAAGTTCTGCAAGTCTCAAATTACAAAACATCAATTTTTTTTATTAAAAAAAAAAATTTGTCTGCATTTAAGTTCACAAATATGTATTTTCTCACCTCATGGCAATATGGCTTATGCCTTTTCATACTTACCAGTGATGAATTCTTGTTCCCTGAAAAGGGAGCAATATTGTTTTTACCTTTCCTCTGATATTTATCGTCTAATGACAACCTAATTAATGCAATTTTCTTATGTAACAGAGATGTTCACCAAAAATGGATAGAGGGTGGAAACTATGAGCTATGCATTGAAGATGTCCGTGATGAAATCTGGGATATGGTCAAACCGGCAGACCCGCTGAGAATAACCCTGGCTGATCTTCTAGCCTGCAAGCAAGGTGGCACTGTTGCCAGCATGCTTATCGATGTCCGAGGCTTCTGGGCTCATGACAACAGGGAAAATCTTCTGCAAGAAGAAGAGGAGCCTGAGGAAGAATAATCACTTCATTACAATTGTTGTATGTTCATCAAAGACGAAGCACCCTTTCGAGGAGCTGAGTTATACAGAATGTGTATCTTAGAACTTAAACACACCCAAAAAAAAAAAAAAACTGTAGCTGTTGTTGTGATGAGATTGTTGTTCCTTTCTATGTATCAGTTTGATGCTTTTCCAACAAGAAAAGGTGGTTCTGATTTGATGAAAGTCATGTGCTTCACATTTTTATTAAGCAGATGCTTTGATGTTTGTCTTACATTATTCACGCAACTTCTTGTCAACCAAACATTATCAGAATCAAGAATGTTGATGGATGACTTGTGATGAAAATCTCCGGTAGATTGAGTCTTAAGCTAATTTCCAAAGAATGACATCAATTTGCTTAGAAGCTTTCCAGCTTTGTCAATGACAAAAGAGTGGACCTGAATTTTACAGATTTCTGGTTTTAGGACTGTTGTTTGTTAATTCTTTGCTTTTCTGTTTTTTGAATCTATTTCAATATCGGTCTAGCTCTGTTGCATACAATTCTTTATAAAATTATAAAAAAAGAAAAAATAAACTTCCTCAGTAGATTTCAATGGTGGAATGTCTTTATTGTTTTCACAGGGGAAAGTATAAAAATGGAAATCATTCCCTTAATTACTGCAGTACTATGCAATGAAACTCCAAAGAATACATGCATAAAATTCATATTTGCAGCCATGCCTAGACATTGAACTAAGCCAAACTGCACCTGCTTCTCAGAGAAGAGGAATCAAACTGCCATTGATATTCATGGACATCACTCTGTTAGTAAGTCCTCCCAATCTTCTCCCTTCCATTAGGCTCCTCGTCGAGCTCATAAACTGCCGCATTGAAGCTGAGATTGGAGGAGAGTGTTTTAACAGCTTGACACATACCAAATCAATATGAAGCTCTTGCTGAAGACCACCAACTCTGCTCTCTGTGAAGCCAAACTTCCCACAGCACTTTCCATCCTCTTTTGATTCCTTACAGAAACACTTAAGCTCAAGTGACTTTGTCATTTCTATATGTATAAGCATGCAAAAGTAAACATCTAACACTTCTTATTTTTATTGTGTTTGAATTGTGATTCATTTTATAGTGATGATTTAATTAAAAATTATACTTTAAGTTGATGGTAGTTAGAGAAGCCAAGGAGGAGAAGAAAGAGTACCAGATATTTCTGAAGAATCTCTTTTTGAGATAATTCTATCTTAATTGTTATCATCACTAGTAGATAATAAATACAGTGCCTCAGAGCTCATCCACATCTGATTCATGGCTATCAAACATGATAGGATTCCATCTTCTAATGCTCAGAAGATCACAATACATATTAATGGGAGGAGAATGTCAACTATGATCAGAGTAGAGGCTAGGAATTCAAAGATGATGAAATGATATAAAAGATCTTTGCAAATTTAACTGGGACAAAGATAAGAAGATTGAAGAAAAGCTACAGAATATGATTCTTGATGCTCTCCCTTTTTTTTGTTTTTAGTTAACATGTTTTTTTATTTTTTTTTGGATTCTTGAGAAGATGGTTTTGTGGCATGAATTCACAGCCACAAGCTTCAAAACCATTTGCTCTTTTCCCTGTTGTTTTATATCAACTTGTTTATCTAAAATCACATTCGAAAACTATCCGTACACCGAATCGATATATGCTTTTTTCAGTCTTGATGATCCATGCTGGTTTGTTCCATACAGATTCCAAACGAAAAAAAAAAAAAAACGATAATAGTTATAAGCTATGCACATTAGAAAGTGCAGGAAAAGCACCGAATCGAATCGATGAAATCCATTCATTTTGAGATCAAAGAAAAACTTCATAGCTCTTGGTGAAGTGCAAAAGCCAAGTTTTGAAAAATTAAAAGGTTCAACAATTTTCAAGCAATTTTCATTCATGGTCCAATTTCCCATTGTCCACATCTGTCCAAATATTTCATAGCCACTTGATACTTAACATAGAAACACATCAAACATAGATAAGTTAGAAGCAAAAAGGGATTCATAATTTTCATTTTTATAATTTTATAATTTGGATAAACAATGAGTATCCATTAAAAGGGATCCATATCTTATCCAAACATGAAAGGAAGGATGGTGATGTATATGTGCGCCATCACAAACATATTCCCAATTGGCTCAAATGCTCAGCCAAATCTCAGACATGCATATATATATATATATATATAATACAAGCATAATTACAAGTCCCTTTCAAGCCAATAATCAGAGAGAGAGATTAAATTAAGCATCTTTTGAAGCTGTATAAATAAGTGACACCCTTCAAGGCTCATGCTCATCAAGCATTTGCAAGAACATTTCAAGTGAGGATGGATAGAGTCACAAGGTTAGCTTCACAGAGAGCTGTGGTGATATTTAGCAAGAGTTCATGTTGCATGTGCCACACTGTGAAGACCCTCTTCGCCGATCTCGGCGTTAACACAGCTGTTTATGAGCTCGATGAGGATCCGAGAGGCCGGGAAATGGAGAAAGCTCTTGTTAAACTCATCGGCAGGAGTCCTCCTGTCCCCGCCGTCTTCATCGGAGGGAAGCTTGTTGGAGCTACTGATAAGATCATGGCTCTCCATCTTAGTGGCAAGTTAGTCCCACAGCTCAGGGATGCTGGTGCTATATGGCTGTAGCTACTAATCAAGTTAACAATATATAATATCATATATATATATATATATATATATATGATAACTAATGTTTTCATGCATGCTTAATCTTTATATTGACAAGCTAAGTTGTAGTTCATATATATATATATATTATCGGCAAATAAGTAGAG
The DNA here is from genome assembly GCA_902712375.1 of Dioscorea dumetorum. NCBI lineage: Eukaryota > Viridiplantae > Streptophyta > Magnoliopsida > Dioscoreales > Dioscoreaceae > Dioscorea > Dioscorea dumetorum. The sequence continues at coordinate 35,509 of CACTHL010000683.1, forward strand.
AGATCGAGCTTGATGTTTTTCCGCTTTTAATTCCGTCATTAAGTGTATTAGCAATGTTTTCATGAAATAAAAGTTTGATCATCATCTTGTTGTTGTTCTGTGATATTTGATGTGATAATAACTGAAAGGAGGAAACATAAGGAATTGAGACCTTTATATCCATATGAATGCATGGTGAGATCCAGCGTCAGCAAAATTCATTTGGAGGAAATTTCTCAGCCATGCATGTACAAATCTGTACTTTGGAACATTCTTGCATCCTCTTTCTCTCAATGTATGCATTTCCATTGTCACAATAACGCATATATTCCCATCTTATCCAATATATATATAAGGTGACACATATCTACTTCTTATCTAGTCCTCCCCATTCTCCCTCCACTCTTCAAACTCTGCTTTGGCCCACTGCATTAGTGTGCTTGTCAAGCCTATGTGACTCTTCTCTCTCATATCTCTCATATATATATATATATATATATACATACAATAAATCATCAAGTACGCAGATTACTGTTTACAAATAATGTTATTCAATATTGTTTAATATTGTTTGTGATTGTGCCTAATTAAATAGATTGTAACGATTAGATGTAATCCAATGGCTATTGTAACTATTCTAAATTTTACAAGAGATTTAAATGCATAAGCTATGACATTAAGCGTGAAAGGAAAAGAATAATATGAAGAGAATAAGGTGAGAAAAAACTTGAGTGAAAGATTGGGTAGTATTAGAACGGGATTGATTATTAATAGTAATATATAAGCATGTTTGGTAACAAAACTATTAGATTGAGAATGGGTACCGTAGATAATCATATTACCTAAAATTGGGGAACAGGGAGGAAAAAAACACTAATGATATTGAAATGATATTTTCGCCCTAGTGAAGATTAAATAAAATAACAATCATTAATTTATATAATTAATTATAACAATTAAAGAAAATAATAATTAGCAAGACTTATTTTATATACATATTTCATTGTAATAATTAAAGCAAAATGATATTTTTGCCCTCATGAAGATTAATTAAAGGAGATAGTTAATAAAAGTATTTCATTATGATAACTAAGATAAAATGGCACTTTTGCCCTTTGTAGATATTTAATTAAATAAAAAATCATTAATTTAAATAGTTAATTAAAATAACTATAGCAAATGGAATGTCTTTGAAATAAATTAAAAGAGGATAATTAAAGTGAATCATTTAATTAAAATATTTAATTAAATCATTAGTTAAATTATTTTATAATTTGATAAATTTAGTTATAATTAAATATCATTCGTATTTTATATAAAATTATTTATTTATAGCAAGGGATATAAAATTAATCTCACAACATTTCTCTCTCATATTTTTTTCCATTATCTACTCAGGTTCCTTCTAATTAAATACGGTTTTTTTTATTATTTTCATTTTTTTTATTTTCTTTTCCCATAATCATAGCACAATTAATTACCAACTAATAAAAAATTTAAACAAGATTATGGCACAATTAATTAATAATTGATAAAAAATGGGTTTTATTTAATTTTGCATGATAAATGAAGGGAATAAATGCATGAACAAGAAATTTCTATAAGCATACTGAAAACTTCAGTATATACCCCAAATTTTAAATAATGGCATAATGGTAGATTTTTTTTTTAAAAAAAAATAATTAATTTAAACTTTTACATTTTAAAATAATATCATTCCAAAGACGCTTTCTTGATCTTTTTTATATATCCATTTAAAAAATCAATAAAACATTAATATACTACTACATTCATATACTATTACATTATTCAATACTTTTTGGAAAACTAAAACATTATGTCGAGAGAGAATAAAATATATAAATTAAATTTTAAATATATACAATGGTTTTTACACGGAGGTAATTTTGAAACGTTGATACTTTTTTTTTAATTTAAGATAAAAATTAATTTTAACTAATGTTTTTTAATAGATGTGAGTTAATTAAGGTGGCGATGTAAATAGCACGGAGGGATCATAATGAATGTGTAATGTAATTCTATCATAGCATGAATATCTTGCCTTATCAAATGCAATACACACAAAATATATCTTGTCATGTTTAATTAATTCATGTCACAGTTCGCCAATTTTAAGTAAATGCCATTATTTATTATTTTCATCAAAATTTTTACATATTTTTGTTAATATATATATATATATATATATATATATATATTAACAGAATAAATGACAAGTACATCACTTGAGAGATGTTAAGAACATGCACAGATGTGGAGCAAACTCAATAAACACATGTACCTTTATTTACGAGTTATAGAATTCGATATCTGATTTTTTTTTAAATAAATATTTATTTGTCAGTGGATGAAATTTCTCATGTAAAACTACAAATTATAATGAAATAATAATTTTGTTAAATAAAAATATCTTACTAAATCTATCAAAATATGATGAAATATCTCCATCTTATATTATCCCGAATCTCAAAGCAAAGTTTTTTTTTTATAAAAATAATAAATAATAAAAAAAGAAGCTAAGAAAAAGACAAAACAGCGCAACCACCTCAAACATTTGGCGCGCTTGTTCGCGTGTTTCCACACGCTTGAGGTGGCACGTGTGCGCGCTCGAAAGCCCCTACGTTTATATCACCGACTTGCATTCTTCTTCTTTTCATTTCATCGCTATCTCTTGCTCTCTTCTTCTCTTGCTCTTGTTTTTGTTGGTTTTGAACTCTAGGTTTCATGGAGAAACCCTCGGAATCCGGGGTCACATTCTCATTGGAGGAGCCCTCCGATGGCTCTGGTGGTTCGGTTGAGGAAAGGCCGGAGGAGGTGGAGGCCGATGACGAGGCGGAGCTCGAGGCTGTGGCCAGGGACGTGGACCCTGACGAGGATGAGGTTGGCGAGGAGGACTCGCAGTCTAGCGAGGACGATGATGAGGTTGGTGTCTGCAGTGTTGATGGATCTTTGATCTTAATTTCTTTCATCGTTTCGATTTAGAGTTATTGAATTTTGGGGTTTGGTTGTGTTACTGATCTTCTTTGATGCGGTTTGATTGATAGGGTTTGTGATTTTCTTTTTTGGGGGAGGTTGTGCAAAATTTAGTTCATTTTTTTTCCTGAGTTTGTGACCGTTTTTGTGCTGATCGGTGCTGGGCTATTCACTTGGCTGGAGAATTCAGTGTGTTTTAGATTTTTTTCTTCAGTTGAAAACTTTAGGGTTTTTATTTTCTTTTCAGAATGTTGATCTTTGCTGTAGGAGTGGAGGCATGGTACACACTTGAAGTAGTTCACGAAATCACAGGGTTTGCATGTATGCAAATGCGGAAAGAAATTGCTTGAATGATTAGTAGTAATCAGATGGAGAGAAGCTAATGCTCCTTACTTTTCAAATTAACAGTTATATTCTAAACAACTGTGTTATATTTAATTTTCTCTTAAGTATGCGCCAAGTGTTTTCTTTCAGTGGACAAGACATGAATTTTATCTCAAAGGTGATCTGCTTATTTAGTCCTATTATCTTGACAGGCATTGAAGGAATCACCAAACTCAGAAATTGTGAAGAGGGAGAAGGTGAGACTCAGAGAAATGCAGAGATTGAAAAAGCAAAAAATTCAAGAGATTTTGGATGCACAGAATTCTGCCATTGATGCTGACATGGTATCCATATTTCATTGATGAACTTCAACTCAAAGAGTTCTGACATATATTTACATTTCATTTGGCATGCATGTCTTGTGGACCTGCTAGGTAAATGTCGGACTAACTTGTAATTGATTTATTGCTAGAACAAGAAGGGGAAGGGCCGATTGAAGTATCTCTTGCAACAAGCTGAAATTTTTGCTCATTTTGCCAATGGAAGCCAAGCTGCATCTGGGAAGAAGCCCAGAGGAAGGTAAATTAGTGCATGTGCTGAGTGTACGTCAGAACTCATATGCAAGAAGAAGGTGTTGAAGATGACTAGTGGCATGATCCTTTACCTTATAGTCATTTCAGTTCTCTGCAATTTTCAATAATTCATATGTATTATAGCCTCTCAATATCATCCCTATCGATTGGGTCATGTGTGATTCTATTTTGTAGGAAGGGGTATTTTTGAAGAGAGCTTGACACATACCCTCAACATAATTTGTAACCATATTTTGTGTTCTTGTTTCTGGTTAGCTGTTATATTTTGTTGATGAGCTTGGTTTAAGTTAATCCTTAACTGGTCAGATGTTGTGTTTACTTCGCTTGTTCCTAACCTATACTTTGAGCTATCTCCCTAAGTGGTCATTTATTTATTTATTTATTTATCAATAACAGGTGTTTTCTTTTGTAATAATTTTGTTTCTTTAAGTAGTTATGGTACATTTTTTGTTCCTGGCTTTCATTTTGTAGGGGCCGCCATGCCTCAAAACTAACTGAGGAGGAGGAAGATGAAGAGTGCCTTAAGGAGGAGGAAGGTGGTTTTTCTACTGGAGGAGGAACTTGGCTGGTGGCCCAACCAGCATGTAGGCTTTCTGTTATATGTTGCTTTTACTTGTTTGTTTATTGGTTCTTACATACACATCTTTCCTTCATGCACATTGTGAACAAGTTGTTCTTGATGCAACAATTTACATGGCCATGATTTTCCATCTTAATCTTTGGTGTGTGAATGCTTGTTGATTGCTCATCCTTCTTGTGTTTCTTGTTAATTGGTCTAGATTCACCATAGTTACTTATCGGAGATCTCAATCTTCTCTTTTGTATAGTGCTTCTTATTACTGCTGCATGTGCAAGAAAACAAATTTAATGCGTCTCTTTTGGTTCATGTATGCTTATTTACTAGTTTAGTTGGGTATCTTTCTAATGGTCCATATAGAAAGTTTACAGAATTCTCATTTTAGATGTTTGATGTTGCAGGCATACAGGGAAAATTGAGGGATTATCAGTTAGCTGGATTAAACTGGCTGATACGGTTGTATGAAAATGGCATTAATGGGATTCTTGCTGATGAGATGGTAAGCTTTGTGTTCCCATACATCTCTTATCTTTTTCACTTTCATTTTGGTTGGCAATATGCTGGTTATGTGTCAAGTTGTTTTTTTTTTTTGGGGTGCTGTTTTATAATCCAATTGTTTGATGCGTTCATGCTCTCTCTGTGCTATTTTTTTGCACAGGGTCTTGGTAAAACACTTCAAACGATCTCTTTACTAGGCTATTTGCATGAATTCAGAGGAATTTCTGGTCCCCACTTGGTGGTAGCGCCGAAATCTACTATTGGCAACTGGATGAAGGAAATTCGGCGCTTCTGTCCTGTGTTACGTGCTGTAAAGTTATTAGGAAATCCTGATGAAAGGGTCAGAAGTGACTGATCTTTTTGTGGTAGTATAGATTCTATCATTATGCTTATCCTCCTCTTTTATCTTCTGTGCAGAACCATATAAGGGAAAATTTGTTGGTGGCTGGGAAATTTGATGTGTGCGTGACTAGCTTTGAAATGGCTACTAAAGAGAGAACCACCTTAAGGAGCTTTAGTTGGCGCTATGTTATTATTGACGAGGCCCATCGGATAAAAAATGAAAATTCTCTCCTTTCAAAAACAATGAGACTCTACCGTACAAACTATCGTCTCCTTATTACTGGCACACCTCTCCAGGTAGGCTCTTTATGAGTCTGTCACTCAACTAGATTTTTTTTTGTCAGTATCTCCTTACAATTCCTCTTCTGCAGAATAATCTCCATGAGCTGTGGTCACTTCTGAACTTTTTACTCCCGGAAATTTTTAGTTCAGCTGAAACTTTTGATGAATGGTTCCAAATATCAGGTGAAAATGATCAGCAAGAGGTTGTCCAACAGCTTCATAAGGTGATCTTGAGAATTTTTATGCCAAAAAAAAAAATTCTGGACTGATTTACTCAATGATTTTCAATTTCTTGTTATTAAGCATGTTTCTTAATATACCTTGAAGGTTCTTCGGCCATTTCTTCTTCGGAGGCTGAAATCTGATGTTGAAAAGGGCTTACCACCGAAGAAGGAAACAATACTTAAAGTAGGGATGTCCCAGTTGCAGAAACAATATTACCGGGCTCTGCTTCAGAAAGATTTGGAGGTCATTAATGCTGGTGGTGAACGCAAACGTCTTCTCAACATAGCTATGCAGTTACGGAAATGCTGTAATCATCCATATTTGTTCGAAGGTGCAGAACCTGGTCCTCCTTACACCAGTGGAGAACATTTAATTACAACCGCAGGTAAGTCTCAATTTATGTTCACTTTCTTACATTGGTTTTTCTTGTATCCATATGCTGGTCGCAATGTTATTTTGCAGGTAAAATGGTACTTCTTGATAAACTTCTCCCCAAGCTAAAAGAGCGGGACTCCAGAGTTCTAATATTTTCACAGGTCTATCAGATATCTTCTAGCATAGCTTCTTCTTCAAGTACCAGATAACCCATGGCCCACTGAGCCTTTAAGTTGTTGGCGTGAGACATGGAGACATTTTACATATAAGCATAAAATGATAAAAGTATGGAGTGATCTTCCATGTTCATCCAGCTCTAAATCTACCCAAAATCTGTCATTCCTTCCAATAAATCCCGTTTCTTCTGCTACCCTCATTATGTGCGCATGATATCACCAAACAAGTAGCCAGTCTTGTATAGATGGGCCATTCCATTGTGCTGTACAGAAGGACTGTTTTCTTCATTGGTCACGGTGCCCTTATTTAAGGAGATCTCCATTGCTCCAACTGTTTTCACATCAATCAAATAAAATTTATGGATACCTTTTCTGTTTTTGTATATAAGTTCTGGTTAAACAAAATCCTTTCTCGTTCTTAGTCCTGATATCTCATTTTATTGGCTACCATTTATTGATTACTTGAATTTCTCCTTTGCAAGATGATTAGCCTGCTTGACTTCTTGGCCCACTAAAATTATAATATGAATTGGGTTTCAATTAGCATTCCAAGTGCCTCCTTTTCCTATTTTTCCCCTCCCTTTGCTACATCCAGTATCGGGAATTCTTTTCTGTATTTCAGATGACAAGATTGTTGGATATCTTGGAAGACTACTTGATGTTTCGAGGATACCTGTATTGCCGCATTGATGGGATCACAGGTGGGGAAGATCGGGACGCCTCCATTGAGGCCTTCAATCAGCCAGGAAGTGATAAGTTCATTTTCTTACTTTCCACCAGAGCTGGTGGCCTAGGCATAAATCTTGCTTCTGCAGACGTTGTCATTCTCTATGACAGTGATTGGTACCGTTTCTCTGATCTTTGAAGTTTACGATTGCTATTTCTCCATCATTTGAACTGCATCTTTTTGTTTATATTATAGGAACCCACAAGTTGATCTGCAAGCACAGGATCGTGCGCATAGGATTGGCCAAAAGAAAGAAGTCCAAGTCTTCAGATTTTGCACTGAGGTTTAGCTTTGTGTTATTGTTATTGTTTCAGCTTGGACATGGAGAAACTCAATTGTTCTTGAAAATTTGCAGTACACAATTGAGGAAAAAGTGATTGAGAGAGCCTATAAGAAGCTTGCGCTAGATGCACTGGTGATCCAACAAGGTCGATTGGCAGAGCATAAAAGTAAACATCTTATCGTTAGAAGCAACTCTACTCTTATGATAGCCTTTTTTTTAGAAATATAAATTCTCTCCATTTATCTCCTGGTGCAGCTGTTAATAAAGATGAATTGTTACAAATGGTGAAATTTGGTGCTGAAATGGTTTTTAGTTCTAAGGACAGTACAATAACAGATGAGGACATTGACCGAATCATAGCCAAAGGAGAAGAAGCTACTGCAGAACTTGACGCAAAAATGATGAAATTTACTGAAGATGCCATTAAATTTAAAATGGATGACAGTATGTAGATCATGTAAATTGTTTTTTTCTCATCCACTCAACCATGCAATGAATTTATTTTATTTTATTTTTTTCTTGTTCAGCTGGTGAATTGTATGACTTCGACGATGAGAAGGTATTCTTATAACCTTGGCCTTTAGTCCTTTGAGTGCCAATTGCTATTTGCAAGTGATCCATTTTTAACATAATCATAATCTTGCTCTCTGAAGGATGAAAGCAGTTATGATTTTAAAAAACTTGTTAGTGAGAACTGGGTTGAACCACCCAAAAGGGAAAGGAGACGCAAGTAAGGCCTTGACTTTTTATTTAGATGTGCTTTACGCAATTCTCCTTTATGGTTTGCTTATTTATTTTTTAACTTTTGCCTTCTTCATATAGTTATTTGGAGACTGATTACTACAGCGAAACTGTGAAACAAGTGGGTCCAGCAAAAACAAAGGAACGCAAAATTCCTCGCATGCCTCACATGTAAGATGCTTGCCTCATATGTTTAAATTTTATACATAACTACTATCTTTTTATCTAACAGTTCATCAAGCAACTTGTTATTCTTTTCTTTTGCTTTTTCAGGCATGATTTCCAGTTTTTTAACACTCAAAGACTCAGTGAGTTATTTGAAAAGGAACTAAGCTGTCATCTGGTATACTGACCTTAAAATGCGTGTTTTTCTCTTATTCTACTTTAGCTTTTCTTTCTTTTCCAATCTAGAAACTGAATTGGTTGGTTATTTCCCCGGAAAAAAATGTTGTATATATATATATATATATATATATATGGAATTCTTACCATGCTTGCACTTATTTACTGATTTGGTGACTTGGTTTTAGGCAACATGTAAGTCTTTAGTATAATATTAAATCATGAGAATACATGTGAGACACTCCATTGAACCTCTAAGTCTCTATCCATCATCAGGGCATAGAAAAAAGTGTTGCTCTCTTTGGTCCTTCAAAAAAAGTATTAGATCCTTTTTGAAAAATGCACCTGAAGGCCAAAGGATGTTATCCAATAGATTTGAAATTATTTCACTTAATCATCAGGATCCTACTGGAATGCATTGAGACTAATTTTTAGGAAAATATAGTATTCCTTAATACTTATTTAGTTGTTATAGCACATTTACAATCCTCTGTGGGGACGTAAATCAGAACACTGTTAGTTGTTTTAGTTCTTCTGAGATCTATTGTTTGCAATCCTTCTTTTGTCAGGGAACCCATCGACGTAAGGATGCATCTGATGGTGATGAATCTGGAGGTGTTTTACTTTCTCAGTTCTCTATATAATTTTAATCACTTATGCTAATAATAACAAAAATTGGTTTGGTCATTCAGATTTGGAGCATTCATTGACTGTGGAGGAACAGAAAGAAAAGCAACAGTTGTTGCAAGAGGTGATAGTGGACTAATGTTTAGGAGTGATACCAAGTATTTAGTAGTGTTTTGCAATCTTAATCATCTATTTTCAGGGTTTTTTAACTTGGACAAGGAGAGACTTTAATGCATTCGTTCGAGCATGTGAAAAATATGGCCGGAATGACATAAAAAATATCTGTTCTGAAATGGAGGGTAGAACAGAAGAGGAGATCGAAAGATATGCTAATGTTTTTAAAGAAAGATACAAGGAGCTGAATGGTGTGTGATGATTATCGTTTTCTAATAAAATTACTAAATGCTAGATATATCCTTGCTTCAGTGCTAGATTTATATGACCGTTCTCTTAATAACTATGAAACTATATTTGGCTGCTGATTTGTTTCCATGTTTTGTTATCTTTTGTTGATTGGTTATGTGTAGACTATGATCGGATTATTAAAAGCATTGAAAAAGGAGAGGCAAGAATAGCTAGAAAGGATGAGATAATGCATGCAATTGAGCGGAAGATGGCTCGTTACGAGGATCCATGGTCAGAATTAAAGATTCAATATGGCCAAAACAAAGGGAAGCTGTACAGTGAAGAATGTGATCGTTTCATGGTGACCATTATAAATCTTCCTTATTTATATCTCAATTATTCATTTTTCTGAAACTTTTCTTATTTCTTATAGTCTAATATTTGTCTTCTTTCCAGTTATGTATGATTTATGAACTCGGTTATGGTAACTGGGATGAACTAAAATATGCTTTACGTGAATCTCCCTTATTTCGGTTTGACTGGTATGCAAAATCCCGTACACCTCAAGAACTATCTAAGCGCTGTGATACACTTATTCGTCTGATTGAGAAAGAAAATCAAGAATATGATGAACAGGATAGAGGAGCTGGGAATGATAAGAAGCATGACAAAGTTGAGTACCTTCCTTAATATCTCTGCCTGTATGGTATTTGCTTTAAAGATGTTGTCTAATTTATTTAGAATCATGTATGGTCTAACATTTGGTTATATATATTGGATTTACTTCTGGATGAAGATATTTATATATCCACCAATGTTGGATGCTCACACCAACTCATCAGTTATTGTAGGTTGTAGAGCTAGGATTTAAGCTCAAGGTAAGGAATTGCAGATAGAGTTAAGTATATTAATGGGAAAAATATCAGTGAAATGCCAGATCTTATTAAGTAGGTTGTTATTATATATCTGCTGGTTGTGTTTAATGATATTGTAATGCTGGATCTAATTAAGTAGGTTGTTATCATATATCTGCTGGTTGCATGTAATGATATTTTATTTACTTCTGCTTGAAGATATTTGGTTATGCACCTCAACCTGTTTTATATGCATAGAGTCATGAACAACATCTTGTGGGATTTACTGCTAGTTTTTTAAATTTTACATTAAAAATTACTATCCGAGGTATTGCAAAACGATTCAAAGAAAAGCACAGAAATGTTTCATTAGAATGATTAGGTTGATTTATTATTCGCTTGGTGCATTTTTTTCATTTGATGATAGACATAGATGTTATATTAGGGAAAGTCTTATAAACAGATCTATTTTAGTGAGAGTAGCATGATGAATGTGATAGGTGTCTCTTTCAATCTTCAAATTGTTCGCATTTAATTGATATTTGCCTTAAATAAGTAGGCTTTGAACAAATTATCACAGCTAGCTGATATGTATGCATGTTTCTACATGCTAGTATTTCTTACTGTACCATATTTTCATTTAGATTGTAGTGAACAAGACCATACTGAGGCTCTTAATTTGATGTTACAACCGTAAAGTGAGACAAGATTTATAGAGGCTATTTCAAGCAATTTCTTTTTCAAGGCTTGGGATTTGGGATTTGGGATTTGGGCCGTTTGGCACACAATGCCAACTTAAATTAATTATGTTAGTCAAATATTTAATTAAAAAAATGTAACTTATCTTGTGGAACTAGAGTTTAATGAGTTAATTATATGATATCAGTGAGTCCTAAAAGAATAATACCTTGGCTTGTAGAACTAAAGAAATATGACTGTTAATGCTTATGTGCAAGATTAGATTGCATGCGTAAATGTCATTTAAAAGTGAATACCCCATAGACTTCTTTGCTTGTGGCTTATTGTTGCAGCAATAATGCATTTAATTAAAATCTGCATCTATTTTAGGTTCCAATGTGAGACCTAATGTTTCGATTTAAATAGCTTACTATGATGAGTTGATTAGTGTACAACAAACATTAATTCAATAATCACAACTTAATTAAATATATGTGAAATGACTTTCTTTGGGAAACATAATTTGTTTCAATATAGCAATTATCATCTGTCCATTGAAAAACTCGTAAGTGTTGGTAGAAGACTTGCTTTCCGAGTGAGATTTTATGGTTTAAGTGTTGTTATGTGCGACAAATTAAAAAAAATAATAATGGTTCTCCCTCAATTTGTTTTTTCAAAAATGTGACTATGACATTGAGTTTGTGATAATCACTGGAATCTTTAATCTAAAAGGATACAGTGTGAATTTTTCAAAAAAAGAATTTTGACATCATGGTTTTTGGCTTCATGACAGTATTTCGAGCAACAAATGATGTTGGCACATTACATTTGCGAACTATCCCTAACAACTGTTAAAGGATATAATTTACATAGGTTGATAGCACTTAAAAATGGTAGGTATCCCATTTGTGAACCATGAGAGAAATATTCAGCCTTCTCAATACTTCAGACCTGTTTTTAAATCAGGTTACAAAAATTATCTCCAATCTCTGCACGCAGTGTGGATGGGCTTTCCATGGGAAACAATTTGCATTTCTTTTATTTGATATGTGCCGACCCTTGCTTCTTTATAATGATTTGTCACTTCGTCAAACCTCTTACTTCTTGTTTATGTCCACCTCTTCTAATATTAAGCATCACGTTGTTTCATAGCCTCGTCTATAATTTTTTTGGATAAATAAGTCTTAATTACATTATGTAATATGTGGTTTACCTTATGGCGGAAACTTCTAATAATTTATCTAGTGCTCTATTTAATTCCTTTTTAGACAAGGCATATATGTGGATAATAGCTTGCCCAACGTGGTTGTCATGTCCCGAACCTGGTGGGGGTTGGTTATTACAACATTATCATATCCTGTTTATTTTTTTTACTGACGTAACCTTGTCAGAACTATTATTTGTCGTTTGCGCCGGTGTCTTTCTCATTGGAAACATTTAACTATACTAAGTATCATATTATTGGCAACATTAACTATGTTTGTTTGTGGTATTTTGTTTATGCTACTATTAGCTTGTCAGAACTCTTATTTGTCGTTTACGTCTATGCCTTTCTGATATGAAGTATCATCTTGTTGTAAACATTAACTGTATTTGTGTTTGGTATTTTTATGCCTATGATATTTTGTCTGAACACTTATTTATTGTTTATGCCTGTGTCTTTCTGATATTAAGTATTATCTTGTTGGAAACATTAACTATATTTATTTTTGGTGAATAAGTCTTTGTTGCACTTCACAGTACATGGTTTATTGTCACCGGCAAAAACTTTGCCATTCTATCTGATTCCTTTTTAGACAAGAGATAGGTGGACAACAGTGTTGTTTTAGGCAATATGTGTCTGATGAAGTTTGGCATTATACAATGCAGTAGTTATATTGATTGCTAAAAATTAGTTTCTCCTAATTCTCTGTATCAGATGAACTGAACATCCTTAACTTTGACTGCTGATCATATCCTCTACTATTGGCTTCCAGGATTCAATGCCTAAAAGATCAAACTCAAAGGCATCTTCTCTGGAAGCCTCTGCAACAGCTTCTTTCAGGAGGCGAAAGCAACCAAACATGGATGGTTCCCAAGGCTCGGTAAGTTTTCAGTTTACTTGAAGATTTCCTTCTTCTGGCAAACTGACCTTGCCAAGCGTTATCCAATCAAATTATATGGGGTTTCACCTCCATTAAATACAAGGGCCTCTTCCCCCTCCCAGCCATTCCATACCTTTAGTGGAAGACAAGTTGCTGGTCTTTATTACTGGCCTGATCATAATCAATTTTTTGATCAATATGGATCATCATGGGTTATGCTACATAGTGCATAATAATAAAACATTTTATTATCATTGAAATATACTTTGGTTTTTGTTTACTGGTTGGCCATTGACTATGTGCTTCTGATCTAAATTGATTTCACCATGATTAAGTATAATTGCGTCTTTTCCTCTGTAAAACTTAATGTTCAATTGATGTTGGAAATTGTGTTAGATCAAAGGACAAACCCTTTGTTAAACGAGATGCATGCAGACAGGTGATGTGTAGAATGGATTACTGTATTATTCAGTTCTGCCTCTTACTAGTTCACTCTCTGAAGATCTCCCCCTTAATGTGTCTGATAATGTGCTTTCTCAGTCAATTGGATGTGTTCTAATACTGAGTTCTTTCTGTGCTTGGCATTGATAACTGTTAATCATGCTGCAGCAGCCTGCAGTAAATTTTGGTAGAGTATCAGCTCAGCATAGCTTGTGAGAAACTGAAAACATGAGGATTTTTCTTTTAAAGAGAACATGTCTAGGATTATCAATAGAATGAACCATTGAGTTTTTGCTTTAGAAGTTCTTTATTCTGTCATTTTATAGTTGGGAATAGTACTAAGGATTACAGCCAGCTGTTGACTTCTCAACAAAGATTTCTCTAAAATATTGCTCAATTATTTTGCTTCAACTTCTAAATTTGCATACTCATTAAACTGTGTTAGGTTCATTATACAGTTATCGGTTGATTCCTCACTATAGTTTTATTAATTTGCAAACATGGCCATTTTGTTTTTGTAAACAGTTTTAGATATTCTATTCTCTTTTTCTTGTTGGAATATAAAAATTTGAAAAAATTCATTGTTTCTTATTTCAGGGGCATCGAAAGAGATGATTGAATGATGCACTGCCTTTCGATTGTTCAATGCCATGCTTTTCATAAAAAGAAAAAAAAAGGGGAAAAGCCCAAAGGGTAAGTTATCCTAGCAAGGGCACTTGATTCTGCATTTTCGTGTTCCTTTTTATGTATGTGAGGCAGACAGCAACTATCTATATTAGAACTAGATAACCTTGTTGCTTATCCTGGCATTATAGTAATAATTTGCAGTCTTTCCATCTTGGCACATGTTTTGTGCGGAGCATATTGTTATGGATGAACTTAGTGGGACCATCTATATTTAAGTGTTTCCATTTGAAACCATATATCCTGTGCCCTATATCAACCTTACAACAAGATGCTCTCTCTTCTAAAGGGGAAATGTTATGATAACCAATAGAATGAATGATTGATTTTTTGCTTTAGAAGTTCTATATTCTCATTCCACAGTTGGGTATAATGGGAAGGGTTACAACCAGACATTTACACTTCAACCAAAATTTCTCACAAATAACAAATCCAAGTGTCTTTGCATTGTTACTCGGTGATTTGGAGTACTGTTCCATTATTTTGCTCTGCTTCTAAATTTGCAGCCTCATTAAACATGTCTTTGTTTTTGTTAGGTTCATTATATGGATACCAGTAACTACTCTTGTTATTAATTTGCAACTATGGCCATTTTGTTTTTGTAAACGCTTTTAGATATTGTAAAGTTTTTTTTTTGGATATGACTTTTGTTAATAAATTTGATGTGTGTTATTTTTCAGGAGCTTCTGAAGAGATGATCCAATGAAGTTGTACAGCCTTTCCGTTGTTCATGCCATGCTTTTCATACCCAAAAACAAAAAAAGAAAAAAAAAGAAAAAAAAAAAAAGAAAAAAAAAGAAAAGACCAATCAAACATAAGTAGTCCTAGCAAGGGTAGTTGGTTCAGCCTTTTTATGTATTTGAAGTAGAGAGCAACTAATCTATATTAGAACTAGATAAACTATTTCCTTGCCCTGCCGTTACAGTGATGTAATTTGCAATCAGTTCATCCTTCTATTTCTTTTATGGGGATCGTATTGTTGTGGCAATTTCCTTTTGAAACTATAATTCCTTTGTTCTGTATTAACTTTGAAGCATTTGTTACCCCATTCAAAATCAATTGTCGATGCTTACAGGAGACTGATCAATAATCACTGGTAAATAAAATGCCTTAATAAAAAAAAAATTTTGCTCGCTTGATATTGTTAATGAGCAGGGAATGCTTCACAATTGGATTATAGCAAGATGCTGGTCACCGGAGAAACTTAATGCAGGTAACCTTAGAACTATAGACACAATGACATGTTTTTTTTTTTTTTTTTTTCATTTTAACATAAATAATTAATAACATATTAAAAATATATATATTAAAAAAGACATCCACTGCTGTTGCTATAACTATCACTGAGTCTTACAACGTTGTTCTTTTGATCTATTGATATTTAAAAAATGAATTCCAATCATAATGAATTTTTAAATTATTAATACTGAGTCGTAGAATATTCGTGTTCTCCCACCAAGCTGATTATTCAGTTAAAAAAATAAAAAAAATTAAAAACCGAGCTGACCAATCATTTGTCTATATTTAGTTTAAAAAAAAAATTCACCATTCCGATGATGAATGTTACTTTCTCATAGAGCTTGTTTGGATGAGTTTTTAAAAAAAGTGTTTTTTTTAAGTTTTGAGGAAGCATTTTTTTTAAAAAATGCTTTCAAAGTTAAGTGTTTTTCTCTAAAACAGTTTCTCAAATTTTTTTTACAGCTTTTGCTTTTGCCCAAAAACCCAAACAAACATGTTTTTTAAAACCCAGAATTATTTAATTTATAAAAAAAATATTTCGGAGATTAAAAAAAGACCATCCAAACATAAGAGAAAAGATGCAAACTAGTGCAATGAGATATTTCTCTGAGGCAGAGGATGGCTTCTTCTGCCCTAATCTCCACAACGTTAAGCTTGCGTCCCAAACCCCTCGTTCCCCATCTCCGCTTGCCTCACGCTTCTCACCTTCTATGGAACAACCAACCTCATCGTCGCCGCGTCTTCATGGCGCTCTCAGCCCAGCCCTCCTCCTCTCCTCCTCTCGGTCAGTAGCCTTTTCTTCTACGTTTCATTCAATGCCTTCTTGTTTCAGCGCCCATTTTGTTTCGATGTTATTGATTGAAGAAAATTCGGATCTACGTAGCGGAAAGGTGTGAGAATTTGCTTCTTTTTTTCCAAGTAATTAAAAAAGAAAAGCTAGAGTAAAAATTTTGTGTTGGAATTGTTTGGCACAAATCAAGGGTTTCGTTGTTGCTATTTTTCTTGTGTTCTGATACGCAAGTTTTGAGGATCCTATACTCCTTGTTTATTGGATGAATCAACAAAAAATTTGATGAGTGTGGTGATTTTCCTTTATAAAAAAAATAAATAAATAAGATGATTGTAGTATTTGCTAGTCGGAAGCTGTCTCGGGTGGGCAATGTCCAGTGAATCTTCTTGATGCCAATTATTGTTTAACCTGGCGTGTGGGCTTTTCCTTTTTTACGTTTTCATATGTATATATATTTCAAACATACTACCAATCACCTTTTTGTGGATTATTGCACTAGAAATGACTATTGTCACTTTAGTTCATGAAGCGAGTTCTGTTGACACAGGACAAGAAATAACACCAGTTGATGTTGTTGGGGAAAATGATCTATTGATAGTAGGTCCAGGTGTACTGGGTCGTATGGTTGCTGAACAATGGCAGCAGGTATTCTCCAAATAAATTTACACAGCACTGTGTCATTTCATTTTGTTATTACAACCCTATCTTTATAAGTATCTTTTTCTTTTCTTATTTTGTTAGGATTTTCAACATAAATAGTGCTATTTTTTGTTGTTCAGTTACTTTAGTTTGTTGTCTTGGGAAGGTGGTGCTGTGCACATTTCCTTTGTCTTCTTTCTATGACTCTGAACCGCAATATGGAAGACAATGTTAGAGCATCAGAACTTTATGGTTTTGTTGAATACCCTAGGCTGAACATTTCGTCCCTACACCTTGAAATAATGTTTGGTTTGTTTGGTTATTCACAAGGCAGCTTCATAAACAGATCAACAAACACCATTCACATGATTTGTGTTCTATGATGACTTGCAACTTCTGCTGTATTATTTTCCATTTTTTGAGCGAATAATGTAGTAGGAAATGTGCTTTAATGTTCCCAATCTTTGGCCATAATGATTTCTTAAACTTTGATAGGAGCCGTATAGAAATCCTGGTGAGATATATAACCAAATTTCATTAGATTTGGATACCAAACTTCTAGAGTATAATGCAAACCACTTAACACTTTCTAAGACTTAAGCGGTGAACCTTTTCAGAGGTTGTGATACTTCTCATGTGATATGCTAACAGGAACATCCAGATTGCCGAATATATGGGCAGACCATGACTGCAGACCATCATGATGAATTGATGAAAACTGGCATTAACCCTTCATTAAGAAGCTCAAAGTTCGCCCATAAATTGCCTAACATCATTTTTTGTGCTCCACCATCTCGTACAGCAGATTACCCTGGTGATGTGAGGTAATAATTTTGAGTAGCATTCAGAAGTTAAAATTTCCATTTTGCCATCCAAGAATCAATTAAATCTAATGCCAAAACAAGGTACGGTCATGTTTGAAATTACATTTTATATGAAAAAACAATTTTGTCGATAGTGGCACATAAATCAAGTGCTTAATATGACTTTATTGGCTATATATAAGATCGTGTTCCTTCTTGAATATTATCAATCAATTTAAGCAATGTATTTTGTTTTGCTTATAAATATATATTACAGCCTGAAAACTTGAGCAATGATGTATTGTGTTATTCCTTTTTACTTCTCTTGTATGTGCAGAAATATTTGAATTAAATGCTTTGATCATGTTTGAAATATGCATTTAGTGATCCTAGAAAGATCAAACTTATTGGTGGTTTGTTGGATTACCATAATGTGCAGATTAGCAGCATCAAATTGGAGTGGTGAAGGTTGTTTCTTATTCACATCAAGCACCGCGCTTTATGATTGCAGTGATAATGGAATGTGCGATGAGGTGTTAAATTTAATATAAACACATAGCTCCATGTTAACATTTTTGTTTTGCAATGTGTTTGGGCTTGTTCCTTCTTATACTAATTCATTTACTTTTCATAAATTACATATCATGAAGGATTTACTGACACAGGAGCATAATTCACACCTGCTCATATTAACATCCAAATTGATGTAGCTTTTCCATCTCTGTTCCTTATCTTGCATATGACCATTTTCTTTTTTGTTATTATGTTATATATGTTGTGAATTATTGAACTTCTGACTGATTCACAGAATACTCCAATAGTGCCTCTTGGTAGAAATCCCCGGACAGATGTCCTTCTCAAAGCAGAAGATGCAGTTCTGGAGGTTGGAGGTTGTGTTCTAAGACTTGCAGGGCTCTATATATCCTTTCCTTTAGTGAGGTCGTTGAAGTAGATTTGCAGTGACTTGTGGCTCAAATTGTAGGATATCGGAGAAAAGCTATCAACAAATGAAATTGATCTTGGTTGGTATTTTCTTCACTATTTGTACAAATCAGATAGAGGTGCCATGTTTTCTGTCAGAATAAAGGAACCATCGAAAGTCGTCTAGATCATATAATCAATCTCATTCATTATGAGGTTTGAACTCTTGTTATATATTTATTTATCTTTTTTAGGATGAGAACACCTAAAAGGTAAATTAGTTTTATTCTTGTGCTAACAGTGAATGCATTTAACCTTCTTTTTTCATTCCATCTCTATAATCACTTTGGACTATTATTGTACTTTGTGGCTTTTGTATGATTCCTCCATTTGTTAGGATCTACGTTTCTGTTCTTTAGTGCGTTAAAGCATATTGTAGTGGCTTGTGGTTCAAATTGTAGGATATATGAGAATTGCTATCATCAAATGAAATTGGTGTTGGTTAGTATTTTTCTTGACTATTTTTACAAATCAGATAGGGGTGCTCATGTTTTCTGGCTGAATAAAGGAAGTGTTGAAAGTCGTCCCGATCATATAATCAATCTCATTCATTATGAGGTCTGAACTCTTTTTATTTTTTTTATTAGAATGAGAATGCCTGAAAGGCAAACTAATTATATTCTTGTGGTATCAGTGACATGTTCATCCTTCTTTATTCATTCCATCTGTGTGATAACTTTGGAGTGTTATTGTACTTTGTAGTTTTTATATGATTGCTCTGTTCGTGAGGATTTATGTTTCTGTTACCCATGCTATACAAGTAAGAAAGTACGGCAACGAACTTGGCCATGTTGCATTTTTTATTTATGCATCTACTGTATTCTGATGATACTGCATATTTCTTCTTCTAGGGAGTATCATGGATGATGATCTGATACTTTTGTTTATGAACTAATTATTCATTCTGGAGTATAATCAGGTAGATAAACTTTGTCACTTCTGGCAACTTAAAATTTTTTAATTTGTAGATTGGCCATCACTGTGCATTCAAATTTGTAAAGTTTTATGTGTTATTGATCAATTCTCTATATGTTGGGAATAACCTCTTTGTGCTCAATACTTTGCCTTTTTTTTGCTGGCTCATTCACTATGATGTATGTAAGATTTGCTGTCAGTAAACATTCCAATGCCTGTGCTTAGGTCTGACAGCAATGTATGCGAGTGGCAAGGATGAACTGAGAATGATACATTGTTGATGTTCTTGCTATTCTAAGTTTTCACACTATCATTTGAGCTCCTGTTTTCGGATCTGTATGATAGGATGCCGCATTGCTTGCAGTTGCAATATTGAAGAAAAAACTCCGGAGTCAGGTTTTTCTCGGCTGTGATAATCACCCTTTATCCAGGTTTATTTCATTTAATTATTTCAACCATTGGCATGGTTGTCATCATCTGCGTTCAACTGATCATTACCTGAGAGAACCATAAATTACAATACAAATCATCTTTTACCAAGTTGTGCCTGTGCATGTACTGCTGTTAGATGGCGAAGTCAAGTCATCTTCTGTTGCTTTTTCTGCCAAATATTCTTGCAGGCAAGATCTAATGGATGCTGTAAATCAAAGCGGCAAGTTTAGCAAGAAGTTCATCGGTTTTACAGGCAAACTCTTTGATTTTCTCTTTAAATTTCCATGAAAAAAGAAGCAGGAGTTTTCATTTCCTCTGATTTACAGGTTCTGATGGTCCACTGGGAAAGAGGATGTATAACTCAAAGACACGTGCTGAAATCGGTTGGGAGCCCAAGTACCCTAGCTTTCGTCGGTTCCTAGGGTTAACAGACTGAGCGTCCCCTTTGTTTTCATCAAGATTGTGAAATAAATCCTCTGATGCAAAGCTGAAATTGGAATCTGGGAAATTTATCAGCATATGCATATGTAAGTTTTTCCCATCATAGCAAAGAAAGTGGCTGCTTTTGTTGTTCACACATTGTTTTATTTCTGTGAATTCGTGAATTTATAGATAAACACAAGTGTGAACAGCCAAGGGCAATAGCTCCAGAAAAAGAAACAGCTACCTGAAAACCAGACAAGTGATGACCAAATCCCTTCAAAGTCTTAAACATATAAAAGCCCGGTTTTTCATCTAATCATTGGTCTGTCTGCATCTAACATGACAGTTAATCCAAAAATTATTGAATACATTCGTCTGGATTTTTACATCCTATCTGCTTCTTAAACGTTTAATCAAACCTAGATAAGATACTAACAATCTTCCCTTCAAACTCATCTATGAGCTCCAATGCCCTTCAAATTTCTATATCAACTCCAATGACCATGCCAAAAAAAATGAACATTCAAACATTCAATGCCTACGAAAAAATATATGCAAGAACCTCGCAGTTCATCTCTGAGTAAAAAGAGTTGTTAAATTTGAACTAAAACAGATTCTTAGACTAATAGAAAAGCCATATAAAAACATACAATTGTAGCATTTTGAAGGGGTCATCCCCCAAAGTCACCAACCACTAAGCAACAATTGAACTTTCTCTTACAATAGGTTTGACATAAACAACTAGTTGACGTAAGGCACAAATAAATCCATTGAGAACCATGCCCAGTGGCCCTCATAACATTGAGCTCAACCAAAATTGCAGTAGACAGACGAGCCTCTCAAACAGATGAAAAGCAAAAAATCCTTCATTTTCGTGGAAGTAGCACCTTACTCTCCTTTCTTCTCTTTTTTCTTCTTTTCCTTCTTCTTGCTTTTTGTTTCGGTTTCTTGTTCTTCAGCATTGACACTAGGCTCCTCTGCTTCAGCATTCTTTCTCTTCTTTTTCTTCTTCTCTTTTGTACTTGGCTCCTCATCATTCTCTGGCACAGTAGTTTCATCATGATTCATAAACTCAGCGCTTGAACCTTCAACCTTCTTCCTTTTCTTCTTCTCTGGCACTGCTGCTTCAACAGTGGCGTCATTATCATTCGTTTCCTCTATTTTGCCCTTCTTTTTCTTTTTCTTCTCCTTTCTGTCATCTTCTTGGACAGGAGCATCTGTTGTATCTTTAGCAGACTCTGTCTCTACTTCCTCATGCTTTCTCTTTCTCGAGAGTGCGCCATCCTGCTCAGGAGTTGCGGCTGGCCCCAGTAATAGATCAGCTGAGGTATTGTAGGTCTGTGAAGCCAAAAAGTAAAAAATTATACCATAACATAAACCAAGCTTCTGCTGTAATGTAGTCCCTACTTCTCAGGATCAAAATAATCTGAGGGCAGAATTGTAGTCTGATTAAGTTATACCTTGGCCGGCGTGATTAAAGCTCCTGCACCCTTCTTTCGGTCTTTATCATAAACTTCAATCTTGGGTTTGCCTTTAACTGACCCAGCGGAACGGCCAAGCTCCCTGCCCTCAAGAACCCTTAGACGGGCTTCAAGCTATATACCACAGTATCATGAAACAGAAATTAATTAAATTAGGCTTAAGAATAACAGAAAACACACTGGTCCCATATCATGGAAGAATCTTTAGGTTTTTTATTACCTTGGCACGATTTTCCAATCCCATAGAGCTATCTGTGTTTTCTCCGAGGGCGTCATATCGAATGGCCAACGCAGTCTTCGCAGCAAGAGACCGAGAAATCTTCCCCTTGAGTTTTGGAGCCGCTTGACCTATCAAGGATGCATGGAAGATGAGCCCATATTTTGGTGTTGCATGCTTTGTCTTCAGCGCTCTAAAAAGGGCCTGGAAAATCAATCGGTGAGAATATATCAAGCAAGCATATGAGCAAAGAAACATAACAGAATACACAAAGTAAACATATCATGTATGTTGACCGCATCATCCTCAGGAGTACAACTGATAACACACATATAAGAGATGATACATCCAAGACCTAAAGCGTCAATTATAACAATACAAGCCTGATATCATATCAAAGGCTTTTAAAGAAATCCAAAATACATTAGGCATGCAATAAGACTGATGTACCTTCTCCGCTCCAAGAATCTGAACTGTGCTACCAGGCTGCTTTGCAAGGTTCAACAAACTTCCACCATGAGCAATAAGCCGTGCTCCAACAAGCTCACCAACAAGGGCGGTTAAGTTTGGCGCAATGGTATTCATTCTACTTCTTAGATAGTCATAAAGCTGAGCCCTATACTCTGAAAGAGCCAATACTTGGTCACAGAGGCATCTTATATTTGTCAAGTCCAAATCACTAATTTCAGTTCCCATGGATATAACTGCCGCCTCCTTCAGCTCTGCTTCAGCCTCTTCTGATAATACCTGTTGCATTTAAAGTTATAAAGTAAGATTCATTTTTTACTACTTTCTGATAAATATACCAAGAGATAGTAATACCTCTGAGAAATCAAGATCAGCAGCATTAGCACGATCTCCCATCAGCTTCACTGTTTTTGCATATTGGATGTTATCCTGAACTATCTTAGCAAGTTCTGGAAAATGCCACCCATACCATTCACGAACTCTCATTGCATATGTGTTAAGCTCTTTGTCAAGATCATCTAACAAGCCAATGGCCTGTATGATCATTGTATCCACCTAGAACAGTTCAAGCAGCTGCAACTTAGCCTGATGCTTAAAGACCATTGGTCAAACAACATCACACAAAGATGATGATAGAAACTTTGAAAAATCTGCTCCTTTAAATAGATCATTTTTTTCTCTACCATACAAATCGAATAATTGATGGAAAACAATCATATGGTCAAACTCCCTGTGGGTCTGTTATGGGTTAGGAGAATCCTTTGAAATTTGACTTCATTAATATTAATAAATATTAAATATCTTAAATTAAAAGTTCACTTTTTTAAAAAATAATTTTATTATTAATTTTATATTTTTTTAGAAAATGATAGATATATTTATAAAAATAATTCCATCCTTAAACATAGGTTTATAAGATGGTTTGAGTTGTTTGGTTGGGGCATATGACTGTCCCCAAACCAAGTATGGTGAACATGATTTTTGAGTTCATCTGCAGAACTAGAAATACATCAAAATAACCAATATAGAATGTAAAACAAGAATATATTACATGAGAACACTCAAAAGCTCTAATAGGAAAAGAATCAACAAAAGGTGAACTACATTGGGAACAAAAAATTTAGGTGCAAAAGTTATATATTACCTTATCAGGGCTAAACTTCAGCTTGTACCTAGATAGGCTGTGTGACAAGCCCAAGCTCATTGGAGCCAAATCTTGAGTGGCCAGGCCTGATATAAGTTCTGTCAACTGGTTTCTCAGACCCCTCATCAGCTCCATAACCGCATTGTTGTGCAGACAATCAATTTTCTGGGACCATAACCAATGGTCAAAGAAAATTATTATCAAAGGCAAACACAAGAATTACAGATAAGAAATACCAGTTTCTCCTTTATAGCATTCCCAAGTTTTGAGTCAGCCACAGCTAAAGTTTCGCCATCACAATGTGTACGCAAAAACTTACGAAGACCCTTGCTAGGCTTGCTATCAATCAGCAATGTTGCTGCAGATAAAGCTTCCGTTGTATTTTCAAATTTACTGAAAGCTTTCAGCTTCACGACCTGGCGAACAATCAACATCAAGTGCAAATTGCTTAGGTAGAGTGAAACAAATGGAAAAAGTTTTGAAAAAATCTTGGATACCATATAATAAAACAATCACCAAGAAACACAAAGAACTGCAAACCAAGCATGCACATCATAGTTCACTCATCACAGATACCAGTTAGAAATTCCATTCTGTAAATCCAAATATCCAGCAATAAATAAACATATAAAACACTCATAAAACATGCTCAACAAACCAATCTTCAACCATTACAAATTATCACCCAGCTCACAAGGCCTTAAAATCATAAAATTGTTCATCAAATAATCTAAAAGTTTATTTTAATGCAAGGTTTCAAATATATCCGAATTATGGTCAAGAAGTATCGTTCACTTAAATACAGACAGGATGCAAGCTTTTCCAACACAGAGAGATACTAAAGAGAATTGTAGATACATACGAGATCATATGCAAACAAATGGGAACAAAAGTAGTAACCTTTCTCGCTGATTCAGAGGTAGCAAACTCCTTCCACAAGTCCTGCACAAGAAAAAGAAACCTCAAATAAAGAAGCAAGACACAAAAACTGATGACTCGAAAACCAGAAGATCAAGAACAGCAAGAACCAATCCCAACAAATCAAGAAACTAGTAATCTCATCACCTCAACATTCGATAGCTTCCCCTCATCCAATACTTTGAACAGGGCGAACCCCGCCGGCGTCTCGAACAACACCAACATCTCTCACCAAGCTCTCAAACCCTAGAAAGAAAAAAAAAAAAACAAAACAGAAAACCTAAATCACCTAAAGAGCGGCATTATCAGCGTCAACAGAAGCAAACAAGCAATCTAATAAAGGGTTTAGCAATCTATAACAAAAAACCAAAGAAAAAGGCAGAAATCAGAAAAAAAAATTCATCAAAAGGGAACTTTTTTTTTTTTGGCTTGCAGATTGAATCACAGTCATAGTATTCCAACCCTAGATAAGGATTAAGGCATCCAAAACGAGAAAAGGAACAAGAATCGGACCTCCTTCTCCTCCGAGACAGCGGCGGCGGAGCGACGAGTGCTACTTCCTTTGTCTCGTGATTCCCAGGGTTCTGAAGGGGTTTTTGACCGGGTTAATATAGGGGAGCCGGAGTACAGTAATGCCTAGAGATTCGGTTTATTGGTGAATCACAACCGTTGATTTGATCTTTACTTGTAACCCCTCGAGAAAGTTTGAAATTTATCATTATATATAAGAACCAAATTAATTTTTTCTAAAGTAAATTATATGTTTTTTATTATTATCATTTAAATAAAAACTCACGAATCAACACAAACACACAGAAAAGAGATTCATAATAATAGAGAAATTGAGAGAATTTCATTCATTTTTATTGTCCAATCCTGAGCATAGAGGCCTCAGTTTCAGCACACATACAATAGACAACCTGCTGAGAGCTTATTAGGAAACAAGGTATCAAACAAATGGGTACAGAAGAAGAACAAAATTGTTCATATTTTGAGCTTACTAAACTCTGAATTCGCTACTGAAGTGCTTCCATTGGCCTGATTGCTGCTCACTTGGCTTGATTCCGATGTTTGAGCTCGAGGAGCTGACTGAACTGGTATCACTGATCGGACTCGCACTGCAGGGGCAGCAAAGTTTGGGTTTATTAATCTGGGCCTTGCTGAACACACAGGAACAGCAGTTTTTATGGTCACAGGAGGAGCCAATGTCGCAGACTGAGGTCTTGGAAATGAAGTCTTTGAACCAGGGGAGCGTAGAGGATTTCCATTCTGAGGTGTCACGGGAACTGGGGCAAATGGCGGCGGAGATCTCATGGGAAGGACTGGAGAATTCATCAATTGGGGACGGTTAACTCCTGATATATAATACATGGGATCAGAAAGAAGAGTATCCTGTTGAAAAACTTGTGCGGCATTGGGACCCGTCTGTCTTTGCCAAGCGGATGTCTCGGTTAATCTCTCGAATTCTTTTTTTGATTTTCTTGCACCTGATTGCTGACTCTCTTGGGTCTTCTTGCATTCACCTGAATATTGGACTGATGGTAAATGAGAAGTGCAACTAGATGATCCTTCTGCATCACTTAGCCCACCAGCGTCATCATCCTCAAGCAGCTCCTGGACCTTTGAAGTGCCACAAGCATCTTCTGGATGAAAGACTGCAGCATCTGATTGATGATTTACTTGGTTGCCATTGGAATTGCCTCCAGAACCTGGAAGATGGACCCGTTCCTTTCGATTTTCTTGGTCTTCAAACTTTGGAATTTCTTGTAAGTTCACTTGGGACTGATTTCTGGGTGAGACTGACAGTGGATATTCTGAGAAGTAGAGCGGCATACCAAGAGATGGTTTGGAGAAGCAAGGTGCAGGATTGATGAGGTCTTGCTCAATTCTCAGAAAGTATTGTCCCTGACTAGCTTGGAATGTGGACAGGAAGTATGGAAGAAGTCTGGGATCAGAGATATCCCGGGTTGGTATTGTCAACAGGGATGCTTGCTCTCGCTGCCACGTTTGGTACAACATCACTTCAGGGGAAAGGTTCGGATATGCCACACTTTGGTAATGTTTGGCATGGAAAGAAGTATTGAATATTGACCTTGTGTCTCTTCGAACAGAAGCAGGTTTTTGCCGCAGATGCTGCCGGTCACTTTGAGAAGATGGTTTGTTTTCTTCAGCCTGACACAAGCTAGCAAGTGCACGAGCAATGACAACCTGTTCTTGTTCTTCATTGCCTTCATTCTCTGACATAGAAGAAGATGATGAAGAGCCTAAATTTGGCACTGCAACAGAACCATGAACCCAATAATTACTGATTTGTCTAATAGAACACAGCAAGACTAATCATAATCCTCCAACTGTCTGTACAATTTACAAATTTAATAGAAAATCATGCTTGTAAAACATAATGCAATTGATACACAAGTTTAGATAGATGCTTTGGCATGAGCAACAGTAAACCCAGTAAAGCATAGGCCAGCTCATTATATTGTACTGTTCATGTTCACAATAGATCAAACAGCAAACATAATTGTTTTTTTTTTTCCTTCAACATACTTTGTTTTTCATTCAACATGCTTTTTTTCACTTGATTGATTGTGCGTGCAAGTAGATAAACTATAAAGCTATCCTCATCTAGTGCCAAGCTTTGATGCATGGAAGCTCTTAGAGTAGTGATAATAATATTATAAGAGAAAAAGGAGATTCTCTGCATGAAAACCAAGTGTCCAAATAAAAAAAACAAATTAACTCCTTAAATGCTGTTATTTCTCTAACATTAGTCAAAACAATTATATATGTTGTTATGCTACAAAGAATTGGTCTGGGGGCTTACTGTTTTGTTTCACAGCTAACACCATAATATGTCTCACAAGTAAATAGGTACATACTTACACTTCTTCAGTGCAGACCATGCAGCCATGGCAGCATTTTTTTGAGCTTGCTTTTTTGTCTTAGCAGGATCTCCATCAAAACTCATTCCTGCCAGCTCAACTGTGCATGAGAAGACCGGCGTATGACCTGGTCCAGACCTGATAGTGGTGTACACAGGTAACTTCAGCCCAGCTCTGTGAGCTGTTTCTTGGAGTAAATTCTTGTACACTCCAGTCTCATCCTGAGGCATTCAATTTCAGCCAACACGCAAACAAAAAGAAGGCAGTAAATTTTAAGCGCAAACCTGAAAACATTTCTATATTGAAACAACAACTGATCTGATACAATGGTGACGTTTAGGGCTTTAAAAAATTACTGGCAATGTAAAGAACAAAAGTTTCAATTAAAATACCAATTCAGAAACCACACCTCACTAAACAAGTAATGGCCAAAGAAGAAAGAATATGAAAGACACATTAAATACCAAATTTTTATTGATTCGATGATCCCAAAATTAAGAGCATACTAAAGTCAACCCCAACAAAGACAAGATGGTTAAACAATTAAGATGAGCATAGAAATCTTAAAAGTGGTTATGCTCGGAATCAGAGTACCCAATTCAACTATATACATATGAAGTTCAACTAAGTAGACTAGACCCAAATGATCTTAAAATGTTACATGAGCCTTGAATCTCATATAGGACATTTTGAATTGCAGAATTTGGTTTTTCAGCAAACCTAATCCCTAAATCAAAGTATAGAAACCAATTAAGCACAAAATATATGAGAGATCATGTATACCAGAACCCTTGAAGCTAATGATTTTGAAGGCCCTCTCTTTGACAATGTGCTTAGAGCAACCTCCGCAGCTGCATGCTCAGCTTGCCTCAGTGTGTTACAGAAGGTTGGGCTTTCAAAAATCTCGCCATTAAAATTAACAGTTGCCTTGAACCGGGGGGCATGATCCGGCCCCTCTCTAATACATGCATAAGATGGCAAGTTGAAACAGCTTCTCTGAGCAAGCTCTTGCAGCTGGTTCTTATACATGCCTGCACCTAACACATATATATGACTCTATAAAGAGAACCAACCATTCAAGCCATACTGCATGAAAAACCAACTCAAAAGATCAAAGACTGAAAAATCACATCAAATGAAGAATCATGAAACATTAAAGCAGGTACTGAAGATATAACAGCATAGAGATATCAAAAAAGAAATGAACTCCTTGAACTAAGCTTAAAAAAGAGAATTCGGATCCCCAATCCATCTGGATCAATCTAATTCTACAAACTAATGTGCCAAAATGGGAAAACAGTACCTTCCAATCAATACACTCTCTCACACAGAACCCAAAAACAAAAAAAAATTAAAATAGATGTATACAACCAATTTCAGCAACTTAATCACGCATGATCTACAAAACCACAAACAAATCTTTGCTCCAAAACAAGGACAAAAATAGTTTTTTTTTTTAGAAAATAAAAAAAAAAAAAAGCATGCATTTGAGAAGTGAACTAACCTCCGGTGAATTAGCCACCATGCGAAGGATCAATGGATCTACACCAAAACGCAATAAACCTAGAAAAAAAACTCAAAGGGATCAAAATGGGGAAAGAGAGAGGGCGAAGTGCTTCTCTCTCTCTTTTTTCCCCTAAAAACATTACCTTTTTTATCCCCTTTCTTGGCCCTTAATTGTAAGGGTTTGAACTTACCTACTTTGCCCTAATTTCTTGGGCAGTGAGTTCTTTTTTTCCCATTTGTTTTTAAAATTTCCTTGAAAAAAAAAAAATGGTGTTCTCCATTATGATGATACCAAATTAATTAAAAAAATCCATATATTGCTTTTAATTAAATATCATAAATTTTAATTAGCTGTGGGTTTTAAAGATAATTTATGTTTGAATGGATTTGATGTGATGTTACCTAATATAATTTGCATCTAATACAATTGAATTCTTGATTTTAGAAAAGAATAGATGGAATTCAATGCGTTGTTAATGTTTGTGATAAGATAGCATAGCTAGAATTTATTGCGAGGTGTTTTTTTTAAGAGGGAATAATATATATATATATATATATATATATATATATATATATATATATAATATTTTTATTGTTTTATGGTTTTATTATTTAAAAATTAGGGTCCTAAAGTATTTACCGTCAAAATTAGTACCAGACAAAATGATTTTGATATTTGCTATTTCGAAGATATCAATCAATAATCGTCAATTTCCTTACATGGACATTTATATTTTATTTTTTGTTTTTATTTGCATTCATCTATTATTTGTAGATCCATCTTTTTATTAATGTGGAATTAAATTTTATTCTTTTCAATGTATTTTGTTTATTTTAATTAGTTTTGAATTGTGTACAGTATAAGATAATCGTAAGGTTTCGATTAATGTTTCTTGTTTGGTCATATTGATAATTAATTCAGTTATTAATTGATTGATTATTGAAAAAAATATTTCATGCAAAAAAAAAAATGATGAAACAAGCATTTATTGAATACAAAGTTTTACCAAATACCGGGTCCCCTCCTGGGAAGAGATGCGAGTTCAATCCTCCCGAACCGCGCTCCTCCCTCCCAAGAGGGTGAGGATGTTGTAGGCAATCTCCCGCCTACGCCCCTGAGAATTTGCGCTTGTTGTCATATCTTAAAAAAAAAATACAAAGTTTTTTTATTTTTGAAAAAGGAATTGTTTGAATAATAAACCAATTTTTTAGAAAAAAAAAAAGACCAAACTGATATTGTGAAGGGGATAGTTCATGATTATCTTTTAGCTTGCATGTAATGTTTGAAAGAATGGGGAAAAACAATGTGGTTGTATAACTTTTGTTAGATATCACTTATCTCTGGACTCCACTAAAGAGACCCCTACCTCCACTTTCGGGGGATTTTGTAGGATGTACTACCACCTGTAATATGCCGATGATTAAATTTCAAAGATCATCAATCTTATTCTTTATTTATTCAAAGGTATTTCCAAGTTGGCCATAAACTTCCATAGAACATTTTGTTTTTTTGTCAAAAAGAGAAAATTTTTTATAGAAGACCTAAATACCAATTGACCTAAAAGCTATTGACAGATCTTTTTCTTTTAATCGTATTTTGGTGTTTCATTATTCAAGCCAACGACCTTGACATAGATAATCGTATAAGATATCATATGTGGTGCTACTCCAAAATTATTCAAATCAAATTACTACGAATCAGACCCCACCAATAACCTCTTCCATAATTCCTCACACACATGTTATTCTTTTGGAATGAGATCCTTTATTGTCTCCCATCTTTTTGTGCTTGTATTAATAATGTCCTCAAGTATGGTGCGGTCACCCTCTTCTAGATGGACCGTTGGGTTTATGTGTGTCCACCAATAAACTTGTTGCCTGAGGACTTTACGATTTTGTTGCACATATGCGAGAGACTCATGACCCCAAAATTCCAATTTAATAGGGTGCAACTACTACTTTTATATATATTCATCAATTGAGTAATCTAGAGCTAAACCAATGATGTAACTTTACCCTCTTAATCGGATCCCAGTGAAATATTATTGAGTAAAGTATTGCTGAGTGGGTCGTGTCTGACCTGACGAGGACGTTGAGTCTGATGAAAAGGGTAATGTTACACCCTTGGTTTAGTCACACATCACCCAGTTGATAGAGTCTCCATGTGCATATAAGTGACGGGCATCCTTTTTTATCAGATCGGTCTTTTGAGATTGTAGGTCCCCGTCCCCAACATGTGTGCAACATATTTCCTAAGCTCCGATGTGCACGATCCAAGACACTATTTTTATGTTATTATCCTCCTTTTTATGTTTGAATCCTTTATTATTTAACCTTATTATGAGGATTACTGTTGGAAACACTGACGCTAATTATTGGAGCTTTAGCTATAATATTACGTTCTTAATTAAATGCTTCTATGCCTTCCTAATTGATGGTGAGCAACATTTGCTCAGTGAGCATTCCAGCTATACGGAGAGGTGTGTGCCCCCTTAAAAGTAAATATCTTCTGTTGGTTTAGGCCAACCGAACCCTCACTCTTGAAAACTTGGCACTTTGACGTGGAATAAATTATAGATTGCCACACCTGTTCTATTTTTTATTATAGTGGAATAAAACTTTTTAGTGCTCTTTAACCAGGTTAACTGCAGCTCAATGTAAATATTAATAATAAATTATCATACTATGCAATAAATAATAATATATTATCTTGAATAATTTAATATTTGAAAAGTAAAAATAAAAAAATTACTTATTTACAAGCAAATTTAAACAAGTTAAAAAATACAAACAACAAATTAGAAGTTTTCACCTTAAAAAAAATAATATTAAAAATCCACAAAATATCGAGTATCAAGTATCAACGCATCCCTATGATCCATTAAATCTACAACCATAGAACAAGATTTTTGGTCTTTAACACATATAAACTAGTACAATTAAAGAAATTTATATATTAAAGATCCATCATATATAACGTTATTTGCCAATTGCCAGCTACTTGGGTTTTTTTTTGGGTAATTTTTTTAAAGTTATAATGACATAAAAGACACTAGTCCTTTTCATATACAAACAAGTGATCATTAAGGGTAGAAATATTATTTTAAGAGTTTACAAAACTGATTTGATTCATTAAAACCGGATAGTTCAACTGATCATTAATTAAACCGCCGGTTCGATATGGTTTATCCTTTGTCAATTGCAACTCTGAGTTAATTATCAAACCCACTTGATTTCATGCTTGGTTAATCAGTTTAACCGGTTGGACCCGATAACCATGCTTAGGAGTGCATTTCATGAGAAAAAAACGAATTAAAAACCATAATTTATAAAATTTAATTCAATCACCGCCGCATGATAGGACTCTATGCTACATATGTTCCACAGCATACAAGTGCAACCTTGAAAATAAATCATTACAAAATAAGACTATACTAAGATTTCTTCTATGTTTATATCTTCTTTAGTTATTATTTCATGAATGCTCTTAAATAATCATATCTAACCTAAATCTCACGAGATACACAAGGAAATATACATATAAATATAAAATATACAAACATATATACATCTCCTAGGCATGACAAAAATTATCAATGCATGCTTTCTGATGACTATATCTTTGCATATTTTTCTTGGCGAGTGTATATATCTTTATAGATTCCTGATTCATGCATCACTCTCTCTTTTGTCTATATATATCTATTTCAAACAGGTATCTCAAAGAAATACAACACAAAGAAATATTGCTGATGATGATGATGATGGAGATTGAGTCTATGCCTCACTCTGCACCATCTCAACAAGAAGATCATGGAGTTTCCATTTTCACCAAATGTAAGCGCCCTGTAATCCTCCAGGTATAACTTTCATAATTCATTTTATATATATATAGACCTTGAACCTTAAGATCAATTGAACTTAGCTTTTATCATTATTTATAGCAGTATTCATCTCTTATTATCTAATTGAACTTAGCTTTTATCATTATTTATAGCAGTATTCATCTCTTATCATCTTTTTTTTGTGATTAGTGTTTATCTTACCATTCACCTTCTTGTTCAAACACATGTATGCATGCATGCATGAACGCAGTTTGAGGACTTGGTTTACAAGATCAAGAACATGGACAAGGAAACCAAAAAAACAAGCAAGAACAATGGATGGAGAACTATACTAAAAGAAATCTCCGGCGAGGTCCTCCCCGGAGAAATGCTAGCAATGATGGGCCCTTCCGGAAGTGGCAAGACAACTCTCCTCACAACCCTCGCCGGCAGGCGATCCTCCTCCTCCATCGTCACTGGTTCCATCACCTACAACAACCGCCCCTTCTCTAGCTCACTGAACCGTCTCACAGGCTTCGTAGCCCAAGACGACATCCTCTACCCCCATCTCACCATCTTTGAAACACTCCTCTACACCGCACTCCTTCGTCTTCCCAAAACAATTGACGAAGGGCAAAAAATAAGTCATGTCGAGTCGATAATCACTCAGCTTGGCCTCGTCAATTGCCGTGATAGCATCATCGGTGATCACTATCTCCGGGGCATCTCCGGCGGTGAGAGGAAGCGTGTGAGTATAGGCCAAGAGGTCCTAATTGATCCCAGTCTTTTGTTTCTCGATGAGCCCACATCTGGTCTGGACTCGACGACGGCACAAAGGATTGTGTCTATCGTCGGAGAACTGGCCAACCAGGGAAAGACAGTGGTGATGACGATTCACCAGCCGTCGAGTTCTTTGTTCTATATGTTTCACAAAGTATTGTTATTGTGTGAAGGATATCCTCTTTATTTTGGCAAGCAATCCGAAATTATGAACTATTTCTCTAGCATTGGCTACTCACCTTCAGTAGCTATGAATCCTGCTGACTTCCTTCTTGATCTCGCTAACGGTATATCAAATACTAATCTTTGTGTTTTCTAACATTATTATAATTATTATAGTTAGAGTTTTATGTTTTGCAGTAATGTTATAAGGCAATGCATGCAGGAATAATTATGGGACAATTGCATGGGAATGAGGTGGATGTGAAAGAAGAGTTGGTAAGTGGTTATAATGTACATTTGAAGGAGAAGATCAAGGAGGAGATTAGAGGGAAAGGTGAGGAGAAAAGATTGGAAGAGAAGAAGGGAATGAAGTGTAATCAAAAGTGGAACACTAGTTGGTGGGATCAGTTCACTGTGTTAATCAGAAGAGATTTGAGAGAAAGAAGACATGAAGCTTTTTCTTTTTTCACTGTCGCCCAAGTCTTGATTACTTCCTTCATCTGTGGAGCTCTTTGGTGGAAATCCAAGTCCCTTCAAGACCAGGTCCTTAATTATCAAAACCATCTCTAGTATTCAAGTATATATATATATATATCTTTCTTTAAACTTGAGAAAAATAACAATTTAAAATGCAGACAGGGTTGCTGTTCTGTGTGACTGGATTCTGGGGATCATTCCCTTTGTTCCAAGCGATATTCAAATTCCCACAAGAGAGACTGATGCTGATGAAGGAGAGATCATCAGGAATGTACAGGCTCTCATCATACTTCATGGCCAGAATGGTTGTAGACTTGCCAATGGAGCTCATCCTCCCAACTGTTTCAACTGCCATTGTTTACTGGATGGGTGGCCTTAAACCAATGCCAGCCAACTTCTTCATCTACCTTTCAATCATTTATCTTTCAGTTCTTGTCACTCAGGGAGTCGGCTTCGCGATCGGTGCAGCTGTTATGGACTTTAAGGTGGCGACGATGCTCGCGTCGGTGATCATGCTCACATTCTTGCTGGCCGGGGGTTTCTTTGTGCAACATGTGCCCAAATTCATTGCATGGATAAAGTACATCTCTTATATATATTATACTTTCAAGCTGCTTCTTGGTTCACAGTATGAGAGAAATGAAACTTATGAGTGTGGGAACAAGGTGATGAGTTGCAGAGTTGATGAGATTCCTATAATTAAGGTTGCAGGATTGGATCATCAGAGTTTGGCTCTTGGAGTTATGCTGCTCATGTTCATGTTTTACAGGGTGATTGCTTATGTTGCTTTGATGAGAGTAGCAGTTGCTAAGTAAGCAGGGCTTTGCTGGTTATACTTAGTTTAGCTTGTCTCAAGCTCTGTGAATTTTGTTGTTGGAGTAACTAAGATCAACTATTAATAACATTGTAATTTTTTTTTTTTTTTTTTTTTTTTTGACAAAATCGGCAAGTCATGTTCATGCATACTTACTCGGCAAACACAAGGATTGGAATGCAAACGTAGACAATCATGCACTGTTTTTGATACTGCAGTGTTCTGGAGTGTTTTAGACCTCAATAATGAAAGTCTCCGTAAAACACTTTTCATAATGGAGCTACTACTAATAGAATAATGGCTCTTTGATGTGAATAATACTGTCTATTTTTTTAAAAATTACATATAATTATTATATTCATTATGTATGTAATTTTATGGTTGCAATACATCATTGTTGTTTGATCCATTAACTACATAAACCTGTTTAGCTTTGTCTTGAAAATTAGATTCTTTTTTTATTTCATAGACTAAATGAATTTTTGGTAAAATTTACTAATTAATTGCAGATCAGATTCTTTAAATTTTATCTATAAATAATATGGTGAATAAAGGCACGATGAATCTGACCATTAAAATTAAAGCCAATCACAAAAGATATTCTTCAAAGATGAAGCTCCACTATGGACTTAATTAATATTTTATAAATGCAAAAGTTTTGTTGGGATGGGATATATTCTGATTGCCAGTGGAGCATTGTGCAATTAAATAATAATAAGAAAACCGATTTATATCTTAAAAACAAAAAACAATTGAATCAAATTGAATACGGAAAATTAACAAAAGATTCCTAAAAAATTTAAGTATTCACAAAAAATCTCGGATAGTTTGGACATCCACATAAGCATCTCATTTTTGGGTTTACTTCCATTTGAGTCTCCACGTGGGATGACACCGTTAAAAACCGTATGGAGTGATTGTTATGCCCCTGTACTAACGCACAATGGTTGAAGATATTGAAGTTATGTGTTTTTCGATGTAGTGATGTGAATACATTTATTTCAGCTTATTGTCTTTTATTCCTTAACAAATATAGTAAATGCTAATACATTTATTACAGGTAGTTGTTTTTTATTCCTAAATAGTAACAAGAGAAAACACTAGTCGCTAAGTGAAAGTCCAATAATGTAAACGGAAACAAACAATAGTAAACAGGGATTCTCCAGTGTAAGTTAAAACAAACAATACTAAACGAGAATTTTCCAGTGTGAATGGAAACAAACACTACTAAATGGGAACTCTCCAGTTTAAGTGGAAACAAACAGTACTAAACGGAAACTCCCCAATGCAAGTGGAAACAAACGTTAATAAACGGGAACTCTCCAATGTAAGAAGAAACAAATGTTAGTAGACGGGAACTCTCTAATATAAGTGGAAACAAACAATAGTGAAACAAACAATACTAAATGGGATTCAATTTCGGAGAGCTCGCCAAAATTACTAAACAAAAGTTACTAAATGTGATAATATGCATCGATTGACTGATAAAATATGCATTGATTGACTATAAGCTCTCTGAAATTGAATCTATGATTCTGGTATACACAACAAAATGTTTGTTTCCGTTTAGTAACTTTTGTTTCCATTTACATTGGAGAGTTTCCGTCTACTAACGTTTGGTTTCACTTACATTGGAGAGTTCTGGTCTACTAACGTTTGTTTCCACCTACATTGGGGAGTTCTTTTTTAGTATCGTTTATTTCCACTTACATTAGAGAGTTCCCGTTTAGTATTGTTTGTTTTCACTTACACTGGAGAGTTTCCGTTTAGTATTATATGTTTTCAGTTACACTGGAGAGTTCCCGTTTAGTATTATATGTTTCCAGTTACAATGGAGAGTTCCTATTTAGTATTGTATGTTTCCGCTTACTATTGGTTGTCTCCGCTTAGATTGGAGAGTTTCCATTTAGTACTGTATATTTCCACTTATATTGGAGAGTTTCCATTTAGTACTGTATATTTTCACTTAGATTGAAGAGTTTTCGTTTAGTGTTATTTATTTACACTTAGGAGAGTTAGGAGAGTTCTCATTTAATATTATTTGTTTCCATATACACCGGAGAGTTCCCGTTTACTATTGTCTATTTCTACTTACACTGGAGAGTTTCCGTCTGCTAACGTTTGTTTTCACTTACATTGGAGAGTTCCCATTTACTGACGTTTATTTCCATTTGTATTAAGGAGTTCCCTATTAGTATTGTTTGTTTCTACTTACACTGGAGTGTTCCTGTTTAGTATTGTTGGTTTCCATTTACACTAGAGAGTTTCCGTTTGCTATTGTTTATTTCCACTTACACTGGAGAATTCCCGTTTACTAAGCGAAAAAGGCGATGGCTAAGTGAAAACTCCAAAACGTAAGCAGAAACGACAGTTGCTAAGAGGAAAGTCTCCCAACTAAGAGAAAATGTCAACCGCTAAGTGACAACTCCAAAACGTAAGCGGAAACAACATTCACTAAACGGAAAGTCTCCCAGCTAAGTGAAAACGCCAGCCGCTAAGTGAAAACTCCAAAATGTAAGCAAAAACGACGGTTGCTAAGCGGAAAATTTCCCAAGTAAGCGAAAATATCGACCGCTAAGTGAAAACTCTAAAACGTAAGCGGAAACAACATTCGTTAAACGGAAAGTCTCCCAACTAAGTGAAAACCCGACCGCTGCATGAAAACTTCAAAATGTAAGCGGAAACGACGGTTGTTAAGCGGAAAGTCTCCCAACTAAGTGAAAACGTTGGCCGCAAAGTGAAAACTCCAAAACGTAAGTGGAAATAACGTTGGTTAAACAGAAAGTCTCCCAACTAAGTGAAAACGCCGGCCTCTAAATGAAAACTCCAAAACGTAAGCGGAAAGTTCTATAACTATACCGTAATCTCCTCAGTTGTATGCATAAGCAAAGATATGATATTACGATAGTGAAGAGGAACCCAGGGCTACATCCACTGCATCTACCGCATCCTCAGTTGTGTCAACAAAAAAGGCGACGGTTGAGCAGTTAAACATATCCTCTGTTTATGCAAGACAAAAGAGAACAAAAGGAATTTTTGCAGATAAAGAAGAAGAAGGGAGGATCTCATTTAAATTACATATAAAGCATGATTAGTAAGTGAAAACTGCCAAAAAACTTGCATTTTTCTCTATTAGCCATACATTTTTTTTTCAAATTCTGATAAAATAGGACTGGCATTTTCCCACCAATAACAATGACAAAATTGGTATTATGCAAAAATAATCATGACGGGTTGGCCGGAGGGACTAAAAGGGAAGTGAACGAAAAAAAAAAGGTTTGACGGTGAAATTCAAATGTTATGATGTTTTGAAACTTCCAGGAACTAATAAATAATTTTTCCCGTGTGAATATATATCATTGTAAATCTCCAATTTTCTTCATTAAATTTTCCTTTGGGCCAAATTATGTCAGTCAGTCTGAAGTTCAAGGCACACAAAACACACACAAACTAATATTGATATTAATAATGATTACAGTAACTGACACGGTACCAAGACAGCATCTGTGATACATGCATCAGATGAACTTCCCTCCATACTTCTTAGCAGCAGCTCTGTGATCAATGGTTCTGTTCACATACTCAGTTTCCTTCATGTAAAATGTCGGATACGAAGCTGAGCTCCAGCGGTTCTGCTGCGCATTAACGGTTGTCGGAGTCCCGGCTGCTTCCCGAACATAATACGCTGCTGTTCCTATGTCATTGGTTGCACTTGTGAGAGGTTGGTTAGCAGGCAACTTCCAACCAGCATGACTTGGCCTCTCCCAGCCACCTTCAGTGATCAGAGTAGGCCCTGATGAAACCTCCATTAATGGCTCACATCTTCCATGCTGGTTGTCATGTTCATTGTACCTGGCTTTGAGCCTTTGCAGTATGTTTCCCGGAGTGCTCACCCTTCTGCCTTCACCGCTGAACTCTTGAACTTTGAATCCTCCATTGTTATGGCAGGGAGGGCAATCAAGAATTGCGGGCTTGCTAACATGATGAACATGGTGTTCTTCAGTACTTCCAATTTCATTGTAGCCATTTCCCCATGATTGGAACCTGAACCTGCCATTTGCCATGAGTTTGGGGGCTGGCTTTTGATTGCAAATCACTATGAAGATCGCCCCCCTCTTCTTATAGGTGATACGGAACAGTGTCTTTGTGTTGCTTCCACTGATGAAAAGAGAAACAGAATCAGATACTGCACGATGAAAAGGATTACAGAGCATCTCAATTATTTCAGTAAAGGATTGGCTGTTTCACTGTAAGAGAATGTATACCATATCTCATTTCCAAACAATGCATCGGATATGATCCTCAGGTTTTAAAGAATACATGAAAATTGTGATGATTTTTGACACCTGTAGCTAACTACATTCTGTAATTGAATGTACGATGCTTCCTTTTGTATTGATCTTGTGAAGAAGAGTGTGTTTTGTGTTTCACCGTGTGGTTTAGAAATCGAATGTCGGGGCTCGTTTCTTGAATCCCCAAGAACTCTCGTACATAATCCTCGGTAGAATACTCCTGTAGGGATCCTCCTCTCTTTTTCTTCTTAAATATGACATCGTCCTCTCAACTTCGGATTTGATCTGCAAGTACAATGCATTTGCCTTGTCTCTGTTTCTAAGAACATCCTTCTTCCCTCGTGTCTCGACCGGTCTACCAAACAAGTAATAAAACCGACCAGGTACTTTTGGCAAGAGTCCAGGCATGTATAGATCTTGCTGAGATAATTCCCCTTCAGCATCACTCCTGTAACCAGAAAATTTTGCATTAAATATGATACTAAGTGAATTAACTGTCCCTAAAACGTAGACAATACCTTAATCTGATTGCATCTTTGTTAATGTCTTCAACCCATTTTTTGGTGAGGGGATTGCTCATCAGATCATCATAGTCAAAAAATAACTGCCACCATGATGCCAATAAGTGATTTGTTTAGTGATCTTTGATGAAATGAAGCAAGAAAAGAAAGAAAGAAAAAAAAAACACAGAATCGAAGTTTAGATATTACCTCCGCTACATCATCTTCCCCAACAACACCAAATGGTACAATTGTGGCTTCAAAACGAGCAGCCATTCTCACAAACTCTGGCTGGTCAGGCCAGAAGAGCTTATATTCCTCACCCTGCAAACATTTAAACATTAAAGTTTACTACAGGCAACACACCTCAATAACCAATTTGCATTGTTTATTCTTTAGCTTCTACTTCATACAATGCTACATTTTGGGGTGCAGTTATGTGATCAGTGACGGATAAGATTCCTAGCAACCTTCCGATGAAGAGCTTCGCGAGCGCCACCAGGATAGAGAAGAACAAAAGCTTTCCTTGACAGCAACCGATACATATTAGTCGGAGAAACAGGTACTGCACCAAAAACATTCATGTAATCAAAGCGTGAGAACTCCGGTCGTGGATTCCGTTGCATGCTAGAGGATAAAGCTGGATGTGCCATGCCGCGAACACAAATTTTTCTCTCCCTCAAGAATTCTTCGTAAAGTGGAGCAAGTTCAAGGCCCAGTATCATGTGATAACCCACAAATAGGAGTGGACCTTCTCCTGGAACCCCGCCAAGGCCCCTCACAATTTTTCCATCTTTAAGAGTTGAAAGGGTGACAGGACTTGTTGCAACATGAAACAATCTGCAATATTCAGCTCAAATTGTAATAGATTGAAATAAATTCAATCTCACATTTTACTGATGTAGTAAGGCGCACCCATTGTCCTGTTCAAATGTCTTCTTGAATTCACGCATAGTAGGGGGAAGATAATCATCAGCATAGTCACATTGCTTGGAACGACGGTACATGTAGGTACCTTTGATAATAGTCAGCAGATTAATCCCATCTTCCTGTAAAATTGTTATCAATATGAGTTAATTGAGTTTAGTCCATAGCTAAAAAGATGTTTCCTAGCAATCAAAGTAGTTCCAGTTCATAACAGGCTGCAGCCTCAGAAGAGATCCAGCATTATACTGTAATTGACTTGTTCATCCTCACTTTTAAGGATCAATGATGCAATGAAATTGTAAATCACAATTAGGAAAGGCATCTGACCAGTAATAGGGTGTGACCATTGTCCTTGAAGTATCGCATTCTACAATTCTTCAACGAAGAGCACAACCTCTCTGCTTCATCTCCGCTCGGCAGTACGTTGTCCTTCCCACTGCATTATATATAAATTATCAACCAGAGAAGTCAAGTAACCAATAACAATCGCAAGATATATTCTCCAACCTTGCAAGAACTAAAACATCAGCCACCACCGCATGAAGGCGAGAATTAACATAAGCAGCAGCTGACTTGAGAAGCTTGAGTTTCCATAGAAAAGTTTCCTTTGGTATGATATCTGCCAAATCCTGTCAACACACAACCATCAAGATCTTTAGCAGTTTGAGAAAGAAAAGGCTGAATGTTATATAGCAAAGGAGGTCCAAGAGGGCCTCAAGTATCATACAGCAAGATAAGGGAGCAAAGAAGTCAGACTATTTGACAATTCATTGAGTAATTCTGGAGGTGAAAGGTCATCTGGAACACTAGTCATTGCCATCTTCAGGGGATCTCCTGTTGCAAGTGTAAACATGTCCATTTTATCTTCTATAACATGAACAATAATGAGAGCCAAAAAAAGGTTGGCATTAGGACAAGATTAGTATTTCCACACTGTCTAAAAATATACCCATGACGAAGCTAAGAAGATAAGGGACAATTATATGAAGATTGTTTGGCAAGCCCTCCAAGACAGGGAGCAAAGGTTGCACCTGAGATTTGCCAAATGATGTCGCTGCAATACAAACGATAGTGAATAAGTACTAGAAAGCAATCAAGGGAAAAACCATAAGAATTTTACTGACCTGGGTTGACCAAGATAAGAACGAGATCAATTGTAGGATTGCGAGCTGCAACAGCAAGTGCTAAGCACCCTCCAAGTGAATCTCCGAGAAGATATATTGGTTTATTTGGAGACAGAGCCTGCTCAAATCTAACTGTGCGTTCTACAAAGTTTACCAGTCCTAGAAGCAAGAAGATTTAGAAAACCAAAAAAATGACAAACAAAGAAGAATACTTCAGTTGACGGTTGAAACAGTTCAAAGTAGGAATGCAAGGAGATTTAACCTTCAAATGGTGTGCGATCATCAACTGGAACATGCATGCATCTAACTTCAAAAGCCCTATATAGTTAAAAGTAATGGTTATTAAGAACCAAAAGTTATAAATCAGAAACCAAAATGTGCGTCAATAAGCACATGCTTCGTCCAAGTGTTTCAAGCAATGTGCCTTACTTTCCAAGAGACTTGTGATGTAAAATGAGCCCCGCTCCAGTGCCATCAGCCCCTACAAGTTCGAACTGTTAACTATAAACAGAAAAAAGACCAAATTGATACCTATCTATGAAGCATGAAAAAAGAACAGATGTAAATTATCATTACAAACATGACTATCTTTAAACATGTGCTTCAAATTTCAAGTCCTGATTGATGATCATACCATGATGCACTATCAACTAGAGCTGAACAATTGAGAATATGCCAATTCGCAGTTCTAACACCAAAATTTCAATCACTTATTGCTTGATATGGAACAACAATGACGTTCAAAGACTAATCAACATCATATAATGAAATGTTACTAAGAATCAACAGCAGAAATAATTTACCTGGCAAGAACAACAGCAAAGGAGCATTTTTTATTGGTTTTCCACACTCGACAGGGCAGAACCACCGAGGCGGCCCTCCGTCAGGTTTAATGATCTGCTTCGCCGCGCTGAAATAGTCCTCTACACTCATTGTTCCAAATCCATCTTCATAAAGCGCACCCAACTCTCCTGCATCTATCTCTACCGATCCCTTCTTCTCAATAACAGAGCTTCCAATCTTTGCCCTTGCTGAAGCTAATTCAACCTCTCCAACACTAGAATTCTTCACAGAACTCTGACTAATTGCGGGAATGCTATGATTTCTTCTAACTCTAATTATAGAACTTGGGCGCCAAGATGGAACGAACGAAAGAAAAGATGAACACAATGCCATGACCAAAGCCCTTGTTTCACCAATCCAACCCTTCAGAATTATTCAAAAAAAAAAAAAACCAACATAATAGAAACAAAATCATCAGAAACAAAAGAAAACATCAACAGTAAATAAAGATTAATGAAACCAAACCTTTTCCGATAAAAAGATGGCAACTTTAGCACACAGAATGAGCTCTATTCCGAGGGATTTGGGAATCAGTGGACGAAGGGAAGCCAAGAAGAGAAAAAAGAGAGCAAAAAGACGAAGACGGAGAAGCACGTCTCCTTGGCTTTTGAAATAGTTCACATTTGAGATGACTGGAAGCTAAAGAAGAGGATTCCTCTGCCATCGCTGCCGCAATGAATGGTGGAAAGCAATGCCAGTGATGGAAGGGAAGCTGTCGCGTGGTATGGCTTCCAACCATGGATTTTCGCCTCCACTTCTCGTCGTCTAGCTTTGAGGTAGGGGCCGCCATGTACCAAAACTAGAATAAAACAAGATGAAATCACGAGCAAATTTTTTCAGTGAGTACTGTTATAAAATATATAATAATACACTGTAGCAAAACTAGCACCGGAGCATTTGCTGGTACTGTAGCAGCCGCCAAACTTTCACTATTCCACCTACTAAAATGTTCTGGACCGTCGGATTGAATCAATCCCGACCGTCCATCCATTTCTTGAAATACTATAAATACCCTTTTATTCTTCTATTATGAAGATATAGAGAAGAAGAAATAAAAAATTGAGGATGCCGAAGTGTGGGTATTCAGATATCTATTTCTCTCTCTTTATCTTATTTTATGGATATATATATATACTTTTATATTGAAGATGAATTATTAGTTGCTTTTACAATACGTTATCAGCACAAATCTGCTCCTAATCTTGTTTTGCATTATCATTTCACTTTAATGTAGTTTTAACAACTTTTATGTTTTATAATTTTCGTCTAATTCGTTGTTATATTTGTTTCAATATAGTATTTGATTTGTAATGGCAAATATTGCAAGAAAAGAATTCGAGCATCTTCATATTGCTGGAAGCAATTATATATCATGGAGCATCGATGCTAAGTTACACTTGAAGGCAAAGAACCTGAGAAAAACAATTGAGGCTGATAATGATGAGCCCAATGATAGTAAGGCAAAAGCCTTGATATTCATAAAGCATCATCTTGATGATAGCCTGAAAAATAAATATTTAACGGTTGAGGATCTACAGGAATTATGGATTTCTTTGAAAGAGATATTTGAACATCTCATAATGGTATATTTACCAAAAGCACG
Source organism: Dioscorea dumetorum (assembly GCA_902712375.1). NCBI lineage: Eukaryota > Viridiplantae > Streptophyta > Magnoliopsida > Dioscoreales > Dioscoreaceae > Dioscorea > Dioscorea dumetorum. The sequence goes on from CACTHL010000683.1 coordinate 79,867, forward strand.
CCATGACTGGACAAATCTCAAGTTCCAAGATTTTAAAAGTGTGCAAGAATATAATTCCGAGCTCTTTAAAATAGTCTCGGTGGTACGCCTCTGTGGAGAAACAATAACAGACGATATGATGCTCGAGAAAATATTTACTACATTTCATCCTCGAGATTTAACTTCACAACAGCAATACAGAGGTAATACTTTTACAAAATTTTCTAAATCAATTTCTTGTCTCCTGGTGGCGGAGCAAAATAATCAGTTGCTAATGCAAAATTATCAATCTCGACCATCTGGATCAGCACCACTGCCTGAAATTAATTATGTGCAAAGAAAATGGCATGGTCGTGGTGACGGTAATAAAAACCGTGGTGGACAAGGAAATCGTGGTGGTCGTGGAATACGTGGTCGTGATGGGGGCCGAAATTACTTCAGACCACGTGATGGTAAGGTTGATGTTCATCAACAAAAACTACAAGATCACAATATGGGATCAGAAATAAAAAGAGACACCTGCTATCGTTGTGGCCTAGAAGGTCACTGGTCCAGAATCTGCATGACCCCAAAACATTTTGTCCATCTTTACCAGGATTCACTCAAAAATAAAAAGGGTAAAGATCCTGAGACAAATTTTGCCGATAACCCCACAATGAACTCCACCGGAAATGATCCTACTACTAGTATAAATAATGTATTAAATACATATCTAGATGTATCTGATTTTCTAGTAGACTAAATTCTGTTCTATCTTTACATTATAATAAAGTTATGTTTTTCTTTTATTGTTCTAGAAAAATAACAGATGATGAATGTATTGTTGATTGCGGGACAACGCATACTATTTTGACAAGAAATATATATTTTATCTCTTTATCAATGAAGAAAGCATATATAACCACAATAGTTGGGTTATCAGATCTGATTGAAGGATCAGGAAGAGCAGCACTAGTGTTGCCAAATGGGACACTTTTGCAAATTAAAAATGCTCTATATTCTCCTATGTCAAGGAGAAACCTTTTTAGCTTTAAAGATATACGTCTCAATGAATATCATTTAGAGACGATTGATAAAGAATGAAAAGAATATCTGAATATTACTCAAGTTGTTTCATGCCAAAAACGTGTACTTGAAAGCTTTCCTTGTATATCTTCGGGATTATATTTTACACGTATTAAAGTGATGGAATCACATGTTGTCTTAACCCGGAAGGTTAATGACCCGGAAATATTCAAAATATGGCATGAAAGACTTGGACATCCGGGTGCTATTATGATGCGCCGGATTATTACTAGTTCTCATGGACACCCACTGAAGGATTATAAAATCCTGACAAATGATGAATATGCATGCTCTGCATGCTCAGCATGCTCAATGGGAAAGCTGATAATTAGACCTTCTATAACGAAGGTGACTAATAAATCTCCTAAATGTTTAGAAAGAATACAAGGAGATATATGTGGACCAATACATCCATTGTGTAGACCATTTAGGTATTTTATCGTATTAATCGATGCATCGACTAAATGGTCTCACGTTTCGCTTTTGTCTACAAGAAATGTAGCTTTTGCGAGATTATTAGCTCAAATTATCAGGCTGAAGGCACAATTTTCATATTATCCTATAAAGACGATTCGTCTTGATAATGTTGGTGAATTTACATCAAAATCATTTTATGATTATTGTATGGCAGTTGGAATACAGGTTGAGCATCCTGTAGCTCATGTGCATACCCAAAATGGGTTGGCGGAGTCATTGATTAAAAGACTCCAGATTATTGCTCGTCCAATGTTATTAAGGACGAAACTACCGACAAGTGCGTGGGGTCATGCTATTTTGCATGTTGCAGCATTAATTCGGATCCGACCCACTGCAAGTAATTTATATTCACCACAACTTGTTATGGGAATAGAGCCTGATATTCACATATAAGAGTATTTGGTTGTGCAGTATATGTGCCAATAGCACCACCAAATCGTACAAAAATGGGTCCACAACGCAGACTTGGTATATATGTTGGTTACGACTCTCCCTCGATCATACGATATTTAGAGCCACTAACGGGAGATGTATTTACTGCAAGATTTGCAAATTATCATTTTGATGAATCTATCTTCCCTGTATTAGGAGGAAGAATAATTAATCAAAATGAGCAGAAAGAAATTGATTGGAATGTATCACAGTTAAATACATATGATCCTCGCACCAGTGAGTGTGAAATTGAAATTCAAATGATCATTAAATTGCATAATATTGCAAATGAAATACCTGATGCATTCACTGATACTAAAAGAGTAACCAAGTTATATATACCAGCTGCCAATGCTCCTGCAAGAATTGAGATTCCTAAAATCCCATTGCAAGAGAAACAAATAGATGATAAACCACGTCAAAAACGTGGAAGACCAATTGGCGCCAAAGATTCAACTCCTAGAAAAAGGAGGCAGAAAAATAAAACAATTGGAGAGGAGGATCTCCCACGTGAGATGGGAGAGGAAAATGTGAAACCCTCAGACTATGAAAATGAAGCAATGGGAAAGGATATTCCTGCAAATATTGAAAATTCAATTCACTATACAGATGATCATAAAATAATAAATCGGTCTGAAACTAAAGTAAATGATGTTTTCATTTACAATGTGGCTACAGATATAGAAATGAATACAGATAATGATCCTGAGCCACTATCTATAAACGAATGTCGAGAAAGAAATGATTGGCCAAAATGGAAAGAAGCTATCCAGGCTGAACTAAATTCCCTTTCAAAACGTGAGATATTTGGGCCGATAGTAATTACACCAAAGGGAATAAAACCAGTCGGTTATAAATGGGTGTTTGTGAGAAAAAGAAATGAAAATAATGACATTGTAAGATACAAAGCAAGACTGGTTGCTCAAGGTTTTTCCCAAATGCCTGGTGTTGACTATGAGGAGACATATTCTCCCGTAATGGATGGAATTACTTTCCTCTTTTTAATTGCCATGGCAGCAAGTAATAAACTAGATATGCAATTGATGGATGTTGTTACAGCATATCTTTATGGATTACTTGAAAATGATATATATATGAAAATCCCTAAAGGATACAAAACTGCAGAAGTTATATCAAGCAAGGAGTTACAATCTATTAAATTACAGAGATTCCTTTATGGATTAAAACTATCTGGACGGATGTGGTATAACCGTCTCAGTGATTATCTTATAAAATAAGGATATCAAAATGATAATATATGCCCGTGTGTTTTTATTAAAAGCTCTACTAACGGGTTTATTGTGATAGCAGTATATGTGGATGATTTAAATCTTGTAGGTACTAATGATGAAATTGCCAAAGCATCATCATGTCTAAGAAAAGAATTTGAAATGAAAGATCTGGGAAAGACCAGATTTTGTCTTGGCATACAGATTGAACATTTACTAGATGGAATATTTATCTATCAGTCAACCTATACTGAAAAGGTACTGAAGAGATTTAATATGGATAAAGCCTATCCATTGAGTACTCCAATGGTCGTCCGAACGCTCGACGCCCAGAAAGATCCATTTCGTCCACCAGATGAAGGGGAGATGATTCTTGTCCCAGAAACTCCTTATCTTAGTGCAATTGGTGCATTAATGTATCTTGCAAATAATACAAGACCTGATATAGCTTTCGCCGTAAATCTTCTAGCAAGATACAGCTCTAGACCAACAAAAAGACATTGGAAAGGATTGAAGGATATTTTGCGCTACTTACGAGGAACTACAGATTTGGGCCTATTTTATCCACAAGAGACTTCATCCAATCTTCAAGATTTTACTGATGCCGGGTACCTATCAGATCCTCACAGAGGAAGATCTCAAACCGGGTACATATTTTCTTATAATGGTACGGCTATATCGTGGCGTTCCACAAAACAAACGCTTACAGCTACTTCATCAAATCATGCTGAAATTCTGGCTCTTCATGAAGCAAGCCGGGAATGCCAATGGTTGCGATCTATGATCGGACATATACAGTCATCATGCAAACTACTATCAATTACAACAAATGCTACAGTAATTTATGAAGACAACAGTGCTTGTATATCCCAGATTCAAGGGGGATATATTAAAGAAAACAGAACAAAGCATATCTCTCCAAAATTTTTCTACACCCATGATCTACAAAAAGAAGGTGTCATAGAAGTTCAAAAGATTCAATCTAGCGAGAATCAAGTCGATTTATTTACAAAATCGCTTCCCAAATGCATACATCAACGGCTTGTTGACAAAATAGGTATGAGAAGATTTCGAGATATATAGTAATTTATTTGAGGGGGAGACTGTACTCTTTTTCCCTTCGCCACGGTTTTTATCCCAAATGGGTTTTTCCGAGGCAAGGTTTTTAATGAGAAAGTAACCCTCAAATTTACCAAGGATTATGTACTCTTTTTCCTTGACAAGGTTTTTATCCCACTGGGTTTTTCCTAGTAAGGTTTTAATGAGGCATATCCTTTTGGTCATAGGTATCCAAGGGGAAGTGTTATAAAATATATAATAATGGATGCACTGTAGCAAAAACGACACTGCAGCAAAACTGGTACTGTAGCAGCCGCCAAACTTTCACTATTCCACCTACCAAAATGTTCTGGACCGTCGGATTGAATCAATCCCGACCGCCCATCCATTTCTTGAAATACTATAAATACCCCCTTATTCTTGTATTATGAAGATATAGAGAAGAAAGAATAAGAAATTGAGGAGGCTGAAGTGTGGGTATTCAGATATCTCTTTCTCTCTCTTTATCTTATTTTTAGCACCCACTTTAATTTATGCCAAAATGTACACTGATGAGTCTTAATTTCATTTCATAAGAAGGGTGATTAAGAGTTTTAATAAAAATTTTAGTTGAAAATATGTTGACGTGAACACTGGAATACTGATGATGTAGATGCCCATGGTCCACATCATCAACGCGTCATCTCAGCAATTTATAGGATTAAATTTTTGGTAAGTTACTAAGATTTGGACTTGTTTCATTAAGATTACCAAGTTTTAATTTGTATCAAAACGGTTATTACAATTTGATTTTGTTTCTCCGGCAGATGACCCGCGAGTAACCACATCCATCCTGCTGAGGCCACGTCACCAGGATGCCACATCAGCATTTGTTCACATAAACTAATTTTTTTTGCCACCTAGTGACGTGGACAAATGCTGATGTGGCATCCTGGTGACGTGGTCTCATCAGGTTAACTGTTTTTTTTTCCTGTCACACGTCAGCAGGATAGATGTGGTTACTCGCGGGTCACCTGCCGGAGAAGCAAAATCAAATTGTAGTAACCGTTTTGATACAAATTAAAACTTGGTAACCTTAATAAACAAATCCAAACCTTAGTAACCTATCAAAAATTTAATCCGCAATTTATACATACTCAACATTAATTAGCCATGTGGACAGACACATAAGCTCTTCTCTTTACCCCTTTTTTCCCCTCTTTCTCTCCCAACAGCAGTCCTAATACCCCTCCTGCCTGCCAAGACCACGGAGAACACCGAGATGACCACGTTGGGATTAGCTTTCTTGAGGACCTGCGTGTCTAAATCAGGAGATTGAGGCACAATCAGCTGCAGAAGTCAGAGAGAAATCTCTGTGAATGGGATTTTATTTTTATTTTTTTGTACAATTTTTACGAGGTGATGATGATTGTCCGCAAGCGCACGGGTTGTCAAGTAATACCTCTCACGCACGCGTGAGAGGGTCGTATTCCCTGGGGTCCCAAAAGCTGTTATTACCTCCCCCTAGACAGCACTGTCTAGTCTACCAAAGAAGGAGAATTAAAACAAGATAAGAAAACTAACAAAGATAACTATAAACAGGTTGGACTAAGGCACACCAAATAAGCATATCAAGGAGGCAATTATCAATGAAAGTACGAGGTCCCGAGCTAGGATCCCCTCGGGATTACTAAAGCTAGTAGGATGCTAGAATTACACAGGTACTGGTGGTTCTTGGCCAGGAGAATCCTAAGGTAGGCCAACCCGATGGTCACGGCAGTTGGCCCCTAATCCAGTATGAGTATTGATACGGAATTCATTCCGCCCAAATCCTCTTACGATTGCATTAAAGGCACGAGATTCTCAAATTAGGGTTGAAGCATAAACTATGCACAACCCTAATACCGGAGGGGTACAAAATACCCGATGGTCACGGCGTATTTGTACATGTATCCCTTCCAAGCTTGGGAGTCTAAAACTAGGGCGATGGTCACGCAACCTACTATAACCTAGAAATCGATTCACAGAGTTCTCATGCATACCAATACATCAAAGTACACCAAGCATGAACCACGAAACACACCAAATACCATAAATGTAAATCTAAAGCATCCATACAAAGCAAGTTCATCCCAAGGTTCACCGGATACCCGGCGATCTTGGGAGTCTAGTTCATCATCAACAAAGGGGAAAGCAAGAAATACAATAAATACAAGACAAAACTCAAAGCAAACTCCCCTAAGATGAAGACTAGAAGGTGGTGATGAGAACTTGTCGGATCCGCGCCGGCAAGCTCCTAGATCTTCCCCATGATAGCACAACCTCTTCTCCCCTTGATTTCCTCCTCAGATCTACCTTCTCCACTTGCCTTGAAGCCCTAGGTGAAGATGGTGGAGAATGGTGGCCAAAAGTCCCCTTTCAAGATGCCCTAATGCCCCTTAAAAAGGGAAATTTCGTATGTCCTTACGGGCGTAAGGTTGCCCGTAAGGCACCCAGAAACTTTCCCAGAAATTTTATCTCGGGGGTGCTACAGTACCCTGCTGCAGTATTTAGCTATAGTGATGAAGCCCAAAAAAGCCGTATTTGGTATCGATTTCTTCATAAATACGTTCTTGAGCTTATTGTGCTTATTCCGGGCCTGTAACACAAGTAAAGTAACTTTAAACAAGAAAATAGATAACAACTTAACAAAAAGATAACAGAAAATATACACAAGTACGTATAAAATACATATATTTAGACGTTTATCAGGTGCTATGATGTCCCAAACAGTTGAGTTGAATAAATCATTGTGTTTTTTTTTTCGTCATGTGTTATCTTTTTGATTGGATGAGTTGTATGAATGATCTGAAGAAATATGAATGGATTATAAGGATTAATTGAATGAGTTGTGTATGAAATTTTGACCCTGTCAATTGAAAGAATTGTTTGTGCCTGGATGAATATCTACATTTTTGCAGTCCCGCAAATATAGGGCTTATATACATTGATTTATTTATAATGATTGTGTGATATAAATTGAAATTGTTTGTTGTAAATTGGAATAAAATTGTAAGCCCGCATAGTTTACCAAGCTTGCATCAATTATTCTTTTTTTTTTCATCATTATATTACCTTAATTTTGTCCTTCAATCCGAACAATTACATTGAAATGAAAAATAGAAGTTTAAACCGTAAACACATTACTGTAGGCAAAGTCGAGCTAATCTTTAAAATGATTATCAAATAAGGGATGTGGGAGAATAAGACATAAAATTTAAAATGATATTATAAAAAATAAGATTTAAAATAAATAAATAAAAAAACAAAAAAAAAAGATCACTTCATCTAATGAATTAACACACATCAGAACCAAAAAAGAATAGAGTCTTAATACAGAGAAAATAAAATAACTGCCAAAATATATGGGGAAGT
>CACTHL010000683.1:92500-148366 GCA_902712375.1 Dioscorea dumetorum
TCAAAGAACTGTCCATGCATGGCATTCCACTCCCAAAAAGATAATACAATAGAAGTTTGGTCATGTATGACATACTCCATCTGATTAATCTACCAATGACATGAATATAGAAACATCACATTCAAGGCCTGTCTGGATCCTATTCAAAAATTAATGCTTTTTTGTGCTTATGACGTATATGCTTCAATTTAGTAGAATAAGCAATTGCGTGGTTGGATGTTTAATAGAGAAACTACTTCCTGGGTTGAAAAATCCAAAAGGGCAATTTTATAAAAGGAAATTCATGTCCAAGTGATTATTTTGGTCTAATAGAAGGTCCGAGGTGGCTTATGACAAAAACTGTTTTTTTATATAAAAGTAGATAAGCCACGACCGCATTGGAAAATCAGCTGGTGGTTAAAAAACTGTTTTTCTTCCTTGCTTCAGTTTATTTTTTATACAACAAGTACTTCTAGGCTGAAAAAAGACGAATAGAAATGAGACCTCACTTAAGGCTCCAACCCAAAAAAAAAGGACAGAGACGTCACAGAATATAATCCTTCAATCCCATTTAACCATTTCACATGAAACAGATTATTGCAATTCATACAGATATTAATATAACTTCAACCATGCATCATACCTATTTTTATTATAATTGTAAAGATAGAAAACATGGATAAAAGAGCCGTGCTTACTTTGTGTATCCGCAATATACGAGGGGCACTGAGTTTTCCTTGTGTAAGTACTTGAGCATTTGAACCCTCACAAGGATGCAAATAAAAGCTACACCTAAAGGGTAAGACAGAAAACATGTACAAACAGGATTATGACATAAACATAATTAATAATAAACAGTTTAAAAAACAAACAAAGCCCCAATCACAATCACTGAAGACTTTCTATATGATCTTACAAGCATTAACAAAAACAACTTTTTCCAATAACTTGAATGTCTGTATCTTATACCAATTCCCACCTGCTACCTTCTCTCTACCAGTATTAGATGCCCATCTTTTTCTTTAGTTTCTCAAGAAAGATGAAACCTCCTCATAGGCCTACTACATGGCATTGTGCAGGCCTGACCCAGGCTTCCAGAATAAAGCCACATTACAAAGAGGTTCAACCATGAGAAAACCAGGTGAAGAACTTTGCACATGAAAATACATAGGACATTATCATCAATGGAATTTGATAATCTAAAGAAACTTTTTTAGGCACTCAAATGGGAATTTTGAGTCCCCGCCAACAAAAACACACACAAGACAAAAAACAATAATTAAAAAAAAAATAGCACGCTAAAATTAAAGATTCCAACTAGCAGAAAGCATCACTTTCTTTACAAGATAAACCCAATAAAGAAAAAAAATTATATTCGAGTGGAATCTTTGAGCTTTAAAGAGATCCACAATCAGAAAAATATTTATAAATTTAAAAAAAAAAAATCAGCCATCAAGAGGGGTATATTTGACCAAAATATTGCTGACACATTAGCCAAAAGAAAAAAGTTGAAGGAATAATTTAAAAATAATGACAAAGTCACATATATGTTGCCATGGGAAAGCTAAGCAACATGTGTTCCTTATTTAGGTTCAAAAAAACTGCGAGGAAAATAAGTAGATGCTCATATTAATGACGGTGTCAAAAATCTTAATATCAAACTAGCACTTGCCTAAATGCAAGATCTTGTGGGTAAATGGTATTGACAGCTATACAAATGTCAAGCAAAGACCTATCTGAGAATTAGCAAACATAGGAATGCTTTTGAGTTCAGAAATTACTTAGTGTTTTCTCTAGGGGGCATTCGACCATTTAAAACACAATCCAAACACCACCATGGGATATCTTTCTCATCTTCAGTCCCATCTAAATCTGTAATCTTTTTCCTCCAAGGTCCTCCTTGTGAGCCTTCTGTAATGATGGAGGGAGGTGATACTGTCGAAAACTCAAATGCAGGAAGCACCAAACTGTGGTTTTCGCCTACATCATCAACATCTAATCTAGTGTGAGAAAGATTTCTAACAGCGGCATCCTTCCCAGATGGAACGTCACCATTAGCTGAAGCATGTGAACCAGGCCTTTGCCTTCTTTTAGCCAACCAATGTGCCAATAAACCACGAAGAGTCTCCTGAGCTAAGTTGATCTGCAACATACGAGAAGAGTAGTTATAGCAACAGTAACATTTGATGGAAAGTTCCGAGAATCCTTGCATGTTTCCAATATTTGTGTAAATATTATGACCCGTGCATTAACAGTAATGTCTGATGGTCTTTTTCTTAAAAAATGGCTAAACAGAAATTAGAAAAGAAGAAATTGCACACCAAAAAACCCGACTATGTAGTGAGTCCTTTTGGAATTATCAAGGACATACATAGCAACATGCTTGATCAAAATTGACCATATATAAAATCTATATAGAAATATTTTCTAAAGTAAACACTGTTAAAGGCATCATAAGGCAGCATATGTGATGAGCTTTAGAAGATGAAGATTCCATACACAAGATACAAAGAAATTTATTACATGCGCTTATTAGTAAATTTACTAACATGTAACCAACATACCACATTATGAAAAACCAGAAATCAAACATGAACCATTTTAAATTACACCACCACAGAATAAATGGTTATTCAGCATAACATGACCCTTTGTTTAGCAAAAAAAAAAAGATCTGCTGAAAAGCGAGAAAGCACATAGTTCTTGGTGGACCAACAATGGTAAATGAGTATAACGTGAAGTAAAGAACCATGATGGCATAATGTGGAAGCAAAGAGTCTCACATACTTGAATCAAAAAGTCCTGCTACAAAAAATAGTGTCTCATTTAATTCAAAAAATTCAAGCATGTATTATAGATGTTCTAATGGTTCTGTAACCACTAACAGAACACTACATTAGTAAACACAATAGTATGAACATCAGAAGATCAATATCAATCAGAGGATTCAAGCCACATGTTTAATTTGTAGGAAACCAACTACGAGTCCTGAAAGCATAAAGCATTAAAAACCATAATGACAACAACAAGAGTTACATCTACAAAACAATCAGTAATGAAAAGGTCAGAAAACAGTACACATTGTTATGCTTCATACAAGGGCAAGACATTCAATCCTTTTTCCATGAACTCTAAAGTTATAATTGAAAATGCCATAAAGATTTCAGTGTATTATTACCTTCTGATCCTCAGATGCACCTGAAACATGCAAGTCTACAGCATACATTTCAGCAGAAAAGCATTGAGGTGTATCCAAGTGGACAGACAAGCTCCCAAGCCGAGTATCCATTGTAAACCATGCAGGAATGCTCACCTGGACACAAATAAATAATTCCTTTGTTCATCAAAGCTTGAGAACTTTATCCACAAGTCATGATATCATACCGTCTCAAAAAGTTCTTCTTTCTTCTCTTCAAAAGAAACCTGAAAAGCAAGAAACAAGGTAGAGTCAAGAAATCAAAACAGACAAAATAAAAGCTCTCATCAAAAGTGCGATCCACTCTGCCTTTAAAGTTCAAATATCTGGCAGCAAATAATTCTTTTGTAAAAATAGCAAAAAAAAAAAGAAGAAATTTCAGAGAACAAAATTTAACTAAATAACTACACAACCTGCCCATAGTCCTGAACAACAACTCCCTTGGTAATCTCCCACAGTTTTACCGAACCAGCTGTGTCCTGTTAAAAATTTTATAGAATACAACAATGCAATTTGCTATGTGAACTGTTAATGAAGCCATTATAATCAGCATACAGACCTTTGTCAGGACCTGTCTTCTGTTATTCATAATCTCATGTTGTACTATTCCAGGAATTCCAGAAATAGTAAGCGTTGGTTCTCTGTACACTGGAACCTGGGAAAAGCAAATCATTTGCTCTTTCAAATTCAAAGTATAACTAGATCATAAAAGAAAAATGAAACCATGGCAAAAATACAAATATGCACTCACAAAGTCATTGGCATAAAGAACTCAAATAGGAGAATGCATGTATTGATAGAACATATTAATATATTATTCACAAAAAATAAGAGAAGCAAAATGTGTCCCATTACTTATCATATAGGTATACAATTAAATATAATCATTAAGGATTCTACCTATGTTTTAATAAAGGTAAAATTGCCTTCCAAAGTATAATTCAAGCCAAACATGCATGTGAAAGGACATATCAATAAAAATTTGTGTGCTTAACAATGTGCCCTAGATAAAATTGGAATATGGTCGAAACCCTAAAGGAATTGACAAAGAACTTACAAGAGTAGACCCTTCCAAACACGCCCTTGCTCTTGTGAAGGATAAATTTCCCGCTAAAAACGAACCACCTTTTTGGAAAGCCTTTTGAGGATTCCGTCCTTCGGCAGGCCACCTGTGCACAGAAGAATCTGTTGTTGCAACCCATATGCTATCATCTTGCAAGGCCATTTGCAGGATTGGGTGCTGTTTTGTGCAAAGTAAGAGGCTCTCTCTGGTTGACAAGTCAGTCAGGTACAACTAAAAGCACCCAAGAACATGCAGAAAACAAACTGGTGAGACAGGATCCAAATCATTAGGCCTTGAATGGGATTTAATTCTTCATTCTTGAAAGTACGACTAACCGAAAGATCCCTTCCTCCACTGTAAACATGGCTGAATGTAGGAGTGCTGGCAAGTGCCCAAACAGAGTCCGTGTGCACTGCATAAGAATGCACACAGCGCTGCTGACCAAGATCCCATAAACTACAAAAAATAAAAGGAAAAAAACTTATAGGTTCTACATCAGTTGAAGTTCCAAAAGAATCTCATTTAAAATACTTAACAGAATGAAATTAAAACGATGAAAAGAATAAGGGTGAAACACACACCATTGCTAACTATAAAAAGGACTAAGAAGTAGGGTTCAAATGCTATAAAGATAAGTAAACAGAGAGACGCTATTTTTGGAAAGAATATTCTCTTCTCTAGGTTTCTCGAGGGCATCTTTCACAGGTCTGCAAAAATATTCTACAATTCTTGCAATAAGAGTAATCCCGCAACTACAAATCAAATAAACAATAAGAAACAAAATAAGAATCAAGACGCAGCATGCCATACATAAGATTTGGCAAACTTCAGATATGATTATCCTTCACCATCAAATATAGACTCTCCTCTACTGATTACAATTCACACCACTAAGCAAATAAAAGACCATGAGTCCGCTTTACACAATAGATGTATGTTTCATATAATATTAACCTCCCAAACCTCAGCAATATAAGTTACTGTTTGTTAAGGAAAAACAAAACAAATGTGAAAGCAGATGTCAAAAACATCTTCTCACATTACGGATGGAGAAAGAGTCAGAGAGGGAGAAGAGGATACTCACCGAATCATTGAATCAGATGAACCAGATAAGCAATACCTGAAAATATAAATTAATCCATTACAATTGGTAAATCAAGTACAGAAGCAACTCAACACTACTACAAGGAAAAGCAACAATCAGTATTTTCGCAATCTGATCGGCTCCAGAAAGCCATGGATCAACCATTCTATCCAAGAGTCCCCCATGAACAAATACCAACTTCCTAATACCTCATTCCTTCCCACGCCAGTATTTAAACAAAGCATGCAATCACAGCAATCCAAGAACATACTTAAGAAAAACCAGTAATTGGAAAATAGAAGAAAAACCAGCCAGCTTATGCAGATAACAGTGTTATAGTGGCATAAGCAATCTCAACACATAATTAAGCTTATAGTTCGGAAAAGTTACAGATTGGAGAAGGCAAGAATGGAATAAGGCTTAGGCAACCCCAACATAGTTGTGAATTTGTGCTCTAGGCAGGGAATTTCTGACAAGTTCTATGGTTATAAAAATTATAACTTCAGGCTAGCAATGCTAGTATTACAACCAAATATAACAGTTAAATTATCACAAGAGTAATATTTGATTGTTAATGAAATAATATGCATCTATAAAGAAAACACTTGTTCACAGTAAAAACAGCCATTGTTATCCATGTATACAAAGTTGACATCTTAATGTATCAGTACTGAAAGATATTCAGTTTAACAATACTTTTCTAAAACACCATAAGACCCCCACTTAGCATGTCTGGGAAAAGATGCAGAAAAATTCTTAAGTGAATGTATAGATACACTCCAAATAATGCTACTTTCTTTTTATGAAACCAAATAATACCTCAAAGTTGTAATAACAGATCATAATACTGACAGAAAAAAACTAATTTCTGTGGGATTTAGTAACACAATTTTTACTGCTTCCAATTACATTTCCATCAACAAATTTGCAACAATGACAACGGTAACAGTCAACAATATGTAAATTAATATAGGATACGGTAGAAAGGCCACATACATATATGCACCCAGAAGTCTAGAACAACCACATAAACAACAAACCGTATGAGCAATTTATATTCACTATGAAACATTTTTCGGGGATGAATGAATTAATGGCATGGAAGGTAAAGGCTATATATCTCACCTATGTTCTCCCTGGCCAACATAATTTTGTGACATTTAGAACCATAAAACATTCATAGGCATAAGAATAATGTAAGAGACTCCATCAAGTGAACAAGAATCCACATTTAGTACATCTCTTCTGACCCTATATACAAGTTCTAATGTTTCAGATCCAGAAGTCCATGACCAAGCAAGACATATAGTTATCCTTTTTCAGTGCACCAGGAAATCATTAATTAAAAGCCAAAGATGGCAAAAAAGCAAGGCAATGAAATCAGATTGTTTTCAGAAGCACATTAAAAATGGCATATCACAACCTGCCAGTAGAATCCAGAAGCAAAGCCCTGATGTTATCAGTGTGACCTCTTAACTTCATGTTCTTTGAACCAGTTCTCGGATCCCAAACACGGATGACCTACAAAGAAATTTGAGAAAATGAGCCATATCTGTAGTCCAACAACAGAAATCTGGAAAGTGAAACAATCAAGTGGCACATGGTTTCTAAAAAGCTATAAAGAGGTAATCACAACACACCTTCTCAGTTCCACCAGACACAAGCAATGATCCATTATCACTCATAGCCAGAGCATACACCGACTCCTTATGGCCTTTCGCAGTAATTGGACTATATCCATGTGATATAGCATTTTGTGCAGAGACGCTGTTGTTTGAATTAATTGAGCGAAGGCTTGTTATAGGCATCCCAGAGTTACCTGAAGTAATAATACCATTTGAACTTTCGTCTTCCACTAGATCAGCAGATTTAGCAATTGGAGAAAATGCAGCTTCAATGTCCCATATGAAGACTTCTCCACCAAGGCCCCCAGAGGCAATGATATTGCTCTAAAATGCATGATACTACAAAAGGATCAGAGATCTACAGCTCTAAAATGTGTGATGTCAAAGTTCAGTTATGTGTACATCATGAGAGGTTTAAAGATTTCAACAATTACATTTTTCTCTGCTGAAGCAAGACAAATAACATAGTCTGAATGCTGACGAAGTGTTCTTGTACAAGTGCCACCAGACAAGCAATTCCATGTCTGCAACAAGTATAAAATCTTACAGAGTAAATCACTCGTAAATGCTAACCTATGTACCAGAAAGAGACTTCAATTTAAGCTCCAAACCTTAAGGGTTGTGTCAGAAGAACATGAGACAGGTGTGTTACCAGCAAGAACCACATCATTCACCTGCACAAAAGGTAAATAAATCATTTGCATTCACAAAAAAATTTATTAATTTTTCCCGTAATCATAATTAGAAATTCAGGTTCACTGGAACAAAGCACAACTTTCAGTGGAAGCAAAATCTTGAATAGAAAGTGAGTTGCAAAGAGTTTGTACAGCATAAGGAGAACCAAAGACAATAGCCAACATGCAGAGGAGCAGTGCCCGATTAAAAAAGACAACCAAAATGCCATTACCCAACTTTTATTACAAACAAGCCAAAAGTTTCACTGGGAGTAAAATCTCAAAGAGTACAGTGAGTAGCTAAAAGTTCATACACCAGAAACAATAAACAAAGACCATTATACAATAAACAGGGTTGCAGCACCCACAGAAAACAGACAGTTAAAACACCGTTACCCAACTTAAAACTGTATTACTTTTATTACAAATGATAAGGAAGATATAGTCTGTTAATGTGCCACAACTAATTTATCTTTTAAGACAAAGTTGCTGAAAATAATTTGACCTCAATATGCTCGTAAAATCAATGGATCTTAGTACTCTCTATTATCAACATTATCTCAAGAAATAAAACAGAATAAGATAGAGCTTGCACAACGACTATCATCAATCAATACAAATGGCACGGTGCTAAATTGCAATTGTTTCCAGGGGAGTTGCCTGTATTAAAATCCTTAAAGTTCATCTCATGCAAATAACAGTCATTTCAAAATTCAACCATTCCTCAGCAGAGTAGAACTAGTGGATTTGACCATTATGATTATGGAGTATTATGCAATGTATATAAATGCTCACTGTTTAATTTCATAATTTCATGTCAAATCACCTTTTATCGTGTGCAAAAAAAGGTTATGGTGCCAACCTCCTAAAAAGGTGAGCAATGAGTGAAAACTATACCATCAGTTTACCACACTTTACTGAGAACAGAACTATCCCGAAAGCAGCAGCAATTAAAATGTTGAGATGTACAAAACTTTAATGAGATCTACCATGAAATAGCTGAGGCACAATTACTGTGGACATAAACATGCTAAAATGTTGACTATTTTTGTCAAGGAACATCGAGAAAACTTATCATAAATTATTCACAATAGCAACTAAAAGCGGAAAACTGGAAGATTACCCAGTCAATATGAGACTCAAAAGTTCCAGAACAACTAGCTTCATCCTCACCCAAAGACCACCTTTTCAATGTCCCATCTCTGCTTCCAGTGAAAAGATAATCACAGCTATCAGGTGGAGCCTTTAGGACAGCTAGACAGTTAACACCTGCACAATGCTGCAAGCAGAGGAGATTCTTGAAGCAAGATAAATAACCACAGACTAGAATTAAACCCAAAACCTTTAAAAAAGAAATAAAATAACAAATATAAATATCATGCTAACATTAATAAATTGAAAGGAAATAAACCTTGGTATTGTCTGAATCATTCAGAACATATGTTATGCGTTTCTCTTTCCGAGGACGAGTTGAATTCGAAGTGTTGCCTGCACTGCCTACACGATGCATCGCAAGAGCACCTGTGAGAACAACAAAAATTGTAATTAAAATAAGCTGTCATCCAATCCCCTCAATAACAATCCTAGAATTTAGATATGACCAATCCTGCCGTTACAGACAGATAAAGAACAAGTGAGCAGATTGCCAATCAATTTGAAATACAAAATGCATGCAACCAAAGCGAAACGAATTAATAGATTGAAATCTATTGATAAAACAAGTCTCACCACTGAAACATCCAAGCCTAATTCACATCTAAAAAGGTGCACTTTTTTCTCACTTTGTGAACTCATCTAACGCCAAGAATTAGCGCATTGTTTGGAAAATCTTATCGTGGAAGGATTCATCAAATGATGTCAAACAAAGTATATCCTCCTTCGGGAAAAGGGTCTAGTCCACTAAAAAGACATTCTTTCGACAATATTACACCATATCAATAACAAATCGAGAAGAAAGAGAAAGAGGGGGGCGTAAAGATCACTTTGAAACAAACAGAAATCTCGTTGAACAAAAGACAATAAAACCCTAAATTCCCAAGAAAACACAACGAATCTCGGTTTTCAAGAAACAAAATCCCCGATTCCATTTCCAACCGGATGCACTCGATCCACTCCGATCTCCATAAACACCCATTAAAAAAACCAACAAAAGAACAAATAACACGATAAAAACACAAAAATCATCCCGATTTCAGAGCACTCAAAAAACTAGGGTTCGGATCAAGAAAAACAGCGGAAAAACGATTACCAAAAGATGGAGACGAAGAACTCGATCAGGTTTCCAGATTGAGACTTCCTTTCACAGCGAGAGAAGATCGAAATCGCGGAACGCAAATGGAACAACCAGGAGGACGAAGACTCGCGCTCGCTCTGTAGTTTTCGCTGCTCGATGAAAAAAAGAAATATATGGAAAAAGAAAAAAAAAAAAAAGATATCGCTTTGAGAGGCTGTTTTCTTGACTTGGTTTGTTACTATAAATATATAATTTTTTATTTTATTCATTTATTATAATTATTATTTTCTTAATCCATATTTATATTTATATCCAATTTTCTTTTAAATACTTACTTAATATAAATATATAATCAATGTTTAATGATTATAAAGGAGTGGACCGAATCCTGATCTAGTGATTTTTGCCATTCAGAGTTTGGATTGCACTTCATGGATGCAATGCAAAAAAATTATTGATTCATTTATTTATTTATTTATTTATATATTTATGATTGTTTTTTAATGAATATATTATGTTAAATTGTTAATAAATCTCATTATGAGTTATTTTAATAAGTACTTGCAACAATTTTATTCATTAACTATTATTTAAACATATTTTTAAAAAATAGTTTTAAAGAAAATACTTTTATGTTAGACAAGGAATTTTATTGTGAATTTATTGAAAATAGATATATAATTTCATACTTAATTTATTCTGATGAATATTATTTTTAATATTATATCTTTTTTATTTAATAAATATGTATATTGAATTTCTTATAATTCATTGATCAAAACAAAGGTTTTTTAAATTTTAAAATTGGATAAATAATTATTTTTTCCTTTTATTTTATTAATCCATCATAAACAATCTCACTATCCCTAACTTATTAATCTCATTTGCAAATCTTTTTATCTGAAACTTAACTTCCACTTTAACTAATTTGTAGATATCAAAAGTAATCTCATAACCACTCTGAGTAATGAAAATGAATGAATAATGCATTTGGGACATAAGATACAAGAGAGTAATTCATTTGAATGGAAAAAATAAAAAAAAACATTGATAAAATGATTTTTTTTTGCTTTGATGCAAGTAATACTCTTATATATAAAATAGAATATTAGGTTAAATGATAATTATTTATTAATTATAAAATATATTGAGTATTGTCATTTTTATTATTACAATTAAGTATTTGAATCAAATATTTCACTTTAATTATTATTCATAATTTTTATTCATTATTTTTGTAATTTATCTGTAATTTTATATTATTAAAATTTAATAGTAAATCATTTTGTTTTGATACAATATGTTTGAATGCTATTATTTAAAATAATTGTTTTATAATTGAATGTTTAAATTTAAAATTTTCACATTAATTAGTATTGTCTTTAATTACAGTAACTAAAAATTAAAATTAAACATTTCACTTTATTTAGTATTCATTTTATTTAATATTTAAATTATTATTTAATTATTACACCAAATAATTTAGATTGATTAGTTTTATAATTAAAAAGATAAAAAGTAATTTGTTTTTCATACCCCCTTGACACCCACTCCCATTTCTTTAAGGTGCACGCTGCTATTAAAGTATCACTTTCTTTTTAATGAATGCGATTCTTTTACTTCAAAAAAAACATAAAACAAAACAATTTTCATATACATAATTTGATCAATTTTGGATGGATTCCATAAATGAGTTTTAATGATGGGTTAACTTTAGGAGTTTCCACATGAGAAGATAACAAAAATGTATGAAAAGAAAAGGTATATGTTGATATAAATCCAAACCAACTTTATCAAATAGCAAATTAAGGGGGTGTTTGAATGGGACCAGAAATGTTTTTTTATAAGTTAAGCATTTATGCGTTTTAAAAAACATATTTGTTTGGGCTTTTTGGCAGAAGAAGAAGCTGTGAAAAAAAGCTAAAATTCAGCTTTTTTTTAGAAGCTACCTCATAGATGCTTCTTAGAAAAGCACTTCTGAGAAGCTATTTCAAATAAAAGCACTTAACTTACTTTGAAATCACTTTTTAAAAAAAGTGCTTACACAAAACTTAAAAAAAGCACTTTTTTTAAAAACCCATCCAAACAAGGCCTAAGTAGTGTTTAGAAGCTTAGATATCATGGAATGGGGATGGGATATCCAGTACTCTCTTTATTTAGTTTCCTGGATGGGCATATATGGGAATGGTCTCCATTCTTGAAAATTGGATGAGTGGCGGTGGAACGCCGCTAGTGATGGCAACGGGTCAGGTCGGATGCAGGTTTTACCATATTCGCACCCGAACCCGCTTACCCCGCCACGATAGCCGAACCCGATGAGTTTTTAGAACCCCATCCCACGCCCGCACCCGACGGGTATCGGGTACCCTCGGGTACACCCGACCCGCCATGAGCCCTATTTAAAAATATTTAACATAAAATTAAAAATCAAATAGAAATTAAAATAAACATTCAAACCTACACACAATATACAAATTCAATATAAAATAGACATTCAAATCATATGTTTTTTTTGTTCAAATGACCATCATTCAAGTATAAATTAAAATAGGCATTCAAAACAACACAAATTTATATACAAATTCAACCTAAAATAAACATTCAAACTATATGTATATTTTTTTTCAAATAACCACCATTCATCATCATCATCATCATCACCAGCAGCAGCATCAGCATCATCATCTTCATAGAGATCAATTGTCTTTCTGCCTCTCCCTCGATTGGAACGAGGGATGACGGGATTGACAGCGGCTTCTCCCTGCCGCGCCCTCTCTCTTTTCCTATCCAAACGCTAAGCCAAAAAAAAAAAAAGGATCAAGATGAAACCCTAAATTAATTAATCGCAAACATTTACACATCAATGGATAGCAAAGAAAATAAAAAACTTATTAGAGAAATTGGGGAAGAATTAAAGAAAAAAAAAATCTCACATTCTAAAGCGCAAGGCGGTCTGCGACGGCGACTTCTCCCTCACTCTTTTCCTGTCTTGATTATAGTTAGGTCATATAACTAACTATTTACAAATTGCCCCCTCAAATTTAACAAAATTCATGCTTCTTCTTTGATAGGGTTTAGAAAGAAAAATAAATAAATATTAGGGATTTTTTGTAATATAGCCTCGGGTCGAGTACGGGTTCGGGTCGGGTATCAGAATTCCCATACCCGACCCGCACCCGTTTTATCCTTATCGGGTTTTACCCGAAACCCGATCTAAACGCCGCTCATCCCATGTTTTACTCCATCCTTCATCCCTCTCCTATCCATCTCCATCCCCTACCCCATCGTGATATACTCACCGACCAAACACCAAATAATCTATATCATTACTATTAAATCTTTCTATCCAAACACTTAAACATGGATATCCCCCATCAATGAAATACAATATCCCACTATCAAAACACTACATTATGCCATGTTTGGATAACCCAATATTATGCCATAATCCGTACATTATGGCATAATATAATATTTTCACAGAATTGTGCTATAATGTATGTTTGTGTATCTATTTTACACTACAAATTTACGTCGTAATGTGGGAATTATGGCATAAACAAATATTCCACTATGAGTGGAATATTTTTTATTTTGAAATGTGTGGATTTTTCTGATTCTAAAGTGTGTGAAATATTTATGTAATATTTTTTTTATTTTGTTAACCAAACACGTAAGAATACAATATGCCACAATTTTTTTAATAATCACTTGCATTTCATGCGTAATAAAATTATACCATATTTTTTTATTTTGCAACCAAACAGGGCCTTAATATTTTTTTATTACAAACGATAGCAATTGTAACTAGTTATAATCAACAACGATTGTATATGTGCATGGATATTTATATCTTGTGTGTTTTAACCATTTTGTTAGTTAGTGTTTTGGACAATTAAATACAAGCCCAAAAGAATTATTTTTGATTTAAAAAAAATAAAAAAAAAAGCAAAACTTGATATATTCTTTTTGACATGGACCTAATTTTTATATTGATGGTATTATTTTAGGTGAGCTGAAATTTGAACACGTTTCTTTTGCATGACACAATTACTATATTATTGGAGCGTCTGTTTTTTTTTTAATGCAAACATATTTAATAAGTCTGTTTATTTTTTTTGTTTAAAGAAAAACAGCATCGAGATTCCAAAAATCATAATTGGTCAGGGTTGAATATATGTATATATATATTTTTTTTCTAAACAATTTAATGAAGCTCATTTTTAAAATTGGTTAAAATATCAAAATAGTTTCTCTATTATACAATTCCAGCCATTTTAGTCCCTTCAATATAAACTATGCCTTTTAAGCTCCTTTATTTTCATTTTTGGGAAGTCTGGGTCCAATCAATGACGGTCGTTTGTCCAGCCGTTGGTCTGTGCTGACATGACTCATTATTGATTAAAAAAAATCTTAAAAATCCTAAAAATGTTGGATTTAATAATAAATTAATTAAGAGGGTTCGGTAAAGATCCGAACCCTCATCTTTAAATCCCTAGGTTCCTCTTCCTCGTCGGTGAACGAAGAACCTCTACCTTGGTCCACCCCCAACCTGTCGACGTCGTCGATCCCGCCGCCAACCCTCGGCCATATTGTGCGAAATCCAACCGACGACACCAGATTTCCTCCATCACCATCGAGTAATCTTCCCAAACTCTTTTCCCGGCGAACTTCCTGACTGACGCCACATTCTGCCGGCGACCTTCCCGACCGATGCCATATATTACTTTAAGTCCTTGATTTAGTTTATTAATATTGGAAAATTAGCTGTAATATATGTTATTACTTTAAGTACAATATTAACTCTTTTTTATAGTAATATATGTTCTTTGGCACTTGTGATGTGAGGCAAGATTATGGCCACGGTTCAAGAACCGCCGGTTCCGGTTCCTGAACCGCCGGTTTCGGTTCAAAAAAATCTTGAACCGGAACCGAACCGCCTGGGCAAGGTTCTTGACGGTTCCGGTTTGGTTCCGGTTCCGGTTCCCATTCTAGCGGTTCGGTTCAACGGTTTCGGTTTGGCGGTTCAAACTGTTCAGTTTTTTTTTCAAACTAAATAATTCAATATTTCAAATTAAATAAACACAAAAATACAACAATTAATTTAATATAATATTTTATTAAAAAATAAATAAAAGTATTAATAATTCTTGATATAAAAGTATTAATACAAAGTTTGGCAATACTATTTCAAAGACACAGAGTTCGGTTTCTTATAAATGCTCTGAATTGTACTATTTCAAAGACAATACAAACAAGCAATTCAATAATATTTCAATTAGTATTAAAAATTGAGATTAATCTCTATTAAAGCAATTAGTTATAACTACTCCTTATTAATTAAATTATTTTAATAAATCCATATTTAATTTGTTACAAATAATTTCTGGCATAATCAATTAGTTATAACTTATCTCATTGCATGAGTAACAAAGTTTGGCATGACACAATGCATGTAAGTCGGACTAATGTTACGAATCAAACTTAGTGGTCATAATCGGGTAATCAAGTTCAAGTGTTCAGAATCAGACCTAATCAATTTAGTTAATATCTTTAAACATGAAATTAAATTAATAAATTATTAATGATATTAACAAAATAAAGACATAATATATATATAAAGCTGGAACCGCCGGTTCAACCGGTTCGAACCGCCGGTTTGAGCACCGGTTCGAACCGCCGGTTCCATGGTTTTCAAATTCTGAAACCGGAACCGAACCTTATATGAAGGTTCCGGTTCCGGTTTTTTGACGGTTACGGTTTTGCCGGTTCCGGTTCGGTTTTTGACGGTTCGGTTCCGGTTCGGTTCCACGGTTTCGGTTCAAAATGGCCACGTCTAGGCAAGAAGGGATGGAAGGCTTGCTTCAACCAAGAATCAAACTGGAGAAAAGCTACCATGGCTCTACAACAGAAGAAATTTTGTATTTCCCAACACAACAACGCAGGGTAAGTAATGTAATAACATAAAATCCTCAATCTTGAAGTAAGGAAGCATAATGAGAGGGATGGTTTTGTTTCTTTGAGAATGGTTTAAATTTGTTTCAACTTGATATATGCTATGTGAAACTTGATGATTTTGCAAAGTTATAATGTTTTGTTGGTTAAATGTAAAGTTGGATAATGTTATTCATTGTTAATGAATGTTTAATTGTTGTTTTGTGTGATGATTGTTCTTACTTAAATTACCATGCATAATAATTTCAAATTAATTGAACTATATGTTTACAGAGAATCAAGAGTGCTTACTCTTAAATTAATATTATAGTTGTTGAATTAACAAGAACTTATTTACAGTAAACCATGGTTACAACATTCATGAAAATAAAATCAATATCAAAACGGAATACTAAATCAACATTGTCATGTCTTCCATATCCAGACAAACCATAAACATTTTTTGAAACCCTAGTAGCATTGCAATAAAAAAAATATATGGCATCGGTCGGGAAGGTCCCCTGTAGAATGTGGCGTTAGTCGGGAAGTTGCCTGGAGAAGAGTTCGGGAAGGTTACTTGAGGATGATGGAAGAAATCTGACGTCGTCGGTTGGATTTCGCACAATATGGTCGAGGGTCGGCGGCGGGATCGACAATGTCGACAGGTTGGGGGTGGACCAAGGTAGAGGTTCTTAGTTCACTGACGAGGAAAAGGAACCTAGGGATTTAACAATTAGGGTTCGGATCTTTACTTTTGTGATCCAAACCCTCTTGATTAATTTATTATTAAATCCAATCTTTTTATGATTTTTAAGAATTTTTTTAATCAATAATGAGCCATGTTAGCACACACTAAATGGCTGGACAAATGACCGTCATTGATTGGATCTAGGCTTCCCAAAAATGAAAATAAAGGATCTTAAAAGGCATAGTTTATATTGAAGGGACTAAAAAAACTGGAATTGT
Source organism: Dioscorea dumetorum (assembly GCA_902712375.1). Classification (NCBI taxonomy): domain Eukaryota; kingdom Viridiplantae; phylum Streptophyta; class Magnoliopsida; order Dioscoreales; family Dioscoreaceae; genus Dioscorea; species Dioscorea dumetorum. The sequence goes on from CACTHL010000683.1 coordinate 109,255, forward strand.
ATAATAGAGGGACTATTTTGATATTTTGACCTTTAAAATTCCTTTCCATGTTTAGACCATGATCTCATTAGCTGTTGTTATGAATTTCAAAAGCAGTTATAATCGCAATAAATCATTTATTTAATAATCATTATAAAATTATTATGCTAATGAGGTTTATTTCAAAAAATTTCTTTCCTTTTAAGGCATTTATTATTTATAGTGTTTTTTTAATAATCATTATTGAATTTTAATAGGAGTTTAAAATGCAATAAATCATAAAGTTATTTATTTTTAAAATATATTTCCTTTTTTAGGAGCAAACTTGGCCACCAAGCACCAAAAGAACATTTATATAAAACCCCAACAAAGAAAGAGAGAGAGTTCGAACCCTTGAAAAGCTTTCTTTTGATTCTCTCGCCTTTCGTCCTGGTTCCCGATCAAAACCCTCGCATCTCCGATCTCCGATCAAAACCCTAGCTTCTTCCAATGCTCTCTGTCTGATATAGTCCACCGAAACCCTTGCATCTGGTTACATAACGAGTTGACATGGAGGATAGCAGCGGCAGCAGCGTCGCTAACAACGTTGCCCGCGCCATCGCAGCTGCCTTCGATTGGAGCTCCCCAGCTGACGCCCGGAATGCCGCCGTTGCTTACTTGGATTCCGTAAGCAATCCTTGCTCTTTTTGAAGGCTTGTGTTCTGGCATCCGTTTGTTTCTCGTTTTCTGGTTATGCAGTGATTCGAAGGTTGTTTTCGGGTTTGAAAGTTCTTGTTTTATTCTTTTGATGGAAGGAAATAGAATGATGCTGTTATCTAGGTTTGGTAATTTGTTATCAAAGCAATGAAATTTGAGTAAGTTTTCTCAACAACAATGGGTGGAGATTACAGAAAATTCAGTAAAAAGTGTGAAGGATTATGTAGAACAACGTTGTCAGATATTCGGTTTTTTCTTCTTCTACATTACATCGAATCACAGTTGTAATTCCTCCTATTAGAGCGAAATTTTGTTTTAGAGGCTTGGAAAGTTGCTTAAGGAGTGTGTTGTAGCCTTGCAGGGTTTACCTGCTTACCTGCTGAATGTATAGTATATAGTTATCAGGTGCTAACAATTTTGAAGTGATAGAGAAATCTGACACCCTTACATGATTTTAGCAGGGTGGCTGCATTGTGGTGTAATTATTTCCATTTATATGGAATGCAATTTTACTGATTTTCAATATAATTTGAACTTATCTTGGATAATATGGAGGGATGTTTTAATGCTTGACTGACATGCTCATTTACTCTAGAAGCATGGTTGATGTCCAGTAAGCTGCTATTAGGCTGTAGTCTTCTAAATAACACAGAGTTGGAGTACCGCAAGAAATAGATCAAATAGCTCTAGAACATGAAGTCCTTTAAATTGTTTTCTAAAAAGTACTCGAGAGACATTGAGCATTTTTAACAATAAATCATGCATATTACCTGATTTTAGATCCTGGACTTCAGTATTATTTTCTCATGTTTTGCAGTTTAAAAGCGGAGATATTTGTGTTCTGGCAAGCGCGTCCTTTCATTTAGTAAGGAAGGAATGGTCATCTGAGATACGGCTACATGGTTTCAAAATGCTGCAGGTTTATATTCATAAACCGTCATTTATTTCTCATTGTATAAGGTGCCTTATGGATAAGTTGTTGGTCTTATAAGATTTTTTGCTAGTGAAAACTATCATATTTGGCCATGCTGTCATTCCAACAAGTGGGTCTTAATATATTTTGGCATTTTACTTCATTTTATTTTGTTTTTCAAAATTACATCTGGAGGGGCACAATTTAATCAGGGCATCCTGATGATAATGATTTTGCATGATCACAGCATTTGGTTCGGTTCAGGTGGGATGAACTTGGCATTAAAGAGCGTACTGAATTTGCTAGTGCAACAGTTAACTTGATTATAGAGATGGCAAGCCCTAGCGAGGAATGGGTGCTGAAGAGCCAAACTGCCGCTCTTGTTGCTGAGGTAGAGGTTTTGATTTTGGATCATTTTACTAGGGGCAATTGGTTTTGATGTTAATAAATTTTCTTCCCTCTCATGGCAGGTGGTTAGGAGGGAAGGGGTAAATTTATGGCTTGAACTTCTACCATCTTTAGTTTCTCTATCAAACAAAGGTCCCATTGAGGTAATTCTCTTAAAATTTTCATAGTTGATTATTATTTCTGATTTTCTTTATCAGGCCTTGACTTGAATCATTCAAACCCAGGCTGAACTGGTTGCAATGATGCTGAGATGGCTTCCAGAAGATATTACAGTTCACAATGAAGATTTAGAAGGTTCAAGATGATTTTCACGTGTTTTGTATTAGAATGTTCCTATTTTAATATGCCATCAAGCGCCCTGCTTCCTTTCCTTATGGATACTCTCTAAGCTCATGCAACAGGTGACCGACGGAGAGTGTTGTTGCGTGGTCTTACTGAATCTCTAGCAGACATTTTGCCTTTGTTGTACTCTGTAAGTGGCTTATCCTTGTTGATGTGACTGGTGTTGATGGTTTGAATGTAGTTATGCTTATTTATTATTTCTTTTTTTTTTTTCTGCATAAGATTTATCATTGTGGTGAGCTGATTAAATCCATGATCAAATTACAGCTACTTGAAAAGCACTTTGGAGCCGCATTGAGTGAATCTGGCATGAAACATCTTGACATTGCAAAACAGCATGCTGCTACGGTGATAGCTGCCCTAAATGCTATCCATGCATATGCTGAATGGGCACCTGTGCCTGATCTTGCGAAATGTGGCCTTATTCATGGGTATGCTATTACGGACCGTGGTATATATGTTATGATGTTATGTTTGATATTTCACTCATGGCTTAACTAAGCACTTATCCAACAGATGTGGTTTTTTACTATCTTCGCTTGATTTTCGTCTCCATGCTTGTGAATTCTTTAAGCTTGTTGCACAAAGGTGAGTGATTTTAAGTTTTAAGCCGTCATGGATGTAACTTTATGACCTTTGTCACTTGTAATTAATCCATTAATTGTCCTTTGCAGGAAAAGACCAACTGATGCTGCTACACCAGATTTTGATTCTGCAATGAAAAACATCTTTCAGATCTTGATCAATATATCAAGCGAATTTTTAAGCAGATTTGGCTCCAGCAGTTCTGGCATTGATGAAAATGACTTTGAGTTTATGGAATGCTTATGTGAGAGTATGGTGGCTTTGGGTTCTTCTCACTTGCAATCCATTACTATGGATGGTTCTATGGTTGGTTTGTTTCTTCAGCAGGTAATCATATTTCTGGTATCATACATTTGCTTTTATCCATAATTCCAGCATTAGGGTGAGATTTTTTTGAACTTGGTCATCACTTGGTTGGATGCATCTAAAAAAAGGGATATGAATGAATGCAAGAATGTGTGAGGTTTTGGTTTCAGTGAAATGGGAATGTGAATGTATATATTTATTTTTGTGTTCGGTTTGGAAAGTACGGGGAGGGATAGCATCAAAGAATAGAAATAATGTGTTGAGTTTCATCCTTCATTAGGGTATGGGGGCCATCATCCTTCATCGGCATCCTACCCCCCAAATTTCTTATTAAGGACTGCCAGATATGTATCCACCTGCAGCCCTCTCATCCTTCTATCCAAACACACCCTTATTGGATTTATTTAACAACACCACGCCACTTTCTGGTGCTAGTAAAAATGCCTATTACAGAGCATGTCACTGTCCTAGTTTTCTTTTTATGATTTCAACATGCATTAATTATTTAAATTTGTATTGAAGTTTTAATTAGTTATTGAGTACTCTGACCCATATAGCTTATCAATGTTCAATACCCTGTGGGTTTGCTTTTCTGTTTACACCTGTTATCTTTTCTTTTGACGATTATGTGACCCGATCGACTCCTGTTTTAGAAGGACATAGGGTGTTAGCATAAGGGAAAGTAGTCTGGATGGTTTTTGATAAAATTCTAGGAGAAACTGACATCTTATTTGATGGCTGAGATCATGTAGAAAATATGTGAGGTTAGAGTTCCCTATGGGGATGAGGATAATGCATGCTTTGGGAAGAGATTATAGGAACAAAAGGGACATCTTGGTTTTTTTAATATAATAAGCAGACAACTATAGATGAGCTTGTCCATCAAGTACAGTGGTTTGCACAAGAGTAGTAGGCTGATTACTTTCAATAGATTGCTTGCTGAAGTCAGTATCTTTCTGTGATTATTAGTTGGCCACCTTAGTTCTTCTATTGTTCTTTGTACTTTTATCTCTACAATTCTCTTGAAGTTTCGTGTCTTTAAATAGTATTTCATTTTTTCTTAATACCTGCTAGTTCTCCTTGACCTTTCAGATGCTGGGATATTTTCAACATTTTAAGTTCGCACTTCACTTCCAGTCTTTGCTTTTTTGGCTGGTAAGTAAAAAACTTCATTAATATTCTTCGACTGGAATGTTCTTAGCTTTACTATTGTTGTTGTGGTTGTAATGTGATGAAAATAGCAAGTTTCTTTGATGATTGCTTGATTTCAAACAGGTTCTAATGAGAGAATCAGCACCCAAGGCAAAGGCTGCTGCACAGATTGCCGGGAATAATTCCCCTGTCAGCAATCAAGAATTTAGTTTTGCACAACTTGAAAATGAGAAAAAAGGGGTCTCATCTTATATTGATGATGGCTCTTGTTCTGCTATTTTGGATGTATCTTTTCAGCGGATGCTTAAGAAAAATGTCACATCTGGAACTGTTGCATCTGCTGAAACACTTGAGCTGTGGAATGATGAGTTTGATGGGAAGAGTGACTTCAGTCAATATCGTTCCAGACTGGTACTGCTTGTTGTTTGTTTTATTACTAGTAGGTAATATTAATTCTATTTTGTATGGTGCACGATATAAATACGCATGCTTTCCCCTTTGTGCCTCGTTATGTATTTGCTAATATGGCTATCTAATCGTTCACCAGTTTTATGTATTGGACTCATGCTAGTAATCTATGAATTAATTCTTTGTTGACTTGAGCTGAATGATTATTTTAATGTAGCATTAGAGTTGATGCCAAGATACATTCATGACTGAATGCTCATGTTGTTTGAGTCATTTACAATTCTTTTCATTCAGCTATATTTTTAATGTGGGTTTTTTAAATAATCATCTCTTTTAATACAGTTTTTTCATAGGGAAGGTAAGTAATACTGAATTACTGCAAGTAAATGAAATTTCTATTATGAATTAAAATGAAACACGAGAATTTATCTTGAAGAATTGGTTTTGTTGACCAAAGTCTGAAATTCTATCTGTGATGCCAATGGAGGACTCAGGGTGCAATCTTCTTTGATCACATGTCACCTTCCTGACCTGCTAAGATTGATCTTCATGAAATAACAATTTATGTTATATTAATTATTGAAAGGTGAAGGCTTGATTGAAATCAACGCTGGCTGATTGTCTTAGAATGCTAAATTTCAAGAGCTCCTAACAGTTTTGTGAATTCTGAATAAAGGCAAATATTGTTAACAAATATAAGTTAATCTCTGTATTTCACTATTTTCATGACCTTATTGTTCGGCTTATTTTTGCTTTTCCATGAGAACTATTATTTTTGTGGTGACAACTTCATTTTCCAGTGCAGCTAGATCTTATAAGACTTGTTGCTTCTCAAAAACCTTTAGTTGCTGTCGCAAGGGTCTCACAGAGAATCGATACAGTTGTTGTGAGCCGTGTCCATTTGTCAGCGTCAGCTCAGGTTTGATGTATTTTGTTTATGGGTTTTAGTGTTATCCACCTGTCACCTTCTCCGCAATAGGAGTGTTGTTCCTTGGCTATCAGCCTAATGCCATTGTTTTGTTTATATGTTTATATTCAGGATGTAGCTTTAATGGAAAGCATGCAACTAGGTCTTGAAACGGTGGTTAGCGCAATTTTTGACAGTTCAGCTGTATTTGCTGCATGCTCATCTGAAACTAAATTCCAATTGCAAAGAATTCTGGAAGGTCGATTAATTAATTCTGTGCTACTTTTGCTCTTTGTCAATGCTTTACCCAGAAGCCAGATAAAAATCTGTTTGTTATTTCTAATGTAGGTTTGCTTCAGCAGCTTCTTTCTGTGAAGTGGACTGAACCGGCACTTACTGTTGTACTTGCTCGCTATCTGGATTCATTTGGTTCCTATTTGAAACAATTCCCAGATGCAGTTCTTGGTGTAGTAAATAAACTATTTGAACTTTTGACATCATTACCATTCCAGGTGGTTTCTCCTAGCTTTGACATTGTATTTGTTGAGGTTTTCAATAGTTAAAATTGCCATTTAATTGCTCTGAACTTCAACTTTCTACATGAAATTAATTTCTCAACAGGATCCTTCAAACACCGCACGTTTTGCTAGATTGCAAATCTGTTCATCATTCATCCGGATTGCCAGATCTGCTGAAGAAAGCCTTGTACCTCAAATGAAGGTTTTATTAGGACCACTTTATTGGATATTTTTATTTAATATAGTTACTTCCTTTGTTCCTATATCCTCTTCTTTTCTTTCATATTGTTTTGACTTGTCTTCTGTGACTGAACATATGCTTGTAAAGAAGCATTGAAATAGTGAAGGGACAAGAGCATGTTATTCTAGTAGTTCTGGTGCTACTTAAAGCTGTGCTAGTAAAAACTTAATGAAGTCCTTGGCATTGTGGAACAAGTAGGAGCTCAGCAGACATGTATTTTCTTATTTAATTACCCCAAGTCGTCATATTTTAATCCTGTCTTTCTTAATAAATCTGATTGCAGTTAGCAAGGCACAAGTGTCATGAAAATTATCTGACATCACCATACAGAACTTGACTCCATGCAAAGCATTCTAGTTTACAGCTACAATCAACTTCATTTCTCTAACAAGTCAGCATAACTCTCTTTTGCTGTTTGCTATGGTGGATTGATACTGCAGGGTATTGCTGACTCAATGGCCTATCTTGAAGGAGAGGGCCGTCTGCTGCGAAGTGAGCATAATATTCTAGGTGAAGCAGTTCTCATCATGGGCTCTTTTGCTGGGTAATTAATCATTATTCAATTGTTATTTTTGAATGACTTGATTTTTAATTGCTTTCAAACCTAATTTCATATGAATCAGGAGTCAGCAGCAACAAGAAGTACTAGCTTGGTTACTAGAGCCTTTAAGCAAACAATGGATGCTGTTAGATTGGCAAAATGCTTACTTGTCCAATCCATTTGGTCTGATGCAATTATGTTCCGACACCCAATTTATGTGGGCAATTTTCCATACTGTAACCTTTTTTGAGAAGGCACTCAAACGGAGTGGAGTTAAGAAGGCCAGCTTGCATCTGCAAAATTACCCAACAAACAACAATTCAACTTATTCTCATCCTTTGTCTTCCCATTTAACATGGATGCTGCCTCCACTCTTAAGGGTGAGTTTAGACTTTAGAATGTAAATTTAAGTTCTTTGCCAATTTTGTAGTAATGATATTGGTAAATGTATCAATGCGCAGTCTTGTGACTGCAGTTCCAGGTTGGTTACATCATCTGTTACCATCTCTAGATTTAAGTAATGAAATGCAGTATGCCTTTGTTCAACTGCAGCTACTTCGATCTATACATTCTCTCTGGTCTCAGCCAATAGACCAAGCTTTATCAGGCGAAATAAGAGCCGCAAAGGGTATGAACCATGTGGAACAAGCAAGTCTTCTGGGAGAAAGCAATTTTAAACAGCTGAAAGATCAACCAGGATTTGTTGATGGCATTGAATCAACCAATGAAGTTGACACAAAAGAAAATAACATACGAAACTGGTTAAAGGGTATCCGGGACAGTGGGTAAGCATATCTGAGACTTATTGTCCTTCATCAGTATAGGAATAGCTGTTCATATCTCCAATTTTCTTTCTGATTATTTTGAATTATATTTATGTTTTTGCTCAATGAATTGGCTTGCTTCATCCATTAGGCAATATGCTTGGTTGATGGTGTATGATGAGATCAGGAAATAGTGAAAACATGGGCTACATCATTTGCCACCAGTTTGTACATCTTCAAGCTGATTGCAGAGCCAAACTAACTCATTGAATTTTGCTGTATGCAAAATCAATGTCTAAAATAGTAAGCTAGAACCTAACACTGACATGATTAGTGCCCTTAATAATTGTATACTTAAATGATTGGTGAGGTTTGTTTTAATGATGAACTTCTAGTTGACCATTTGTCAGTTTACCCTTCACAATTTAATTGGTATGCATTGAGGAAGAAGATGCATAAAGGAGACATTGATTATGCATGCATACACATAATTGTGACAAGCAAATAGAACCTCTGTACTGGAGGCTAATCTGTAAAAATGGGGCAGCAGAATGACAGGGTGGTGTGTAAAAGTGAAGATGAATATTGTAATTGGGGGATTGTAAGCAATAGATGTTGGAGACAGACCTGAAGGGATATTCTAGATGCAAATGCTGTGTGGCACCATCTGTCAAGAGATGCTCCAGTTGTGCATTCCATGTGGGGGCACTCCATTGCCAAGTGTCTATTCTGGAAAAGGATCCTTCACAAAAAATGCTTTCTTTTATGAAGGATGACAGTACATGTATGCATGTACAGATATTACGGTGATGTCTGAGTGGAAAGTTCCCTTCGGATAACAAAAGTAGGGTATAGAACCAATAGGCGGTGAGCTACATGGATAGTCTTGATCTGATTTGGTGTTGGTGTTAGGGAAGACTTTTCTCTGGAAAATCCTGGTGGCTATAATAGCCATTACCTTAGCAAACCTTTTTGATAGTGCTCCTGGTCTCAAATGGTAAATGCTAGCAATGGGGTGGAGTTGCTTGCCAAAATGGACTGCACATTGTTCCATTGTTTCTTATACTACTAAGGATTGCCCGATCTTGTGAGTTGAAAAATATCATCTGAATGTGTTCAATATGAGATTTGATCATCCATTGACTGTAACAAATACAAACATAAAAAGGTCCCAGCTTCGGAGCTTCTTATATGGCAGGCTTATGACATATTCTAAATGTCTTTCATCAGTTTGAGTATTACTTTGTCCCCTCTAATTTCCTGATTCTATTTTACCCTCACATCTTATAACTATTCATATGATGATCATAACATGGTTTCTTTGGCATGATGCAGGTATAATGTGATAGGCCTGGCAGCAACCATTGGTGATGCATTTTTCCGATGCATTGATAACCCTTCTGTCACATTAGCGCTTATGGAAAACATCCAGTCAATGGAGTTTAGACATATTCGCCAACTTATTCACTCAGTTCTCATTCCTCTGGTCAAGTCCTGCCCTGTCGATTTATGGAGCTCATGGCTAGAAAACCTTTTGCAGCCATTGTTTCTCCATTGCCATCAAGTTCTTACTTGCTCTTGGTCTGGTCTTATACATGAGGGCAGAGCCAAGATCCCTGATAGTTTTAGTAATCTGTCTGGTCTTGAGCTAAAGGTGGAGGTGATGGAAGAGAAGTTGCTTCGTGATTTGACTAGGGAAGTATGCTTTCTTCTCTCAGTTTTAGCTTCACCAGGTCTCAATAGTAGCCTTCCCTCTCTGGAACAACTTGGAAATGCCAATCGGATGGAAGCATCGCTTGGTGACTTGGATTCGTTTGCCTCCAACTCTATGCTTGGGTAATGTTTGCGGCTTCAATTGTCTGGAATTTTCTCCGGACTATAAAATTTGTGTAGGAAGTGGAAATCTCCACATATTTTAAGAATAAATTGTAACACTATGGAGTTGTATCTTCACTGATTTAGCTCATTGATTCTCTTCCAGCTTTGTCATGAAGCATAAAAGTCTTGCAGTTCCTGCATTAAGGATATGCATTGAAGCATTTGCTTGGACCGATGGGGAAGCCATGACGAAAGTCACTCACTTCTGTGGAGCTCTAATTCTTCTTGCTGTTTCATCAAATGATGTGGAACTCCGGGAGTTTGTTGCTAAAGATTTATTCTGTGCAATCATTCAAGGTCTGGCTCTGGAGTCAAATGCTATTATTAGTGCAGATCTTGTTGGTCTTTGCCGTGAAATATTCATCTATCTGTCAGACCGGGATGCTGCTCCTAGACAGGTCGGTTAATCGCTTTACTCTTTGACTTGAGCTTATAGCTTGTGTAGTTAAATATCGATCTACATCCGCAAGATGGCCATCAGTGCTAAGTGTCTTCAGATTTTGTTTTATCCACAGGTTCTATTGTCTCTTCCGTGCATTACTCGTGATGATTTGGTTGCTTTTGAGGATGCCCTAACAAAAACATCAAGCCCTAAGGAACAGAAACAGCATATGAGAAGCTTGCTTATGCTGGCAACTGGGAACAAGTTGAAAGCACTCGCTGCTCAAAAACCCACAAACACTATAACCAATGTAACAGGTCAGCATCATGCCTTGCTATTCTGTTATTATGAGTCTCTAGTATGTTCATTGAATGATAGTTTGGCCCATAATTCCTAGTACAGATATCTCATCAGGGGTCTACCTCCAAAGTAAAAAATAGCAGCATCAAAAGTACCATAAGAATTCACTAAACCTTATGTTTGGGTTGATCATTGATTAGAAGAGACAAATTTCTTTCTTCTCATCATTTTCCTTTCCCTTGACAGTGTGAGTTTGACACTGAAAGCAATGTGTTCAATGTGCTAATTGGCATACACACACACACACACACACACACACACACACACACACACACACACATGTCCAACTAATGCACTTGCATGTTGTTGCTCAGCGAGAAATCGAACTTCGGCCAGAACTCCTGCTCAAGGCATCCAAGACGATGGTGTGATCGGATTGGCTGCAATAACTTAAACAACTTGGCTCGATCACAATGTGTGTACATAGACATGAATACAAACTCAAGAGAACCTTGAACTTTTGCTGGAGGTCCAAATGAACCAGACTCAGCAATCACCGGAAATCATTGTCACCAAAGCCAGCATTTATGCAACTTATAATTTCACATAGAAACTTCAAACTTGGATTAATTATCACCCTTGAGCTTTCTTGAATCATCTATAATGTTATGTTTATAACTTTATACTGAAAATGATATAAAGTAAAGCAGAGAGTACCACAGTTTTTAAATGCATACAAGCTTGCAAAGCTGAAATTTTGTTGCAGGTCATCACCGTGGCAATCTCACTTGATTCGAGTTTTCTCATCTTTGTGAATATGTAAACAGTGACTGGGTCTGGTTCCGGGTCCCAGTTCCAGTGTCCAATTAATGAACATCATGGAACTTGGCCCCCCACAAACCGGTCAAAAGATAAGCAAACGTGTCCCTCATTATGCCCCTATTCTTTGTTTCTGTTTCTCTGGCTCCTTTTATTTTTTTTGGGTTAATTTTTCCTCGAAGCAATAAATAAAACTGTTTTATTATTATTATTATCCTAGAATAAGTGAATGATTTGATTTTTTTACTTTCATTTATAATGCAGGTATATATATATATATATACATATATTTGTTTAAAAAAAATAAAGTTTTATCATATATTGAAGGTAAGTGTGAAGCTTTTATAAAGGAGAAAGCAAATAAAAAGGGGTAAAAAAAAAAAAAAGGACCTGACTTGCTGACGTCAGGAAGACTGTCCGGGAATCCCGACCGTCAAATAATTCGGTCAATCGGATCGGACAGTGGGTTGTAACATCATAACTTCGTACTCACCACGTGGCTTATTTTGACTCGTCCGCTTTGGTTCCATGACGGCAAACCCAAGGCTCACCGGGCGGTGACGTGACCTTTGAGATCGATGGCTGCAGCCCGAGGTTCACCGTTCGCCGTTGGATAACAGCGCCCGCGTGAATGATCGGACGGCTCAGCGCTTGTCCCATCGATCGCGGTGCGTTGTCGGTGTCTCGTTCACCGGTCTGCCCTGGATTTTGTGTGCCCCTGCTCGTGTCTCGTGTGGCTTCTTACCCATCACACACGCTCACACTTCAATTCAAACCCTAAAACCAGTATATATATATATATATATATATATATATATATATATAATTTATTAATTATTAATTTTTTTCTATTTTAAGTTACATTATATATAATTACAAAATATTAACAAATGCGAATGCAAATAGAATTACTATTTTAGCACAAATAAAATATTCTCACTTTATATAAACTGGAGTTTGAATATGTTTTTTAGTAAACGCTCAAATACTGTACATGAAATTTAATATCAATAAATAAAACTATATATTTATAAAAAAATAAATAAAAAATTATCACTGGAGAAAATGAGATCATAATATATAATTTTTTAAAAAAATAAAAAATTTTAAGATATATATATATATATATATATATATATATATATATATAACTCCTTAATGTTCATTAACATATAAAACCAACCAACAATTTTACTAATAAAATTAATAAGATTTAGTTTCTGTCTTTTCTTGTTATGTTGTGGTCCTCTTCATTTATGGCCATACTTCCCCCACTTTTTTTTCCTTTTTTTTTTTTGCATATTTTAAAACTTATAGTCTTAATTATAATGGGAATCAAATCAAATCAAATCAAATGTTTTAGTAGAAATAAATTCAAATTAATAAACTTCAAACCAAATCCAATGACCACCGGATCAGACCTCCACCTCCCCACTCCAAAATTAATGCTCAAAATTTCTCCTAATTTTCATAACCCAAAAATGATTTTAATAAATGCGTCGTCTTCTCAGATTAAAAATATCCCTTCATTTATTTGTTTTATAAACAAACAAACAAACAAATAAATAAATAAATAAATAAATAAAAAGATTGTGGAAAATGAAACACCAAACTACATCCCTGTCTTCATTTTGGTGGGCCCATAGTTTACAAAAACAAAGGAGTGGACTATTAAGCAGTGAATTAGACCTCCAAAATATAAAACTCCACTCCACATTTGAAGGTTGTTTTCGGATAATGACTAGTCTCACTACTAATTGTCTTTGCTTAACTTCAAATAATGATACTCTTTTGTTATCTTGCTTCCTCTTTCAACCTCCATTCAAATTAATGCTGTTAATCATCCACAAAACAAAAAAGTTTTCTTTCCAATAATTTTGTGACGTCACATGTTTATATATATATATATATATATATATATATAAATTATTTTCTTCCAAATTATTCCTTTATATGTGACATGTTTTTGTTTCTTTATAAATCCTCATTTTAACTGTTTCACTAAGCGAAAAAAAAAAAAGAAGTTAGAATTAAAATTTTATGACTATTTAACTTGATTATTGTATTTTTTTCTATTCAATTAAGATTATATATATTTAAAGTTATAATGGACCAAAAGAATTGTAGCCCAGCGGTACCTCGGGTCCCCTCGTGGGAGGAGACGCGAGTTCAATCCCCCCGAACCATGCTCCCCCGTTCCAAGAGTGTGAGGACATTGTAGACAATCCCTCCGCTATGCGTACGTCTCTGAGAGTTGGCGTTTGTCGCTATATCTCAAAAAAAAAATAATAATAATAAAAAAAGTGATAATGGTGCAGAACTTGGTAAGGTTAAATTAAATATGTAGCCATATAATTTGCAATATTAAAACTTCTGATATTTATAATATCATCATCATATGTTTTATTTTTTATTTATTTATTTATTTTTATAATCCAGTAATCATATCATTTTTAATGGAGATTGTGATTGCCTTATTGTTGTTTGACCTCTTTTATGTGTTTGAATTGCCATTTTAACTTACTTTGTAACCACTTTATAAAAAATATACAATGATAAATATTAATTAATTAAATGCATAACACTAAATAAATTTAAATTATACTGTTTAATTCAAGTATCTGTTTTAATGCATGGTTCATGGGTAATTAAAAAAAATATACGTACGTGTTTGGTGATTTATTCTCTTGAAAAAAAAACTTTTATTTATTTATTACAGAAAAAACCTCTGAAAAGTGAAAATATACTGGTGCATCTGCCCGTTTCCCGATTCCCGATTCCCGATTGCCGATTGCCGGATAAGGACGACGAGCCGACCATTCCAATGGTTCAGATATCTTCTATTAGACACGTGGCATTTGATCCATCACTCACCTCGAGATCTAAATCCCACCATCTTTCCCTCATTCCCCCTCTTCCACTCTCTCTCTTTCTCTCTCCCTCTCTCTCTCGCTCTAGCAGAGTTACGCAAATCTCAGCTTTTCTGGTGCGCCGCCGCCGCCGCACCGCAGCCGAAGGCTACGCCGTGCGGGCGCCGGAGGGATGCCTGTTGGGTGGTGGCCATGCCTCCCGGATGAGGTGTGGGAGCATGTCTTCTCGTTCGTGGAGTCGGATGGCGATCGGAACTCGATCTCATTGGTGTGCCGTGGTTGGCACCGCCTCGAGCGGCTCACGCGCCGCCGGCTCTTTGTGGGAAACTGCTATTCCGTGGCCCCATCTGCGGCGGCGAGGCGCTTTCCGGCGCTGAGAGCGGTAGCGGTGAAGGGAAAGCCTCATTTTGCTGATTTCAACCTTGTGCCGGCTGGATGGGGCGCTGGAGCTGGCGCGTGGGTGGAGGCGCTAGCTGCGGCGTGTCCGCAGCTCGAGGAGATCAGGTTCAAGCGGATGGTTGTCTCGGATGAGTGCTTGAATGTAATCTCGAGATCGTTCAAGAATTTTAGGGCTTTGCTTCTGGCTTCGTGCGAGGGTTTCGGCGGCGCTGGGCTCTCCGCCATTGCTGCTAATTGCCGGTTTGGCTCTCGTTCTCTGATTTCCCTCCTTGTTCATTTTGTTTTGGTAGTTAATTTCGATATTTTGTATCCTTTTCTATGATTAAAAATGTTTTTTTGTTCGGCAAAAAGAAACTCACCGCGGGAAAGTTCCTTTTTTTGGCTATTAAGAAAGTATTGTTTTTTTTTTCTGGTGTTTATTAGTGGTGTCAATGATGGCTAATGGTTTTTTTTTTCAAAGAGAAAATGACGGCTTTTAAAGATTTTTTTGTATAGGTCTTGGTCGTTTTGATGTTGAAAACTTATATTTCTTATCGGAGAGCGATAGATTCCCTTTTTCTGTAGCTTCTGAAATTGTAGATCTTTCGTTGCTTGCCATTAATTTAATGAGTTTAATGGAGTTCCTGTGAATCAGTTGAAATACTCTCTTTAGTCAAGTGAATTTTCATTTGAAGACTGAAGACGCCGAACCATGTCTCCCAAAGCTCAAAATTTTAAATTAAGTGTTGATGCAGTGAGGTATTTCAGATATTTAGCATGGTATTACTGGATTTATAATGCATTGAGGAATTTAATTGTATACGATCTTAATGAAAGAGGCAAGATTTCTGAAAACATGATTTTAGGAGCTCCTTTGATGAAATATTGCTGTTGTTGGTTTTGAGTGTTGGTCTTTGATTAGGTTGAGATTTCAGTGGATTTTTTTTAAGTTTTGTGAAAACCATTTCTTTTCATGGTTTAATACCTGATCTTACTCAAATGAAATGTCACCCTAGGTAGTTGTGGAAGGATGGTTTGTTGGTTTCTGAGTAGATATTATTTCTAGATGGATAGTGGCCTCTTATCTGTTTAATATAATGCCAGCTCCCTTCCTGGCCTGAATGCTAGAAAACTAATTATGAATCATGAGTCCAAATCCCACTTTTTGGTGAATAGCACTGAATGCTGCCGCCTAAAGGACTGGCTTGGGTGAGGTTGCAGCTAAATATACTAACTTGACAACTTCTCACTACCCTTTTGCGAGAATGCTAAGTGTTTGTAAAGTAAATACATTGTTTTGGGGTTATTTCCATCCTGGTTCTGTAAGTAATAAGCTGGCCTCCTCTCTGTGCAGACATTTGGAAGTGCTAGATTTGCAGGAGAATGAAGTGGATGATAGGTGTGGAAACTGGATGAGCCACTTTCCAGAGTCTTTCACCTCTCTTGTGTCTCTGAATTTTGCATGCCTGGAAGGGGATGTGAAACTCTCTGTTCTTGAACGCTTAGTAAGCAGATGCACTAACCTCAAGACCCTCAGGCTAAACCATACTGTGCCTTTGGAAAGGCTTGCTAGCATCCTTCATCGGGCCCCTCAGCTTGTCGACCTTGGCACTGGCAAGTTCTCTTCAGACTATCGGCCAGAACTCTACTCCAAGGTTGAATCAGCTTTTGCTGGGTGTAAACAGCTGAAGAGCTTATCTGGCGTCTGGGATTCTAGCCCTTACTACCTCCCTGCTGTCTATCCTGTGTGTGATAACCTGACGTCATTGAATTTGAGCTATGCCACCATTCAAAGCCCCGATCTGATTGATCTTGTAAGCCGTTGCAGGAATATTCAACGACTCTGGGTATGTTAATATGCTTCCCTATGTTCATTTTATTTTTTTTCAGTACACTATAGTTTTTTTTCCTTTCATTGCGGATCTTTATTGGGAAAATTTCCAACCAATGCTTATTAGAACAAGACCTGTTTGTTAGGTAATGGACTACATTGAGGATGCTGGCCTTAATGCTGTTGCAGTATCTTGTAAGCACCTTCAAGAACTGCGTGTTTTCCCATCAGATCCATTTGGCTTGGCAGCACCCATCACACTAACAGAGCTCGGCCTTGTTGCTGTCTCTGCTGGTTGCCCGATGCTACATTCTGTTCTGTACTTCTGCAGACAGATGACAAATTCTGCACTAATTGAGGTTGCTCGGAACCGCCCCAACCTCACACGTTTCCGCCTATGCATCATCGAGCCTCGAACGCCTGATTACCTCACCCTGCAGCCCCTTGATGCGGGATTCAGTGCCATAGTTGAATCTTGCAAGGACCTTCGGCGTCTCTCAGTCTCAGGCCTCCTCACTGACCAGGTCTTCAAATCCATCGGTGAGAAAGCCCATCGTCTAGAGATGCTTTCAGTGGCATTTGCCGGGGACAGTGATGCTGCTCTCCACTATATTCTATCTGGGTGCAGTAGTCTGCGGAAGCTGGAGATCAGGGACTGCCCATTTGGAGACAAACCTTTGTTAGTAAATGCAGCAAAGTTGGACACAATGCGATCCCTTTGGATGTCGTCTTGCTCTGTGAGCTTAGGAGCCTGCAAAATACTAGCGAAGAAGATGCCGAGTCTTACTGTGGAGGTGATAAATGAGCGATCGAGTACATGCAAGGCGTTGCCCAACAGCGGCACAGTTGATAAGCTTTACATTTACCGGACAGTGGCTGGCCCCAGATCAGATACACCACCATTTGTTCAGATAGTCTAGGATGCCATTTGCCACCGCCATTCATTGTTAAGGTACCGCTTGCATGATATTTTTGTTGAACTATCTTGTCATTGTCTCCGATGATTATGCATGCAGAGATGAATCACTGATGCTATATTGATCGGTTTATTAATAGAGAGGCTGCATGGGGTTTGAGAGCAGAATGAATGCGTGGTTGCGGTCCTTAAGCACACTAGAGAGAGAGAGAGAGAGAGAGAGAGAGAGAGAGAGCAGTGTTAATAAATGAAATTGATGGGATGTGATCTTATATAATACGGACTGTCAGTGAGGACTCTGGAGCACAGATTCACACTTTGTTTGTACATTGAGGATCCTTTTTATTATTTTTTCCTGTACTTAGGCAGAATTTACATCTTTTGTACTTCATGTCTCTGAAAACATTAAATGTTCTGAATTGAACTTCTGTTTGAGGCCCTTTAAAGCTTCTCTGCTTTTGTTGTTATTGAATCCATCGCGTTTGCTTTGTGGTGGTTGTTCAGATCTGATGCATTGAATGAAGATCACCATAAATAAATTAAAAAAAAAAACAGTATTTATTTTTATAATATTAAATTCACATGACATGGGCGGACGGTGGTATGTCATGTGCGTGAACATCCAATGAGCTTTAAAAGTTTGGTTAAGCAAAGACCATATCCTGACATAACAATCCAATGCTTGTTCTGCTAATTTATATGCCTTAGATCGCTATTTATGATTCTGTCTTTTTGTTAGCCTGTTTTTAGTGATTGTGCAAATGTCCAATAACCAGAATATATATTATTCTCATTGCATTAAAAAAGAAAAACAAATGAGGTTGTGCATATGCGCGTTCTTTTGCAAGTTGGAAGGTGCATGAGCCCCAATAATTCAAAAAATAAGTGACCAGAAACATGCAGAAGAATCACACAGTAGGTATCATAAGTTGACCATTAATTTGGGGGCATGCTGCCTAACTGGCCCCTTGTCAATAAGAATGTATAATTGGCACTCACATGCCAAATTTTATTTCAATTTAAACCACCCGCATCTTCTTCATATTGATCACAAACTTAAGCCATTTTTTTAAAATTGCATAATCACATCATAACCGGGTTAACTGATACCTTTGAAGAATTGAGTCCGCAGAAGGCATTATAATGTTATGACAGTAACCTAACACACAACCCATGTGGATTGTTGCCTAAATCTCAGGTTTATCATATTGTATTTAAGTACATCTTTAGGCAAATGATGACCGGAGATGATATTGAGGCCGGGCTTGGAGATTGAGCACACTTACAAGAACAATATCTACAAACAAGCACAGTGAAGACAAGGTTTCAATAGAAGTTCATAGCTGCTTCAGTTCCACCATGTCCTGAATCTTGCTGTTCCCCAATACTTGCTCCGGTGGCCTCGCACTCAGATGCTTCAGAATTTCAGCTGCTACAACTGCAACATCAGGAGAATCAATTAAAGCAATTAAAAATGAAAGGAATGACTATTTTTATTAACTATGATCATGATCATGATCAAATGGGTGAGGGATCTTGAAGCGCAATGTAATAGTTTTCCTCTGCAAATTAAACCAACTTCAACCTGAGCAGCGTTTTTTTATAAGCAAACAATTCAAAACATTTTATTCTATCTTTTAGCATCAATCATGGATTTTCAAAAGGAACTGATGCACATTTACACTTGACTACTACCCTCTATATACATCAAGAGGGTTTTTTTGACGAAAAAATACAAAAAGGTCACTCACCTTGTCATTCATTCACAAGCTATTTTTGTGTCAAAGCTACTGAGGCAGATAGCAAAGGCCTGAAAAGCCGATAAGGGATACCGATAATCCATAGTAAACAAATCCTTTCCGACCTTTCCAAACTGAAGAAGCACTTTATCATGATCGAGACCAGCTGGCCCACCTTCTGCTGAAGCCACCAACTGGAAATTCTTCACAGAAGCAACAGTGACCCGTCCCTTGAAATTCAAACACCAGCATTGGAGTTGTTCATGCCACCTTGGAGCTTTGTTCTTTAAAACTAGTGTTCCTTCTTTTGGGACTGATAATGATCCAGAAAGAAAGCTCTCTGAGCAAATTGACTTGGTTTTGAAGAATGGGATTGATGGAAAGGAATCTAGATTACTAAGAGGGAATTCAGTCGGTGTGGGAGCTTCCCCTCCTGGTTCAATTGCAGAGGAAGGAATTGAGTCCATGACACAATGCATTCTCCTGGGTCCCCTGCTAATTTTAAAAATGTGTCTAAATACCAGATATATAATCTAAATACAAGATATATAACAAAGATGGGCAAAAGAAGAACTAAATAATAACATCCACATGATTATGTGACTTGCCTGGAACCCAAAACATTTAACTCGTAAGCAATGTGGGCAATGGGATAGTTCCCAGCAGGTACCCTTGGCGAGACTTGTTTAGAGCCTACAAACCGTGTTGAACGACTTTTCCAAGCCACAGATCCAGCATGAGGTGGCTGACCATCATACACTGTAAATTTAGTTCCCAAAAAGTTCGACCTGTTTCCAAACCCAAAAAAAAGAAGCCCTGATGAGTGAGACTGGAGAAGAAGTCCTAAGATGCCACTTCTCCTTTCAAAGCCTTTATTCTAAAACAGTAATATCATTTAAATTTGATCTGGTTCATAAATTAGACCCTTTTGTTTACAACTCATACACCATATAATAGAAAAGGAAGTACCGGCAGGAGAAGATCATGCTATCCATAAGACAGTGTAATGAGATAACATAAATTAAACGCTAAAAACTGCCCATAAGCTTTACATGGGAAAATGATAGCAAATGGAAAGTGAAGCCTAACACCAAAATTAGATGGGTTTTATCTATATTTTTTCTACATGCTCTCAAATTTAACGTTTTCCAATCTTTTAACTTAAAGTTTCTTACAACACATGCCAGGAATACAAAAAAAAAAGTTCATAAACAGAACCTTTTGAACAGTCATCGACTTGTTATAACTTCAGAGGTTGGTGAAACACATGATGACTTAATTACAAATTTCAGAACCAATGTCTAAGAGCAAAAAGAAACGGCTACTTGACTCACCTCAGTTTTCCAATATATGTTCCACTGCCTTTGGACATGTCATCCGCATCCAAAGAGATAATATAGTCAGTGCACGTAGGGCGTCGAAGCCTCCGAGCAGCAAGAAGGAATTTACCTTCATCCGTCAAAGCTGCAAGAAATATTTATCAGAAACAGAACACAGACAAACCTAATGAAGACAATATAAAAAAGACAATGAAATATAGCATACAATGACCAACCTGCAGTCAGACCAAGGAAAAGATGATATGTCTGATTTGTTCGATTCCTTTTGATAAAACACTGGATGAGCAAGTCCCTTGGACCAGGCTGCATGTGTGGCAAGCGTAAGAAACAAATTTTAAAAATGAAAAAGTCAAGCTTGAAGAAATTGAAAAGACATGAGAAGCTCAAATAGAAGGTACTATATCAGCATGAAAAAATGCTTAGTAATATATGCTCCCAGAATATCCTTTGGCCATCATCAATTTGCTCTACTTACAATTAGTCATTAAAATCGTGTTTGGTTAGTAAGTATGTTTAAGGGAATTTTTTTTTGAAAATTGATTTTCAAGAGAAAACTTCTAAATGAACTAACCTAAGCACACTTTGTCTTAATTAATAACACTCAAAATTAAATATTTTAAAATTAAAATTTTGTTTTTTAATTAGTAAATTTGTTTTACTAATATTACTATTTTTTTTAAAAAAAATTAATAACTGTATTTAGTAAATGTGGTGGGATAAATTAAGGGTGCTTTGTAGGCATGGGACACTATGTTTATATCTCAAAGCTCCAAGGTGGACAATTTGATCATACAAACATCACTATAAAGAAACTAACACATAAAAGCTGATGTGCCTACAATCATGACAAAACTAAGACACCATATTTACCAAGAGATGATCCATAGTGGAAATAACAGCCTAAAATCAAGAAACTCAGGTGGCTTCCTATTTTAAGGCTCAATGTAGCATATCAATCTTTCCTAGATAGTTCCCATTTACTTAAAATTATTTTTTCAAGCTGGTATAATCTCTGACCATAAAAGCTTTTACAGTTGCTATCTACCATAAATAAGCCCACATGTTTTGAATTTTATTAAGACAAAAATTTCATACAAGAAGGTTATGGTGAGTGCAGTATGAGTTCCACATAAATCTAATACTTCAGCAATTGACATCCTATTCTACTGTATAGCATAGACTCTAAAATTTCAGCATTCAGACAATGAAATTCCATAATCATTCTTAAGCATACCTTAATAAATAGCAAAATTAAAACTCCTTACGCAACTAGCACCAAAAATAACATGAGGAACAAGGCAAATTGCAAATAATAATCAGAAAATGCTTAAAAGGCGAACCTGCTTCACTGAGATGGGAAATGTCACCTTCCCAGAAACCTCTAGTGTCTTAACAATCTCCTTCATGATCTCCCTCCAGCTCCTACAAACACCTGCACAGGCCACCACATCCTTCCGCGAGGGCCATGAGTCCTCTGAAGCCTCAATCCTCACCAACACCTCTCGCAGCAGCTCCAGAGGCATATTCGCCCAGCAGCTTTGCTTCAACGACGCGCCTAACGCTGGAATCCCCTGGCCATCGCCAACCAACCGATGCGATCTCGACCGCACTCCATATCCCAACCTCACATCAAACCCCTTCCTTGACATGCTCCCAATCTCCCCCTTCATGTCATGAATAATACTCTTGAAAGACATGGAAACAAATCCAAAAGACCACACCTTCAACGACGATCCAATAATCTCAAGCAAACCAGATCTCAACTCCTTCTGAATATAGTTCACAATTCAACAGCCAAACCATTGAGATCCTTCATATATGAAGCTAAAAGTCAAGTCTGAAGACCCAAAATCCAACCTTTGAACCAAAAACAATAATTTTCCTTCAATTTCTATGCTTCTTAACCAAAATCTATAAATCCGAGACCAATGGAACGTAAAATTCCCAAATAAAAGCCAATATTTACCGCTCTGATAGTATAAAATAGTACCTGAGGGAAAGAATTGAGGACCTAGCGTTCCAATTTCAGGAGAAAGGATCAATACTAATAGAAATTACAGCCACGTTTGTGTGCCGAAAGAGGAGAATGAGAGAAAGAGAAAGGGAACGGGACTTAGTGCTGCAGCTCTGTCCCAATCTTATCTCCAAACAATTCATTTCAGACAACAATATACTTATAATACCACGCGAAGATGTTACTCCTCCCGCTCCCGTACCACGTGGCGACTAAGTAATGGTACATAAATCCCCAATATCCAATGAAAAACAACCACGTAGGATAGCAAGGAGACAACAAATGTATTAACTTTCGTGCTTATTATTATTATTATTATTATTATTATTATTATCAGATGCTCAATTGCCAGCTGAAGCCGTCCGTGGCTTCCACGGAGCTCGTATAAACCCATGTTGGAGCTCATAAAGAAGACAATATTTTAGCTCTAGGCGGGGGCTTGGCTCATTAGGTGTTGTGATTGGGATAATTGTCAAACTGACGCCTTCTTGATTTACACTTTATTATTATTATCATTATTATCACTATTATTATTATTATTATTATTATTATTTTACCATATTTTTTTTATTTTAAGTTGTGAGATTAAGTGAGAGTTGGGCCCACTAATAGTATTTTAATTCTTTTCCTCCTTGAAATCAACGTGACGTAAGTGCCATATTGTGGTATGCAAGTATAAATATTCAGACCTGACGCCTAACCTTAAAGAGTTTTTTCGTATAAAATATAGGCCTTATGTGACCATGCCTTGGTCTCTACGCCTTACACCAACACATCTGGCTTTCAATACATAACTAATCAAACTTTGCTCCCTGATTTAGAAGAAAAGGTTTATCAGCTATTACTGACCGAAAAAAAAACATAAATGAAACAGAAAGAGTGAAACATGAAAGGCCGAGAGCTGACAAGATAGTTAACAGTAATTAAACAAAATCCTCAATTCATCTCACCAGAAATACCTCAGATCCTCAAATTATTTTGCCAACAGTAGCGAGCCCCCATGGTATATTGTGGGATTCACCGTAAGGCAACATCCTGAGCCAGTTGGAGTGGGTCTCCTGCAGAAGAGTCACAGGCAAAATTAGATTTGAGCTGGTTATATTATTACTGGTGGACCCCGAATATACAATACATTAAAAACACTGAACAGAGTTGATGGTCTGCCACTATCATTATTAACAAAAGAAAGAAAAAAAAAATACATATTCGATTATGCGCAACATAATCTAATCATATCTGCTGAGTTTGATGAGGATCTCTTTTAAGAAAAAGATCCCCATGGGGAGTTGTTGTTTTGTTGGAGGAGCTCATATAATGACAGCGCTAATCATCATAAAGAAGACCCTTGAGCCCGGAGGGATGTGTAACGCTGTTTCTTAGACTAGGGAGATTCCACTGATGGTTAAGGACAATTTTGAGAAGCATTACAAAATCTGTTTGTGTTGTCAGTTCTAACTTGATCATTCTGCACTTCTTGAGCTTTTGCTGTAGGATTGCGGATCTAAAATTCAAAAATGAACCTCTAGTGCACGCACACCCTAAACATTTAAACTGCATTTTTACTTTACCAAAAATCATATAATTCGGAATCCCAAATAATTAGTAATTAACGACCAAAACAACATAAATGTTAAGTATGAAAATAATCATAATTCACATCATCAATCAAATAACATAAGAATTAGGGTAAATCAAACTATGGATAAATACATGAAGTAGCTTCATTGAATTCTTGAACCATATATCCACATCATCTACTCAAGTTGCATGACATCAAGTTAGAAAGCATGTGCTTTGGCTAGTTAGTTGGGCAACTCTCCTTTCTCATGCTGGACCCAGGTATTATGGCATTGTCCATGCAATGGATGGGGTACACTAGACATCCCATTGAGTTGGAAAAAAGAGATACCATTGGAATCACATACCACAGCACTATCTTATTTAAATAGATCAAACAACCTAACAACTAAGATTCTTGAAGAAGCTAGAATTTGATATTACAAAGTGGTCATCATGATGCTTGGCATCTTAGAAGGCGACAACTGCCTAGTACTGAGATCTAGAGATCTAC
This sequence comes from Dioscorea dumetorum, assembly GCA_902712375.1. Classification (NCBI taxonomy): domain Eukaryota; kingdom Viridiplantae; phylum Streptophyta; class Magnoliopsida; order Dioscoreales; family Dioscoreaceae; genus Dioscorea; species Dioscorea dumetorum. Next base: position 133,553 of record CACTHL010000683.1, read on the forward strand.
TTCTTATAGCATTAAACAGTAAACAACAGAAGACCTGATGTCATAATTAATGAGTGTGGGTGCAGATAAGCAAAGGGTTAGCTGGTGAGCATTGCCAAGGAAACCACTTTCCTCATAAGCATGAGGAGAGGGTAACAATTCTTGATGCCACACTTAGCAAGCTATGAAGATATATTCGAATGTCAAAGAATTACTATATAGATTGGTAGCATGGCCTCCAGTAGATGATTCTATCAAGTGAACTGACATCTTAAAAGTATTAGATTTGTACAGTAAAGCACAAGCGACTGCAATCCCAAAGCAGAGTCAAACTGCTACTTCTTATGACTACTATGATACAGGTAAATGCTGTTCGTTATTTGTATGGTTCATGCAGTTGTTCCCATAAAATCAATATTCGACCAACAAGGTGATAATTCAGTGCGAGTACTTCTGTTTGTCAATGAAAATTTAAAATCATCAAAAGTATTTGTACTGAAGACATTTCCTGCCAAATTTTCCTCGGCGCTGCCAAAAGAATGAAAGGCTGGCAATAATCAAGATGTGCAAAAATAATCTCACTTTAATCCATTGACTCTTCTAAACCTGCTACCTTGGACTGAGAAGAGGCCTGAGATAAAAGTTGTTACAAAAGAACTGCATACATAAATGCATGAATATCACATATAGACATGCCCACATGCAAAGTTTGGAACCTATAAATGAAAATTGGCAGTTTCATTGGAACAAAAACTACTATGGGAGAGAGATTTCTGGAAGTAATTGCAGAACCATCATGTAAAACAGAAAGAAAGACAGTTTTCTTCTACCTGACTGACCAGCATATGAATATAGAGAAAAATGGTGGCCGGTTCTTATAAATTTCTGAGTGTTCCCCTTGGGGTCATTGAGCAAAACTAGAAATAAGGGTCATTTACCAATAAATAAGAGGTAAATGTTTTGTTTATTTCTGTTTTTCAATAAAGTAACTTTTGTTCAATATTGAAGCGCCTTCCAATCAATATTATATATATATAAGAAATATTCTTGCTAAACAGGTCCATACTTTTTCGATTAATAATGCAAATGTCATCATCACGAGAAGAACCCTGCTGGAGGTTGTGTTTCATCATATTATGGCAATCAATTACACAGTTTATCTGTGACTTTCTTCTGTAAAAACTAAATCACAGGGGTAGAAGAACAAACTAGATGGAAGACACAAACTCAATTTGATTCGCTCTTCTTGTGAATAATACCTTGTAGACCAATGTAACATTATGCAATTGTCAACACCAGACTAAAGCTCCTCTCATTTGTGAAAATAAAAGATAGAGTTGCCCATCCTATGTCAAAGTTGAAGGGACATTTAGCAAATCTCAAATTTAACACCATTCAAAAACTTTCCAAGCAAGTAAGACTTTTCTACTGAAAATAAATAGGAAATCAAAAAAATACTCTGCCACAAAGGTACCGTAGAACAACTTGTTTTGAAGATATGGACGAATGACCTGCATATGAACATATAGCATGCACATATGTCTGCCTGGAGCAACTGGGGATGTTATGTCCTCAATTGCAGTGCAAGCATGGTATAAAAGAATTCTTAGGTACAGCAGCAGAAAAAGATCATTAAGGAAAACTATACCTTGTTTGGGTATCATTTTTCTTCTTTTGTTTTTCTCTCACTTTCATTTCATCCGGATAAAATTCTAAATCCTTCGATAAGGCAAAGTCCATTTCCCTTTTCATGCTCAGGCTTATGATCCTTCTGATTTCAATCAAGATTCAAGAATGCTACTAATAACATCGTTTGCCATTAGAAACATCTTTTGCTTCCTCAAAGCCTGTATAGTACCCAAAAAACCATAATGAAAAACCACATAACCCTAAAATCACAACTGAAAACCAAAAGAATCAAAATAATTCAATCAATATACAAGGGGAGAAAAGGAACCAGAGAAAAACGCCAATGGCAACACTATTCACAGTGAAAAACATCCTCTAATTAAGCAGGAGCTGCATTGAGCTCAAAACTCACGATGAAAAATCAAATCACCGTAAAATAACAAATAAATGATAGAATTAATAGAAAACGCCCACTATAACACATAGATACACAAATGAGTATAAGAACCGATCACTTATCGGCTTTCAGATCATTGCTCGCAATAACAAAACATCTTTTAAATCAAAAGATCCCTGATTCTACCCAAAATCCACGACCAAGCATCCAATCACCGTAAAATCTCAACTGAAAAGGAAAATAAATAGAAAATTTTCAGCCAATTCATAACGGAAGGAGAAAGAAACGGGAGCGCACTCACCAATCGCGGGGCCTAATGGTATCTCACGAGAAGGATTTCAAGAACCCTAGCTTGCCCGCTCTGAGGCCATTTCGCTAAATTTTTAGCGAATTTTATCCAGTTTGGCGGGAAGGAAAGCCTTGCGTCGAGATGCGTGTTCCCACTCACATTGGATATCCACCGTTCAATGTTCCGTTGGATACCCCTTTTTTGAAAATATCCACTAATAATAATAATAATAATAATAATAGTAATGATAATAACAATAAGAAGAAATTTCTGAATGACCTCATTAATATAATTTTTTTAAAAAAAATTTAATTTTGTTTAATTTTTTGACAAAAACGATAAACATTTATCATTAAAAGATGTAAGAAACAAACAATATTAGTTACAGTAACAGTAACTTGTAAACTCTTTAAAAATAAATATCTTTACAAACAATTTAAAAAAAAAACTTTTTGAAAACCTACTATATATTTTGTTAATGGAAAAATTTTAACTCGAGTCTTCTCTAAAAATATTTTTAATGTAAAAATCACTAAATTACTATGATCTTTCTCTATATTGTTTACATAAAGATTAAAAATATACACTATTTGTTTACATAAAGATTAAAAATATACACTATTTGTGATATACAATAAGTTTGGTCCTTTTAAGGTGATAATAATAAAAATGCACATTTAATTAATTATTGATTTAAGTTTAAATAATAGTTTAAGTGTTAATAATTGTTTGGAAGTGTAGTTTTGAATTTCTCGGTTTGCATTTAATTAAATTTGAGAACTATGACTATTTTTGACATCGCCTGATAGTTATCATCATCCTGATCATAGCATTTAAGACGAATGACTTTTTTACTAATAATTTTCAACATGACACTATTTACATTATTATTACTATTATTATTATTATTTCTTATTTTATTATTATTCATTTTGTGTTTGTCACTATCCGCCGCTAGTGAATAACGTGAATAATGTGGTTATATCTCTTCATCCTTGTATTTGTTTTGCTTTTATTGCGGTTTATAATAACTTTTCTATTATTTTTATAATTTTTTTTTTATAATTGTTTTTATTTGTTAATAAAGTTATAATTTATTTATTTATATTACAAAATGTCACCCACCCAACACAAAAAAATAAATCGGCAAGTCAGGGGCAGTAAAATATACAATATTCATGAACTAATAAGAACAGAGGCTGCACTGAGAGATTTATAAGAAAATTTAGTTATTTACATCAAAGATATGACATAGAAATATAGTAAATTATACTACTGTATAATCATAAATCATACACAAATTACACCAAGTATAATCTCTGAACAGTAAATTAAAACCTATATCTATTAAATTCAATTCACCAATACCCACCACAAGAGCAGGAACCACCATAAAAATGATGAAACCTGCACCTATCTCTAATAATGATCTCCCTCCCCTCCAATTCAGACACCAACTCCATCACTCTATGACAATCACTGCAAATTCTCAAGTTCTTCACAATCCTAATAGGAGACAACTTTCCCTTCTCAGGACTAATAAGAGCAAAACACAATGCAAGCTTCTCACTGTGGCCATACAATGCCTCTTCCTTCTCCTCTTCATCCAAGTTCCTCAGCAATGTGCCAGTGTCTGGCTTGTATCCCTTCAGCTTGAGCTTCTCCATCACTGCTTCAATGGCTGCATATATCTCATCACACCTTGGATGCAGCTTATCTCCAGCAATGAACTCATGGAGCATTCCATCTATCTCAACTGTGCTACAACCTGGCACTTTTTTCACTTTTTGTTCTCTCATTTGAGCTCTCACCTTCTCAACATCCTCCCATTTTCCTTGTGATGCATATACATTAGAGAGTAATACATAGTTACCATCATGTCTTGAGTCTAACCGTTGAAGTTGTCCTGCTGCCTCTTCAGCAAGTTCTACATTGTGCTGGTACCTGCATGCAGCCAGCAATGCTGCCCAGACTACAGAGTCTGGTTTTATCGGCATTGTTTTAATGAACTTGTATGCTTCCTCCAGTCGCCCTGCACGACCGAGAAGATCAACTACACATCCATAATGTTCTAGTCGGGGTACGATGTTGTATAGCCTTTGCATTGATTCGAATAGCTGTAATCCCTCATCGACCAGTCCAGCATGACTGCATGCGTTCAGCAAGCCAATGTATGTAATGTCATCGGGCACAATGCTACTCCTTTCCATTGAAGAGAAAAGATTTAGTGACTCATTTCCTTTTCCATGAATTGCCAATGCATTGATCATTGCATTCCATGACGTCAAGGGCCTCTCTTGCATTTCTGAGAACAAGCGGCGGGAACAGTTCAAGTCCCCGCATTTGGCATACATGTCGATGAGAGCTGTTGTTAGGAAGACATCAGACTCTATTTTGTTCTTCTGGATGAAAGTGTGGATTCGCACTCCTTGAAATAGCACACCCGTCTGAGAGCAGGCATCGATCAAACTCACCATTGTCATGCCATCGGGTCTCACTCCTTGCATCGACTGAAACAATTCAATCGCTTGGGCTGGTCTTTGATTCTGAGAATACCCAGCAATCATCGCATTCCATGCAACCAAATCCTTGTCAACAATTCTATCAAACACTCTCCGCGCATCATCAATCCTGCCAATCTTAGCATATAAACTCAGTAAAGCGGTTGAAACGTGAGTTGAAGTCATTGATTTTGCCAAACATATGATCTTCTCGACTAGAACAATGTCCGGTGATTGAACACTGGCACACGCCGACAAGACTGACAAAATAGTAGTGGAGTCTGGTTTAATCCCGGCCTCAAGCATCCGAGAGAACACCAGCAACGCCTCATCATGCTTATCATTCTGCGAATACCCAGAGATCAACGTGTTCCATGACACCAAACTCCTCTCAGGCATTTGGTCGAACAGCTCTAGCGCAAGCTCCATTTCGCCAGCCTTTGCGTGTGCGCTCACCAATGTATTCCAAGAAACAACATCTCGTTGCGGCATTTCATCGAACACCTTCCTCGCCATCCGCAGCTCCCCAGAATTCACCAACCCCGCCATCATTATATTCCACGAGATCGAATCCTTCTTCTCCATTGCTCCGAAAACCCTGACACCATCCTCACTTTTCCCGCATTTGAAGTACATATCCATGAGGGAGTTCAGCACGAAGACATCGTTGCAGACCTCAGCGCTCTTTGCCACGCTCGCATGCACTTGCCTCGCGAGCTCCACATCGGAAATCCCAACGCAAGCTTTGGAAACACAAGGAAAAGTGCGCGCATTGGGAGAAAGCCTTCGCGCGAGCACTTTGCTGGCATAAAACGAGATCGCGAGTTCATAAATGGAGGATTGGACAAAGAGCCTGAGGATGGCGTTGCAGAGGACGATGTCAGAGTCGGGGATGGAGTCGAAGATACGAGCGGCGTAGGTTGCGGCAGAGGGGGAAAAGGGGCCCGAGGAGATGAGCTTGGTGATGAGGATGGTGTCGTGGTGGAGGCCTCGGCGGAAGAGATGGGCATGGATTTGCTTGAGCTGGTGGAGAGGGAGGTTTTTCTGGTCTTTGAGGATCGCCAGAGGAGAAGGAGGAGGCAGAGGAGGACGTGACGAAGGCTTGGAAGTGAGTGGGAACGCCATTGGAGGACAGAGTGCTCAGCTTCATTGAGCCCTGAGAGAGAGAGAGAGAGAGAGAGAGAGAGAGAATAATTAAGATATATGGAATATTGTTTTTTTTTTTAGATTAACATTGGGTATCGATAATCAACGACCTCTTGGTACCTAATTTTTTACGTAATTTTCGTTTCCAATACATCCATAGTTAATAAATCTTATAATCCACCCAAAATAAAGCTAAATGTGCTTGTTGCGCTCTTTGTGCATTTTCAGAGAGTCTACTCGCCAAGAAAAAAAAAAGACAATATCAATAAATCTTTTGTGAAAATATAACTAAATTTCTAGATATTTTTTAGACAATATAAAAGTTCATGTGATTATGAGTAAATAGTTGTAATGTAAGTGGTTTTACATGTAATTGATTATTTGATTCGATGTAAATGTTTCATTTATATGTAAGTGGATTTACATCTCACTCACATTTACAGTATTTCAACTTACATTAAAATTTGCTGTAAGTTGAAATGCAGTAAAGTAAATGGTATCTACTCATCACCGTGTTATGTTATATATAATTATAAATTTTTTTAATAAATTAAAATATTTTTAAATTTAATTATAAAAATTTTTGATAAAATAAATTATTTTTAAATTTGATTATAAAAATATTTTTATGTAATAAAATTTAAATAAATATTAAATTTAAAAATACTTAATTAAAAAATATCATTGAAACATTTTAAATAAATAAATAAATAATTATTATTTAAAATTATTAAAATAATTAGAAGTAATATTAACATAATTAGTAGCACTAACACAATTACAAAAAGAGTTATTTATGCTTTATTTATTTTAATATTATATTTTAATATATCAAATCTTATTTAATTCATATTGAAAAAATATTTTTATGGTATAAATTGAATTATATTACATTTTTAAATTTAATAAACCACCACTAAATTAATTAATTTTTAAAATTAGTATTAATCTTAAATAATGAGAGTTAATATAATTAATAGTTTTTGGGATAAAATTTTAAGTATAGTATATAATTAAAATATTTTATAAATAATATTAAATAACTAGTGTTAACAATATGTAATAGTGGTAATTTTATCATTTCATTTACATGGTAATTGTACTCTTTAACTTACATAAAAAAAAAAATACAACATTTCAAGTTACAACAAACCAAATAACTGTGATATAAATTAAAATATATTATTTTTACTTACACTCTAATTTCACTTATATGTAAATTCACTTATAAACAACCAAACAGTGAAAATTAAAATTGCACACATAATTAGTCTTTGTAGTTGTAGGTGAGTTAAATAGATTATATTTATTATAAACTTTCAGAAAAAATAAGAATAAGGTAGTTGGGCCAAGTCAGAAAGGCCCATGTCATGGGCACAATGGTAGGCCCACGAAGGGAGGGCCCAGCTATAGCAAGAGCTTACAAAACCGTTGCTTCTTTGAGTGGTTCGCGAGAGAAGCACTGAAGATCAGCGTGAGCCACGAGCATCTCCAAAGCTCCCACTTTCATTCCATCATCTCCCTGTCTTCGATTCACCTCGTTTCACCCTTTCTAGGGATTTCTCGATCAGAAGCGAGGAGGAGAGGGTTCAGCCCTTGTTCCCGCCAAGCCTTGAATTTTGTTGATTGAAGAACCCTAGAAACGAGGGTATAGATTCAATATTGGAGTAGGATTTTTTTTTTGGTATAGTTATTACGTTTTTTTCCTTCTTAGGTTTCTGGTAGATTTTTCCTGATTATCGTTTTGGATTAGGTTAGCAATGTCGTCGGCGAAGAAGAACTATAAGGAGAAGATGATGCGTCGCAAGTATGTTGCTTCCCTTGGTTCTCTCTCGGTCTATTTTATTATTTATTTTCCCCATTTTCTGGGTTTTATTTGTGAAGCTTGGCGGTGTTGATTGGTATGTTGGACTGAAAAGTGGAATTCTTTATCGCGTGTTTTTATAGATATTATACAAAATTGGTGTACATTGTTGAAATATGATAATTATTTGTTCTAGAATATCAAGTGTGTGGGATTTTATTTTATTTTTATTTTATTGTTATATGCTGGGTGGGTTCTTGTGAGCAATGACTTCCAGTGGAGATGTTTGTGGTTATTTATAATGATTTAGGCCTCACAAGACGCTAAATGTAATGTTTTTGGAGATTTTTTGGCCAAGAGTGAATACATTTGTTCATTATGGTATTGTTTAATTAAAACTTGTCTGGTTTTCCCGAATTTTTAATGTGAACATTAGGCACACTTTTATCTTTTATTTCAACTGCCTTGGTAGTTTGAATCGAGTGTCTTGATTTGTACAGGGAGGAGAAGCATGAAGAACCAGAAGTACCAAAATATCGTGATCGCGCTAAAGAGCGAAGGGAGGACCAAAACCCTGATTATGAGCCGACAGAGCTGGGCTCGTTTCATGCAGTCGCCCCTCCTGGAGCTGCTAACCTAAGGTCAATTTGAAAGATGCATTTTTTTGTTTTTGGTTAACTAAACTCACAATTTTATGTTGTTTGATTTTCCTTGGTTCCTTTGTTGTAAATGAATCTGTCTGATTTCTGACCTTGCAGGCCCTCGGATGCACATAAGCTATCCATTGAAAATAGCAAATATCTTGGAGGTTGGTCTTTTTCTTGTCTTGTTTTTTTTTTTTTTTTTTCATTTATATCTAAAAGTTGGGCATCCTCTATATGGAGCATAATTGCCATTTGGAGTGTCTTTTTGCATGAAAATGGACTTTTTTAATGCGCTGTTTTTCACATCTAATCTGATTTGTATTTACTGTATACCAATTAGGTTTTGCTTCTTCTGTAATGGTTAGATTCATATTCACTATTTTTTTCATTGAGGTTTCTCTTGTAATATTATCTCTTAACAAACTTTGATCATATATTTATTTTAATTTCTGATATGCAAGTATACCGACTTGTTCTGATATGATGATATACAAGCAAGTCTTTTACAGTTTGTTTCAACAACTCATCAAATTTCTGGGATCATCAATTTGATGTGGGAATCAGCCTCTGTGAAGCTTATATGAAATCCACATGAAAATTTCTGGGTGTAGCATTAGTTTTTGAAACCTTTTCAGTGGATGGCATTTGAATAATGCTATGGCATGCTTTTTAAGAAGACTAGAGAGTGATCTAATATTTTCTGTGAAAATGTGCTATTTCTCAGGGGATGTCGAGCATACACATTTGGTTAAAGGTTTGGATTTTGCTTTGCTTCACAAGGTAAGGAGTGAGATGGAGAAGAAACCGGATGTTGAAGATGAAAATGATGGCAAATCTAGGTAAATGCAAATGCTACTAGCATACTATTAACTCGTACTTTCTTCTCTGTGTATGTGTGTGCATGTGCACATGCGCACATGTGCACGCTTTTATATATTTTTTAGTTCATTTGTAACGGTCTTCTAATTTTTGTGCATATGAGGTAGATGCATATGTTCATTAGGTATCGCTTTTAGGATAATTAGAGCATATTCCACTTTTATTATCATTGTTATATATTCAGAGTAGTGTATAAAATTGCCATCTGCTTATCTTTTCATTGAAGTTGTATTGCAATTCAAATTTGTCTAAAAATTCCATGAAATGGGTTTTCTGTTCATGGCTTCTTTCTATGTTATTATATAAGAATGTGTAACTAATGATCTCAACTTGTATAAGCCTGTCCTGAAGTTTGTTTCCATCATGATGCTTGAGGTAGCTAAGATTGTTGATGATGAGATCAAATTTGCGTAGATCACATACAGTGATATCTAAATTAAAGTGTTGATCTCTATACATTCTGCTGTGGGATCTCTTGGATTATTTTGGTGCGAAAGAATCTTTCTTATCATGTGTGACATCTTTCTTTCTAAGAAGCTAAATGCTAATTTACATGATATGTTAAGGTTTTTAGATAAGCCATTATAGATGATATACTGATGTAAATACATTATTCTTCAGATTGTCCAAGGAAGATCAACCAGTGTCCTTTCGAACTGCGACTGCAAAGGTATATTAATTTAAATTCTTATACTTATAATTCTTGTCTTCTGACTTTGTTCTTTGATTGTAGTCGGTATATCAATGGATTGTGAAGCCACAGAGCACCATCAAGGCTAATGAGATGTTTCTTCCAGGTAGGATGGCGTTCATTTTCAACATGGTAAGTTGAGCTGTGTTCATGTTAACCTGTATTCTTATTTTCTCTTTGTTATTTTCCTTCTTTTAGTTTCAATCTTTATGAGAAAAATCCTTCTGTATATTGATCTACTGTTTTGATAGAACAATAGCTGAATATTTGTTTTTAAGCTCTGTCCTGTTAAATGCATATAAATTTTACTGACATGATCAATTTTGTTCAGGATGCTGGATTTTCTCATGACATCCCTACTACGCTGCATAGAAGTAAAGCTGATTGCCCTGTTCCAGAGGTTCATATCCAATTTTAGTAAACCTTAGATGATGCTATTATGGTTAAATTCGGCTCAGGCAATCAATTTATTTGATGATGTAGGAAATGGTTACTGTCGGTGTGGATGGTTCTGTACTTGAGAGAATTTCGAAAATCATGTCTTATCTTCGCCTTGGATCATCTGGAAAGGTGAAGAAAAAGAAAAAGGACAAAGATGCAAAAGGTTTGTTTCTTCTTACAATGAAGAGCAAGGCATGTTAGTTAGATCTATAGGCCACATTAATTGAAGAGGACTTTATTGTCAAAATAAGAAGAAATGACATATGAAAGTTCATCTGCTTGCTTAAAGATTATAATAGATGCAAAACAGGAAGACAGACGTCGGTTCTAACAAATTAAAAAGCTTACTTGATAATGAAGAAATGCTGCATGCTATATTGGTTAACTGGGATCAAGCTTCTTTGTTTTGTTCTCTTTTATGTCCTTTTAATCTTTGTGTCATTTAGTTGCTTCATACTCATTTCTTGAAAATTCAAAATTTTTCAATCTCAAATGTTTGAAGGTGGCCTCTCAAGCAGAGCTGGAGTGCTGTCTCTGACTAAAACACTAATCTAGAAAACAATATCATTGTCTATATGGTTCTGTTGAATATGAGAATCCAGTATCATTGAAACCTTGTGGTGGGCTGCCAGTTTGTGGGGCAGGAAAATAGCTGCTAGCGACATGTTCTCAAACTGGAATTAGTTTTTTGTAGCCTTTATGGTGGAGCTTTTAAAGACATAGCCAGAACAATCATAGTCATTATACCAATTTCTTTATTCTCAAGGGATAACAAATTCATTGCAACTAGCGGTTGAACGGTCCATTTCCATATTGAGATTTCAATTTTCCTTTTTTTCCCTTCTTCCAGATGCATTTTCTTGAAGTTAAGTGTGCATCAAAGACAGAAATTGGTGTTGTGAATTTATTATTACTGGTGTCTAGATCATTAATAACCTTCCATTTGCAGGTAAAATTTCTACAGTGGCTAATGGTTATGATGAATTTGAGAAACCTTTGCAACATCATGATGGTGGCATTTTAGTGAATAAACCAGAAAGAGAGATTTTGCCCTCACCACCTCCTAGGAGAAACAATGGTGATGTGCGGGAGAAACAACCCCTTCCTATTGCAAGAACTGAGAAGGATGACATTTTTGTTGGGGATGGTGTTGACTATGATATTCCCAACAAAGACATGAGTCAGAGCCCAGTTTCTGAAGACATGGAAGAGTCCCCAAGAAACAAGGAGAGACAATCTTATTTCCACGAACCTGTTTATGGTCCTGTTCCACCTGAAACTGCTGAGGCTTGGGAACAAACTGTGAGTTTCTTCCATGGTAGACATTATTTAAGTTCAACTGTAGATAAATAATTTCTGATATATAATAGGACGTGGAAAAAGATATGCTATGGTACTTTTATTTTTTTACCAGTCCAGTTTTTGATACTTCATATTTAGTCAAACTTTAATAATTTCTAATATTGCAGAATGGATATGATACTGCCCAAGCTCAAGTGGTGGCTGCTGGTTATCAAGGAGACTGGCATGATTATCAGTATGCTGAGCAATTAGCTTACCCAGATCAGTACCTCCAGCAGAACATTCAAGAATATGATGCACTAGCTGCATCAAATTTGCTTCAGGATCCTCGCTTTATGACCCAAGAAGACAAGGATAGAGGGTTAGGGTCTGTTTTCAAGCGAGATGACCAGAGACTTCAACAACTGAGGGAAAAGGATGCTCGAGAAAAAGATCCAAATTTTATTTCCGAGAGCTACTCAGAATGCTATCCTGGTTATCAGGAGTATAATCGTGAGATTGTGGACAGTGATGATGAAGATGACTTATCAAAAATGGATATGGGTGGCCGGGTAAACACTCTCTGTTTCAAAGATAATTCACTCTGAATTTTCCGAACCCATAAATAATTTGTTTTTTTGTAACCTTTTACCATTTTCCCAAGACTCGGTGTTTTGCTGATGCTAACTTATATGAATGTCGAAATAGGCCAAAGGCCGTCTTCACCGATGGGATTTTGAGACAGAAGAGGAATGGGCAACATACAATGAGCAAAAGGAGGCAATGCCAAAGGCCGCATTCCAGTTTGGTGTCAAAATGCAGGATGGCCGGAAGACAAGGAAGCAGAACAAGGACCAGAAAATCAACAATGAACTGCACAAGATCAATAAAATCCTTGCAAGGAAGAAAGCCGAGCGAGGGGAGGGCAATGATGACGGAGGTGGGTACGAAGAAGATCCACAACCTGTGAAGAAGCTTCGCATTTGAATGGACATTCTGAGGCAAGATTATCTAGTCATAGCATTTTGTTGCTGTTTTCTAAATTTTATATTATATCAAGCTTATGTTGGAAATCAGCAGAAATTCCTATGATGCTTGAAAATTCTTGATATGAAAGTGATGCTTGTTTTGTTGGGCTTTATATATATTTTTGCCTCTCAGGGTCTTGGACTATTTATGATTGTTCTACAACGTGGGTGTGAGTAATACAAGATGTTTCTTTCTCTTTATTGACTTAGCCAGATTTCAATTTATGATTAATAAGATAATGCTGCAAGTTAGTCAAAACATTCTGATTGTCTTAACATAATCTTATCCTTCAGATGGTCAGGATGCTCGATTCTCAGAGCAAGATTCAGAAACTTGTCGTTTGAGAATTTTATGTTTGAAACTTACTATATTTATATATGCTGTTTAGATTTAAATTTAAAAAAAAAATAGAATAAATAAATAAACTGCAAAATTAGTTTAATCTCCAACGGTGAACCAGAAGAACAATACAACAATTTATTTTTTAATTTTTCATTCGCTCAGACTAACTAAAATAATGAACATGATGAAATAAAAAACAAATAAAATAGTTAAAAATGGGCTTTTACTTTCATATTAAAAGGAAAAAAAAAAAATTCCAGCTGAGAAAACACCTTTTCCATTGAGTTGTCCATGCTCTTCCCTCCAAATGTTTGGCATTCTCGCTATCAAAGGCGCCAAACGAGGAGCATCGCCACAACCAAGAAAATTAAAATAATTAAATAAATAATTAATAAAAAAGCAAATTAACTAATAGATAGAACCCAACGAATTGATTTTAAAAATAAATAAATAATTTATAAAAAAATTTGAAAAAAAAAAATCCATTTACCCTAATTTTCGCTTTCCATTGGACGATGAAGAAGAAGAAGAACAAGAGAGAGAGAAAGTAGAGAGAGAAAGCCATTAGAGACGATGCACAGGGAGCTCCAGCAACGCGTCAAGGCCTGGGAGTCCACCATTCGGAAGATGCATGTCCAGGGCGCCCGCCGGCGCGGCTGCATCTTCTCCGCCACCTCCGTCGCTCCGGCGGACGACGCTGAGTCCGCTGACACCTCTGTTGTTGCCGACGGTGAGGTGTCTCGTGTTGAAGGGCTTCTTCCCGACGGGGACTTCTATTCTGGCGATTGGCATGGTGGGATGCCGCACGGAATGGGAAAGTATCTCTGGACGGATGGATGTATGTACGAGGGGAGTGGCGTGGTGGGCGGACCACCGGACGGGGGAGGTTCTCGTGGCCGTGTGGTGCGACGTATGAGGGGAGTTCAAGTCTGGGTTCATGGATGGTGTTGGGACGTACACGGGTTCGTCAGGGAGACGTATCGAGGGGTTGGTCGATGAATCTGAAGCATGGGCACGGGGAGGAAGTCGTACGCCAATGGAGATCTCTACGACGGCGAGTGGCGGTCTGGGGTTCAGGAAGGAAATGGAAGGTATACGTGGGTGAATGGAAATGAGTATGCGGGGCAGTGGCGGAGAGGGTTGATGCATGGGCGGGGAGTGCTTGTGTGGCCGGGTGGGGAACGGTACGATGGGGCGTGGGAGGATGGGGATCCGAGAGGGAATGGGAGCTTCCGATGGGCGGATGGGAGCTTGTATGTTGGGGTTTGGAGTAGAGATGAAGGGAATGGAAAGTTGGAGCAGAAGGGAGTGTATTACCCGGCGCTGACGGCGGCGTCGCCGGCCGCAAGGAATGCGGTTGAGGTGTTTGATGAAATGCTTAGGCAATGCAAGGTGTGTGAGGATGAGGTGATGCCTATTCTACCTTCGCAGAAGATGATAAATTTGGCAGGAGATGGGAAGGGGGAGGAGGAGGGGCCTCTGCGGACTCAGCTGGTACCACAGTGCGTAGTAGGCCGAATGGAAGGACGAAAACTATGGTTGGTATTGATAATGGGTGCAAATGGGAGGTGGATGAAGATGCTGCGAGTCAGAGCACGGAGAGGAGTGCTAATGCATCGGAGGAGATGGCTGGGAGGTCGGGAAGGAGTGTGGCCCCTTTGCAGGTGGTTGGGGAGGGAGATGAAGAGACAAGGTGTGACCATTTCCAAAGGGCATAAAAATTACGAGCTCATGCTCAATTTACAGCTTGGAATCAGGTATA